>OZ030017.1:74395418-74552918 GCA_964023405.1 Apodemus agrarius | reverse complement strand
TCCTCAGACTTTATCACCTTGTATTTTGAGCCTGGCTTTGTGATTGAGCCGGACTTTGCAGACAGGCTGGGCCCCGGATCCACCTGTCTCCACCTCTCCACGCTGTGATTATATGCCTACACCACTCCTGGCTTCTCTTGGGACTCCAGCTACCAGGCAAGCACTTTATGACACACTGAGTTACCTCCCCGTCAGCTCAGACTGTGTTTTTGACACTCCTTCTTTTCTTCATATTGAATTGTTTACACCAGGGCAGGCAGGCAGGCTGTCTCGGCGGGTACAAGCACTTGCTGCCAAGCCTGAAGTCCTGAGTTCAAACCTGGGCCCCACCCGGTGGAAGGAGAACCAACTTCCTCAAGGTGTTCTCTGACCTCCACGCACAGTCTGTATAGCATGTATGAACACACACATACAAAAATAAATATAATACATATTTACAATTTTATTTATATCACATGAAAGTTATGCATATGAAAGCTTTAGAAAAGTACAAGTGGGGTCATTTTCTAAAACCTAGCTTAGTGTTTTACTTAAATTGTTTCTTGTTGTAGACACATCTTTTTAAAAATTATATTGTTAAATGGCCATACAATAAAATTGACTATCTATCCATTCCTTATGTATGTATGTATGTATGTATGTATGCATGCATGCATGTATGTATGTATGTATGTATCTATCTATCTATCTATCTATCCATCTATCCATCCACCCACTCACCCACCCATCTATTCACCCACCTATCCATCTGTCATCTATCTGTCTGTCCATCCATCATCCGTCCCCATCCGTCTATCTGTGTCTGTGTATCTATCTATCTATCTATCTACCCACCCACCTATCTATCTATCCATCCATCCATCCATCCATCCACCCACCCCCCCACCCCCATCCCCCCCACCCCCACTTATCTATCTATCCATACATCCACCCACCCACTGCCCATCTATCTATCTATCTATCTATCTATCTATCTATCCATCCATCCATCCATCCATCCATCCATCCATCCACCTACCTACCCATCCATCCACCCACCCATCCATCCATCCATCCATCCATCCATCCATCCATCCATCCATCTATCTTTTTTGGTGTTTAATTCTATGCACTTTAATGTAATATAGGGTTGTGTCACCACCAATAAATACAAATCTGGGGAGACGGCAGTACCAGCTGTCCAACATGGCAGCTCCATGTCCACAGATCTCAGCTTCTCTCTTTGAAAACTCAGCATTGCTTACAATGTCCTCCTCATCTAGAGACATCTGTGAGTCAGCCTCGGGTGAGGGACAGGACCCCAGCTGGGGTTTGCATGCTACTTCCGCCATATTTAAGTCAAAGGGCACGGCCCATGTCACAGCCTGCCTGAGCCTCTGTATTTTCTTCTAGAACTGAGCACTAGGAGTGTTGAAGATTCGACACACCCCTGGGAAAAGCTGGGCACAGCACCAGGCATACGTTAGGCACTCAACATACGACAGTCACTCTAAATTATGAGCATAGAACCCTGCATGAGTAGATGTGGGGTGTCGGTGCATGATCCCATGTTGAGACAGTTACCCTGGAGCCGGAGTTCTGGGATGCCATGTGTCTTCATGGAAGATGCATGACTAGAGTTTCCCAGGGGACCCAACACTCAGCCAGGAGGCCAAAGCTGAGCACAGCTGGAGCCAAGAGGTTAAAGGACCTTGTTTCTCCTTGGTCACCTCTAGGGCTCTGTCAGGCAGCATCCCAGGGCTCAGAGATTGGAGCAGCAAGCAGATGTCTGAGCAGCTCTTTTCTGCTCCCTTCTGTCTGAGCTCTAGCTGGGGGCACCATGGCCGTAGGAATAGCCTTTCCAACATGGGATTGTTCCTGCCAGGCCCACTCCTGCCTAATTTGACTAAGGTCCCATGCTTTAAGTTTGTTTAATAACCTCCTGACATTAAATAAACAACCTTGCAAAAGAGAGTAATTTGTGAGGCAGAAAGCAAACAAATACCAGGCAAGGACACGCGGCACAACGGAGGCGGTGGCCAGGCTAATTACATTCCTCGGCCCACCCAAGTCCGCCACCAGCCCAGAGCATATAGATCTTAGCTCCTCTCCATTCTGGGAAGACTTCGAAAACACAGGCAGAGGAAACTTTGCATTGGGTCTGTGGTGACGGCACATCATTAGAATTCTGGGGACTTGTCTAATGCCATCTAGTTGCTAGCACGATGCATCATTTTATGCTAAATAATTGATCACGGTGCAGAGATTGTGTTTGTGGAGTTTAAAAAAGTGATTAGAACCAGGAGGACTTCAGGATGGCAAGTTGCATCTGTGACCCAGAGCTTCTACCAAGCACGCCTTCCATGGGGTGGTGGTGGTGGTGGTGGTGGTGGTGGTGGTTAGGGTGCTGGGGATTCTTGCCACCCCGGAGCTGGGGATAGAATGAGAGTACAGAAGCAGCACATGAAAGATGATGGTAACAACGGGCAAAAGCAGTGCGGTGGCAGAGTCCTTGTAATGCCCTGAAGGGCTACACCCATCTGCAACCTTCTTAGGAACATTGCAGGGGGAGGTTGGGGGGGGGGGCGATGGTCTGTCAAGAGAAAAGAAACTATTGCATCCATCCACATCCACTGGTCCAGCTCTTGAGTGCTTCCCTAATGCCATGAACACAGGGCCTTGTTCTGAGAGGTGTCTGTCCCAAGGGCTCAGCTCAGCTCGATGATTCTGCCCTGTCCCCCCCCCCCATATGGTCTCTTTCTCTTTTCCCTCTTTCTATAAGGACACACTCTCAGAGCTGGGGCATATGAACAGAAGCATACACAGACCCTGGGGCCCAGCAGGCTGTGAGGAACCTGTCAGGTAGCTGGGCTGAGGAAGGACTTAATGTGTGGAGGTAGTGTGAGCCTTCAGCCCCGTCAGTACAGGAAGTGGGAAGCAAAAGCATCTGGTACTCGACGGAAGTCACAATGTTGGTGGGATAGACGGCATGTCCGGGACAGTGTGTCAGAAGTCGAGCACCGCATAAACGCTGGGTGCCTTTGCGCAAGCCTGAGAGCCTGCTTCGCTGTGAGCCTGGGACTCCTTTTGACCCTGACCTTGGCCTTCAGTAATGGTTACTGTTAACTGGCCACAGGCCTCCAGGGACCTCATGCCTGGGAGGGGGTTGTCTAGATTCAACCTAGCCTCTGAGAATATCTGTAGGGGGTTCTTGGTGATGGTGATTGAGGTTGGGAAGATATGCCCGTGGCGGGTGACATGAGACCATTTCCATATGGGAATGGCATATGAGACTGAACAAGAGAGAGAGGGAGCTGAGCACAAGCCAACAATCCCCCACGCCCTCTTCTCGTGGCTGTTGATGTCATCTGACCAGCTGCTGCATGTTCTGGATCCCTTGACTTCCACTACGTATACACTGTAACCTGGGACTGTGACCTACCACAGAGCATTTTCTCACAGAAACAAACGAACCTAAGACAGTTTCTAAACCAACTATTCTCTGGCTGCCCCAGAATCCCCCCATACCTTTGCAAGATTCTAACACTGGGGCCTAGCCTTTGAGAACATTGATTGCATGGGTCCCAGGGAGAATCTGGCCAAATGTCCTCTTGGTGTCTTCTCCAACCAGTGGTTTCTTTGGGTGCTTCGAGTGTGCGTGTGTGTGCACGTATGTGTATACATGTTCACATGTGTGTGTGTGTGCATGCATGTAGAGGCCAGAGGACAGTTTCAAGTATCATTATCCAACATTCTGTCTACTAACACTTTGGTTTTGAGACAGTGTCTCTCACTGGGCTGGAGCTCACCAAGTAGGTAATCTGGCTGGGCTGTGAGCCTGGGATCTGTCTGTCTCCATCTCTCCATCTCTGGGACTGTAAGATGTACCAGGCCAGGCCTTTTCTTTCTTTCTTTCTTTCTTTCTTTCTTTCTTTCTTTCTTTCTTTCTCTTTCTTTCTTTTCTTTTCTTTCTTTCTTTCTTTCTTTTCTTTCTCTTTCTTTCTTTTCTTTTCTTTTCTTTTCTTTCTCTTTCTCTTTCTCTTTCTCTTTCTTTCTTTCTTTCTTTCTTTCTTTCTTTTCTTTCTTTCTTTCTCCTTCCTTCCCTCCCTCCCTCTTCTCTCCTTCCTTCCTTCCTTCCTTCCTTTCCGTTCCTTTTCCTTTCCTTCTTTTTTCCTTTTCCTTTCCTTTCCTTTCCTTTCCTTTCCTTTCCTTTCCTTTCCTTTCCTTTCCTTTCCTTTCCTTTCCTTTCCTTTCCTTTTTCCTTTCCTTTCCTTTTCTCTTTCTTTCTTTCTTTCTCTCTCTTTCTCCTCCCTCCCTCCCTCCCTCCCTCCCTCCCTCCCTCCCTCCCTCCCTCCCTCCCTTCTTTCTTTCTTTCTTTCTTTCTTTCTTTCTTTCTTCTTTCTTAACATGGGTTCTGGGGATTGAATTCAGGTCCTTGTGGGAGCCTTCTCTCCTGCTCTATCCCAGCCGCTCTGATGTTAGATAGGGAGACTAACTTCTGGGAGAGAGTGGGTGGCCTGAGAAGGTCAGCTTTCTCTGGCTGTGTGTAGGTCAACAATTTTGTTTTGTTTCGTTTTGTTTTGCTTTTCTGAGACAGGGTTTCTCTGTGTAGTCCTGGCTGTCCTGGAACTCACTCTGTAGACCAGGCTGGCCTCGAACTCAGAAATCTGCCTGCCTCTGCCTCCCAAGTGCTGGGATTACAGGCATGCGCCACCACGCCCGGCTAGTCAACAGTTTTGGAGCACGAAGAAATAAAAGTGTGCTCATAGGAAGAGATTTTTGCTGGTACTGAGCCCTGGGTGGATGGAGAACACATCTCTTCAGTGGGTGCCACAGCTGGGAGGCTCGGCTGGCAGTGTCCATGGAGCACCCAGGGCACCTGGGACATGTTTGAGTTTGAAGGAGGTGACCCGTCACGGTTATTTTGCTTGGGAGAGGCTTCCTGGGCAGAGTGGATGGGAGGAGGTCTTGGTGTGTTTTGCTAATTTGGATCACACGCCGAAGGCTCCACTCCCAGCTAGGTGCTGTCCCTCCTGGCCTGCTCCCTCTTTCCCTGAGAACCCATTCCCCCATCACTGCCCGAGACTGCCCCCCTGCGAGTTCTGAATGTCTTAGTTCATAGCCTGTTACTGAATTTGGGACCCCACTCTGTACCCCAAGAAGTCAAATCTTACCACTGCCCCTGAGAAGCCGATTAAAGCAACCAGATTAATAGACAGGGGCTCAAGAGATATTAAAATTTAAATAGAGAGCCAGGGCTCTGCACATCTCAACAGATCAGATCTAGGTGTGGCTCTGCCGACCGTCACATCATCGTCTGGACTCAGTCTCCTCCTGTAAGGTGCCTTACAAAATCGTCTTTTTCTAGGTTAAAAGAGATCCCCTCTGGATCTTATCTCTTCCTTCTTCCAGCACGAGATTCCTGGGCAAACCCCTATTTCTTTTTGTGTCCATTATCCTAACAATCTGATAGACTGAGAGACGCAAGTGCCTCTTTCCAATGTCTTCATTCCTGTCCCGGGTGGTTTATAAGCGCACGTGTCCTGGGTGAGTGACCTCCTCTGTAGCTGGAGAGCTCCCTCAGGCTCCAGAGCCATCTCCCTACTCCCCGGCATAATAAAATGTGGCATGCTTGTTAGCGAACTTGTTCATAGTTCACCGAGACTGGCGCCTCCGCGTCCCCTGCCATCTGAAAACAAGCTGGTCAGGCCCCTGCTGACTCTGATGGCTTCACGGAGATGACCCTACTCCACAGATAGGGTCGCAGAGGCTCAGGCATGCAGTGGCAAGGCCAAGTTATTTGTTCAGCTAGTAGAAGTCTCCCAGCTGAGACAACCGATAACCACAAACGCCAGTTTCGGGCCAAGATCCCTGGGCACCGTCCCAAATCTCCAGGGAGGAAATGCATTTGATAGGAGACACAAACTTATTTCGGAATGGCCTTGTCCCTCTCAGGCCATGACCTGATTAATGGTCTACTGGGTTCTGGATGGTGCTGCTCTCTGTAGATACCACCTATCTGGGCTGCCTTTGTCCCCTGAGGGCTCATGGCCTGACCACACCTCCGGGCCCAGCTGGCCCAGTCTCTCTGCGCTCTGGTGTCTGCCACCCACGCAGTGTCTGTCAGAGATTGGTTTTTAGTTAAAGGTCACAGTGAGTTGTACAGGAATCCCCAGGGCGGCAGTGCCGAGGGTGCTCGCAGGGGGCAGCCTTTTGTCCTGGGTCATGACATCAGGAGGGAGAAGGGGAGTTTGGGTGGAGTCAGGGCCACAGCTCAGGTCAGGGAGCTTCTTCAGCTGCCTCCTGTGATGCCCTAGCACCCACCAATGAAATGTCAGATTACCTAATCCTTCTAGAGACTTCCCTCAGTTCCCTATAAGAAGGCCTGCATGCCTTTGTCTGGGGTCGCCATTTTGAAGAACAGTTGACCCCTGCATATTGGGTGTGTCTGCAGAATAAACACTCTTTGTCTGAGTGTGGGGGCCTTCCTTCAGCGATTTCCACGACCCTTCCAGTAAGAGCATTTGTGAAGCCCCTGGTCAGGCAGGCACTCAAGGTTCTTTTCTGGGAAGAGGAGCTAAGGGTCAGAGAGGTGGAGCGAATCCAGGCTTTCCCGTTCTCCCATGCTGTGCAAAGATGGAAACAGACTAGGAGAAGGCATAAGTCAGCAGGAAGTCAGGCTGGGAACTTCTAATGCCCTTTGTGCTGTCTGGTAGGAAACCAACATGCCCAGGCCCAGCGCAGAGGGCAGCAGAGGAGGTCCACTCCACCCATGCCCCCTGCCTCCCACCATGGAGGCTCTTCTGGGGCTGGCAGCAGAGCAGTGGAGGTGCTGGGTTCCCGTCTTCTTGCTGCAGGTAAGCGGGATGGGACTGGCAGCCACTCCGAGCCTCTGCTAGCATGCCTGAGCCCGGCTGCCACCTATGGTCTCACTACACACCATTCTTCACCATCCTCGGGAGCTCTGCTGGAGTGTCATGGCCCGTGGTGTCACCCAAGGGGCACTCTCAGTGACACCTCTGCCTGGATTGTTGCCAGTATTTCATCAAGCCTGGCTCCCAGGATGGGGAATGTTCTTTCTTTCTTTTCTCTTCTCTTCTCTTCTCTTCTCTTCTCTTCTCTTCTCTTCTCTTCTCTTCTCTTCTCTTCTCTTCTCTTCTCCTCTTCTCTTCTTCTCCTTCCTTCCTTCCTTCCTTCCTTCCTTCCTTCCTTCCTTCCTTCGATTTATTTATCTATTTTTAGGTATGAATATACTGTAGCTGTCTTCAGACATTCCAGAAGAGGGCATTGGATCCCATTACAGATGGTTGTGAGCCACCATGTGGTTGCTGGGAATTGAACTCAGGACCTCTGGAAGAGCATTCGGTGCTCTCAAACACTGAGCCATCTCTCCAGCCCTGGCTGGGTGGTTGGTTTTTTCACTGTAATCCTATCATCTGCCCCGGAGAGTGCCAGGAGTGCACACTGCCTTTTTCTCTGAGCTTTTACCAGCTGCCCATAGGAGTGAGAACGTGAGACTCAGAGGTGGGGACCCTCTTACAGAAAGGAACAGAGGCTTCACGTGCACCTGGCCTGGCTCCCTTCTTCTCATGGAAACTGGCATCACTTGGACAGTAGCTGCTCTAGATTTTGGCTGAATGGCTCCCAGAGTCCTCTGCTCATGGATTCCTCGAGCTAGTGAGCCTACCCTGGACTCCACCTGGAGGGATGTAATGTTAGGATCCAGCCTCCGCTCCGGTCTCCTCTCACAAATACCTGCAGACGCCTCACTTGTCTGTGAATCCTTAGCTAAAAGGTCTCCAGGTACTGTGAAATCTCCCCCAGGGAGTGAATTTATCTCAAAGAAAGTCACAGCCTATTCCCCATACCCGTCCCTGCCTCGTGCCTAGGAACCAGAGATAGTAGCTTCTGGCTCTCAGAGTAAATCTGCCGGCATCCTCGAAAGGCATCCTTTCTTTGCCAAGTGGGCTCTGATTTTCTTCAGAGAGCCCACCCTGCTGCTACCTCTCTGTTTCTGTCCAAGGCAGCAAGTAACTCTTCTGATATAATTCCTTAGTCCCCAGTAATCTGGCTCAGTGTCATCTTAAACCACCCGCCCCACCCACAAACCTCCACTACCCTCCCGGAGTTCCATCCTCAGGGTTCCCACCTTCCCCTGCTGCCGGGTTCCTCCGTTCCGCCCTCCCTGGGTTCCTCACTCCTTGGCTTCTGCCTTCCCTATCCTCCTTTCCCTGAGTTCCAGCTATCCTGGTTCCTGCCGTCTCAGGTGCCACCATCAACGGGCCTACCCTACCCAGAGAGTCCCATCTGCCCTGTGGCACCTTGGCATGTCTTCCCACTTGGCTGCTCCATGTACCACCCATGTGATTCCTCCCAAGACCTTGCAAGCCTTGTCACTTGTACACCGCTCTCTCTCTCTCCTCTGTATAGGGCACCAGCCTCAGCCTCTCCGGATGTGTTGTGCCCAGAAAAGGAGCAGGTGTCCATACACAAGTAGAATCGGTGACCAGCGTCCCCCCCAACCCCATGGTTTTGTTTGTTTTGTGCCCATGTGGGGTGTGTTGGTTTGTTTGAGGAGATGGGATGAACTCAAGCCATTCCGCACACTATCAACCTACCCCTGTGCCACATCCCCAGCCCAGGCTGGACTGCACTTGGAGAACACCTCCCCATTGGGCCACACGCACCCCAGGATAGACTATGAGTGTGGCCTAGTACAGAACTGAAAACTTACTTAAGACATAGTGAGATAGTTTTGAACTTTATGGATGCAACATCAAAAACCTGGACACTGGATCTGACTGTGGGGGGCCTACCCTGGGGATTATAGACCCATAAAAAAACTGCATGAATGTGTTCCCACGTGCCAGGCAGAACCTATAGCTCATTCCTAAGCTCTCTTGTATTTTTTTCTATTGGATCTTTTTTGTAAGCTGGAGATCCAGGGGTCCAAAGACTCCTAAACCCTGACTTTATGAGGCAAGGCTGGGTCCTCATTTGATAAGCCAACCTGGATTAAGATGGCTCTATGCCCTCCCCCCTGTGCTTGCACCTACACATCCATCCACATCCATCCCCCATGCGTACACACACACACACACACACACACACACACACAGAATCACACACACACACAGAATCACACACACACAGAATCACACACACACACACACACACACATGCTCACACACATGCTCACACACAGTGAGATCTGAGCCCATGGCTGAGCAGTCATTTTGAGGGAGGGCCCCTCCACTAGTCCCCTTTGGGAAGAAGCCCACAAGGCCCCTGGCCCTGCCACCACCAGTCACTGCCATCTTCCATATTCCAGGCCTGTTAGCTATTGGAATCCTCCAAAGACTCTCCAGTGTTTTTAGCTCAAAGGAAGCCTTTGATGTCCTAGATGACAAAGCTAGGCATCATGGAGGCCGCTGTGCGGTGACGATGGCTCCCAGCAGACAGCCCAGGAGGGGCAGCCGGCTGGCTGTCAGCGCTCCAGGTCCTCTGAAGTATTTTGTCTCAGCTCCATGTGGATGTCTTTGTTGTCATAGTTGCTGCTTCCTGGTGTCTCTAGGCTTTCCTTGGGGATGTGCAGACCCCCAGGCCAGCCCAACGCAGTCCAGATGTGTCAAGGAGGAAGGACAGACTTCCAGATGGCTTGCGAATTTGATAGCCCTACTTTGTCCACAGATGTCCTGGGGTCCTATCACCCAGGAAGAGACTGCCTAACCTGGGCAGCTCTGTCCTCTGACCTCCGGATACCGAGAGACTCTTTCAGAGAGCTTTGCTTACAGGGCCTTTGCATGTCCTGGCTCTAAAGACACCTCTACCATTCCAGAGCTGGATTCCTTGGCTATACTGGCCTTGTTATCAGTAAAGTGGAGATGAAGAAGAAGGAGGAGGAGGAGGAGAAGAAAGAGGAGGAAAAGGAAGAGGAAGAGGAGATGATGATTATGAGGATGCCCACCTATAGGGTTGCTGTAAAAGTTGGATGGAACAGCATAATTCTGGCCTTGCCACAGTCACAGCCACAGCCACAGGATTTCAATACGTAGCAATACCCACCCCCTTCCTTTCCTTTCTCTTCTTTTCCATAACGTAGGGGCTCTCCATCTGTTCTGGTTTCTGGTTCTGTTGCTGTGGTAAAGCATTCTGACCAAAAGCAACTCAGGGAGGAAAGGGTTTGTATGGCTACACTTCCAGGCCAAGGTCCAGGAAGTCAGGGCGGGGATTCAATGCAGGAACCTGGAGGCAGGAACTGAAGCGGTGACCATGGAGAAGTGCTGCTTCCTGGCTTGTTCCTGTGGCTTGTTCAGTCTGTTTTCTTACACAGCCCAGGGCTCCCTGCCCAGGGCTGGCATGGCCCTCCCATATCCATTCTTACTCAAGAAAATTTGTCTACCCACAAGTTCTACAGAGACATTTTCTCAACTTAGAGTCTCTCTTCTAATGGATGACTCTAGCTTGTGTGTCAAATTTACCCAGAACTAACCAACACTCTTGGACTCACTGGCTAGCCAGTGCAGACTACTTGGTGAGCTCCAGGCCAGTGACAAACCTGTGTAAACAACAAAAAGTGGACATCACCTGAAGTTATGCTCTGCCTCCCCCCATACATTAAAGACTTATTCGGGGAAGTGCTTCTGAACCCCCCACATCTAGCTAAAGAACTATGGGGAGCTGTTGTCTGCTGAGGGTCACTTGTCTTTGGGGGCATGGCCACTAAGGCTGCCATGCTCCAGTCCATAGGCCCAAACCCCTGCTCCTGTGGTCGTCACTAATTTAACTCAGGAGGTTGAACTATACCAATAGAAAGAAGAAGATATGAAGTTCTGGGAGAGAGAGGTTGGTGGGTCTCTCAGGTTGGGTGAGATCAAAATATGTTGTCTGCATGTGTTAAAATTTCACAGACTAAATACAAAACATTCAAAATTTAGTGTGTGTGTGCCTCAGTGTGAGTGTGCATGTCTGTATATATATATGTGTGTGTGTGTGTGTGTGTGTGTGTGTGAATGTGTGTGTATGCTTCTGTGAGTGTCTGTGTCTCAGAGTGAGTGTGTGCCTGTGTGTCTACGAGTGTATAAAAATGTGTGTGTGTGCCTCAGTGTGAGTGTACATATCTGTGTGCATATATATGTGAGTGTGTCTGTGTGCTTATGTGAGTGTGTATGTGAATGTCTCATTGTGAGCATGTGTGAGCATGTGTGTGTGTGTGTGTGTGTGTGTGTGTGCCTGTGCCTTGGTGTGAGTGTGTATGTGAATGTCTCATTGTGAGCATGTGTGAGCATGTGTGAGCATGTGTGTATGTGTGTGTGTGTGTGTGTGTGTGTGTGTGCACGCGCACACGCGTGCCTGTGCCTTGGTGTGAGTGTGGCAGTCAGTGGACAGTGCTCAGTTCAGTTCTTTCCTTTTGTATTTGCTTCTGAAGTGCTGTGTACTCTGGGCTAGTTGGCCTGTGAGCTTCTGGGCTATTCTTTTATCTCTACCTCTCAGCTCCCTGAAGGACTGATGGAGTTACAGGTGTTCACCATTGCATCTGGCCATCTGGAAGGCCCCACACAGATTTCTAATGGCTACTTATAGTGAGTAAAAAGAAGTAGAACAATTAATTTCAACAATACACTTCATTTTACCCATCTCTAAATAAGTGTCTTGGCAACAGCTGATCAGTGATTTTTGTACCAGGGAGCCAGGAGACGCCACAGCTTTCTGTGCATAGACCCCCCAAGAGAGAGTGATCTCCCAGCAGCACTTTCACTTTTGAGCTCAGAGGAGTAAGGACACAGGCTTACAGGAGCACAGGAGGAACAAACTCCAGTCAGAGACAACAATACCAACTAGCATCAGAGATAACCAGATGGCAAAAGGCAAGCACAAGAACCCTACCAACAGAAACCAAGGCCACATGGCAACATCAGAACCCAGTTCTGCCACCACAGCAAGTCCCCAACGCACCGGAAAAGCAAGAGTTGGATTTAAAATCATATCTCATTATGCTGATAGAGGGCTTCAAGAAAGACTTAAATAACTCCCTTAAAGAAATACAGGAGAACATCGGTCAACAGTTAAAAGCCCTTACAGAGGAAACACAAAAATCCCTTAAAGAAATACAGGAGATCATGGGTCAACAGGCAGAAGCCCTTAAAGAAGAAACACAAAAATCCCTTATAGAATTACAGGAAAACATAATCAAGTGAAGAAACTGAACAAAACCATCCAGGATCTAAACGTGGAAGTAGAAACAATAAAGAAATCACAAAGTGAGACATCTCTGGAGATAGAAAACCTTGGAAAGAATTCAGGAGTCATAGATGAAAGCATCAACAACAGAATACAAGAGATAGGAGAAAGAACCTCAGGTGCTGAAGATAACATAGAAAACATTGACTCAATAGTCAAAGAAAATGCAAAATGCATAAAGCTGGTAACCCAAAACATCCAGGAACTCCAGGACACAATGAGAAGACCAAGCCTAAGGATTATAGGTATAGATGAGAGTGAGGATTTACATCTTAAAGGCCCAGTAAATATCTTCAACAAAATTGTAGAAGAAAACTTCCCTAACCTAGAGAAAGAGATGCCCATAAACATACGAGAAGCCTTCAGAACTCCAAACAGACTGGACCAGAACAGAAAGTCCTCCCAGCACATAATAATCAAAACACCAAATTCACTAAACAAAGAAAGAATATTAAAAGCAGTAAGGGAAAAAGGGCAAGTAACTTATAAAGGCAGACCTATCAGAATCACACCAGACTTCTCGCCAGAGACAATGAAAGCTAGAAGATCCTGAGCAGACCTCATACAGACCCTAAGAGAACACAAATGCCAGCCCAGGCTACTATACTCAGCAAAACTCTCAATCATCATAGATGGAGAAACCAAGATATTCCATGATTAAACCAAATTTACACAATATCTGTCCACAAATCCAGCCCTACAAAGGATAATAGATGAAAAATGCCATCACAAGGAGGGAAACTACACCCTTGAAAAAGCAAGAAAGTAATCTTCCAACAAACCCAAAAGAAAATACCTACACAAACATAAAAATAACATAAAAAAATAACAGGAAGCAACAATCACTATTCCTTAATATCTCTTAACAACAATGGACTCAACTCCCCAATAAAAAGTCATAGACCAATGAAATATCTCTCATGTAAATCTCCAATTTTATAAGAAAATGTTTGTAATTCCTCTTTTATTTAATTTAGTAATGTTTTTATGTCTACCATTTTATCTGCATTATTTTTCATGATAATCTTCAATTTTAATATGTCTTTCTATATACTGCCTCTATTTTATCAGAAATGTTTTCAATGTAAATCTTTGATTTTATCACAAATGTTTCTAATTCCACCTTCAATTAATTTAGAGTTTTTGTTTTTTTAAAGATTTATTTATTTATTATATGTAAGTACACTGTTGCTGTCTTTGGACACTCCAGACAAGAGCATCAGATCCCATTACAGATGGTTGTGAGCTACCATGTGTTTGCTGGTATTTGAACTCAGGACCTTTGGAAGAGCAGTCAGTGCTCTTAACCACTGAGCCATCTCTCCAGCCCCTAATTTAGAGTTTGTATATGTACCATTTTATATGTAAAATGAAATAGTCAATTTTAACGTATTTATCTATATATTTCTTGAATTTTACCAGAAATATTTTCCATGTAAATCTTCAATTTTATCTGAAAATGTTTGTAGTTCCACCTTCAACTAACTTAGAATTATCTTTATGCCTATGATTTTATCTGTATAATTTCCATGATAATCTTTAATTTTAACATGTTTTTCTATATATTTCTTCAATTTTATCAGAAATATTTTCCATGTAAATCTTCAAGTTTATCAGAAAATATTTATAATTCCACTTTCAATCAACTCAGGAATACTTTTATGCCTACCATTATTATATCTATATAAATTTTTTTTCTTTTTTTTTTTTTTTTGGATTTGGTTTTTTCAAGACAGGGTTTCTCTGTATAGCCCTGGCTGTCCTGGAACTCACTCTGTAGACCAGGCTGGCCTCAAACTCAGAAATCTGCCTGCCTCTGTCTCCCAAGTGCTGGGGTTACAGGCATGTGCCACCACCGCCTGGCTTATAAAATTTTCCATGATAATCTTCAATCTAACATGTTTTTCTACATTTTTCTACAAATTTATTAGAAATATTTTCCACATAAATTTTCAATTCTATCATAAAATGTTTCTATCCCATATTTCAATTAATTTAGCAATGTTTTTCATGTCTAAAAAAAACCAAGCCAAATAACAACAACAACAACAACAAAAAACAGGTGATCAGTATGTGTCTTAGTCAGGGTTTCTATTCCTGCACAAGCACCATTACCAAGAAGCAAGTTGGGGAGGAAAGGGTTTATTGAGCTTACACTTCCACATTGTTGTTCATCACCAAAGGAAGTCAGGACTGGAACTCAAGCAGGTCAGGAAGCAGAAGCTGATGCAGAGGCCATGGAGGGATGTTCCTTACTGGCTTGCTCTGGCTTGTTCAGCTTGCTTCCTTATAGAACCCAAGAATGCCAGCCCAGAGATGGTACCACCCACAAGGGGCCCTCCCTCCTTGATCACTAATTGAGAAAATGCCCCACAGCTGGATCTCATGAAGGCACTTCCCCAACTGAAGCTCCTCTCTCTGTGATAACTCCAGCCTGTGTCAACTTGACATACAAACACATCACTATTAAGCCTCAACCCTTACTTTATTATTCATATTCATTCCCAAGATCTAAATAACTTTAAAAGTCCCACAGTTTTTACATATTAAAAGTTCAATCCTTTTAAGATGTCCAATATCTTAAAATTGAAAGTCTTTTAAAAATTCAAAGTCTCTTAACTGTGGGCTGCACTAAAATGCTTTCTTCCTTCAAGAGGGAAACATATCAGGGCACAGTCACAATCAAAACTCAAACTCCAGTGGTTCAATGTCTGGGATCCAACTCACAATCTCCCGGGCTCCTCCAAGGGCTTGGGTCACTTCTCCAGCTCTGCCCTTTGTAGCACACAGCTTGTCTTCTAGGCTCCAGCTGGCTGTACTCCACTGCTGCTGCTGTTCTTGGTGGTGAACTCATGGCATCTCCAAAACACTGCTATCTTATGTAACTAGGTTTCACCAATATCCTCTCATAGGCTCTCTTCATGGTGCCAAGCCTCACCTCCTCTGCATGACCCCTTCAGTCCTGGGCCATCAATTGCCACTGAGTTTGCACCTTCACAATGGCCTTCCATGGCCTCTCACAGTGCCGAGCCTCAGCTGCTCTTCAGGACCCCTTCATGCCTTCAAAACCAGTGCCACCTGGGTGACTCTTACACAGTACCAAGTCCTGCTACAGCACAAAATACAACCGTGGCTATCTCTGGAACACAGCCTCTGTGCTTCCCAGAAGATTTCACTCAGTGATGCTCGTCTCTTCTTAATCACCGCTAATTTCTTGGCTCCAGCTAACCAGCATCAATAGTCCCAGTAACACAAAGGTTCCCTTTAGTGGTTCTGGTATCTTGTTCATCACGGCTGATTCTTCAGCCCCAGCTAACCAAAACCACAGAATCTTCACAATCAAAATATGGCCCTAATAAGCGTCTTTGATCTTCCCTCTGAAAGTTCACAAGCCAGACCTCCATCTTCTATGCTGTTCTCACCATTATCTTCCAAGCTCCTACCCAAGATTCCACAGAGCATTTAATGAATGGACCATCTAGCCCAAAGTTCCAAAGTCCTTCCACAGTCCTTCCCCAAACATGGTCAGGTTGTCACAGGAATACCCCACTATGCTGGTACCAATTTATCTTAGACAGGGTTTCTATTCCTGCACAAACACCATGACCAAGAAGCAAGTTGGGGAGGAAAGTGTTTATTCAGCTTACACTTCCACACAGCTGTTCATCACCAAAGGAAGTCAGGACTGGAACTCAAGCAGGTCAGAAAGCAGGAGCTGATAGGGGTGGGGTGATGTTCCTTACTGGCTTGCTCTGGCTTGCTCAACTTGCTTCCTTATAGAACCCAAGAATGCCATCCCAGAGATGGTACCACCCACAAGGGGCCCTCCCCCCTTGATCACTAATTGGGAAAATGCCCCACAGCTGGATCTCATGGAGGCACTTGCCCAACTGAAGCTCCTCTCTCTGTGATAACTCCAGCCTATGTGAAGTTAACACACAAAACCAGCCAGTACAGTATGTAATAAATAGATAGTTTGCCTTCTACTTTTGTGCAATGTCTCCAAACACTGGTGTGTATGTTACGGTTTCAACATATCAATTTATATAGAAACCCTCTAGGCATGTGTGGAGTCCTTTCACGATGACCCTTTCATCAGCACATCTGTCCATGACGACCTGCAATAAGGCAAGAGGTCCTCTTCTTAGGACATGGGTCTCAACCTTTCTAATACTGCGACCTTTTGATATGGTTCCTCATGTGTGGCCCTGTTGTGACCCATGGATTGGGAACTGTCATCTTGGGGCCTTCCCACTGCCACCCAGCCCTCCTGCTGAAACATGTATGCACTGTAACCCAAGAAATGTGGTACAGAGCTGTCTGGGCTGAGGGATGAAGGCAAGGCCAGAGATAGCAAGGATGTCAGAGTCAGGGGTCCAGGAGGCTAAGAGGACTTGCTCCAGGCCCAGGGCAGAGACAGGAGGCACTAGAAAGCCATTTCCTCTTACAGGTGGGCCCTACTCAAGCTTTGTAGAGGGTGCTGACGGGTGAGGGGCTACCTACAGCATGTGTCTCTGGGGGCCTAGAAAGTGAGCAAGGCGGGTTTCTGCTCCCTTTCTATGTCTGTGGTGTGGCGGTTGCTCCCTTGTAGAAGTCCAGCACCTAAGGCAGCATTTAGTTTCTAGCTCCTGGCCTTGGACATGGTGGGTAGAGC
Organism: Apodemus agrarius; assembly: GCA_964023405.1. Lineage (NCBI taxonomy): Eukaryota > Metazoa > Chordata > Mammalia > Rodentia > Muridae > Apodemus > Apodemus agrarius. The sequence continues at coordinate 74,536,045 of OZ030017.1, read as the reverse complement.
AGACAGGCTGGTCTGTAGGCATTGCTTCTTACCTGGCTTCTGCAAATGGTGAGACCTTACTCCTCAGCCTACAACCGGGACTACAAGGAGCTGTTTTCAGCTGCCTCCAGATCTCTCCTCCTCTTCAGCCTGAACTACCAGCACCCCTCCCCCACCCCACCCAGACCCCACCACCTTCTTCTCCTCCTCCTCCTTCCCCTCCCCCTCTCCCTTTCTCTTCCTTCTCCTCCCCCTCTGCCTTTCTCTTTCCCTTCCTCCTCTTCCTTCTTCTATTCTTTTTTTTCACAACAGGGTATCTCTGTGTAGCCCTGGCTGTCCTGAAACTAGCTAGCCCTGTAGATCATGCAACCATGCTGGCTTCATACTCACTCACAGAAATCCCCCTGCCTCTCTGCCTCTGGATTACAGGCCTGTGTACTACCCACCTCTCCCTGCACAAATCACACCTGAACTCTTCTTACAAGTCACCGCACCTAGCCTGCCCCTTACCCTTGCAGCTCTATGGAATTTATTTCACCTTTCTCTCTTGACCCCTGACTCTAGCCTTCCGATCTCTAAGGTCTTTCCCCCCGACCCCCATTCCTCCTTCCCTTTCTTCCTTCCTTTCTAGCACTGGGAATTGAATGTAGGCCAAGCATTCTGCCGTTGCGCTAGATTCCCCAGGATCTCTCCGCATTCGTTTGTGTTTGAAACAGGGGCCTTTAACTTGCTAAGTCTCAAGGATGCCTTTGAATTTTTGATCCACCAGTTTGTACTTTTCGAGTGCTGAGACTACAGGCGGGCACTGCCACGCCTGACTTACGAAGGGATGGGGGTGGCACCCAGGCTGTCTGCATGCTAGGCAGGCCCCCTACCAACTGAACTGCCTCTCCAGCCCCATCAACAACCTTCACTTTTTACCTGGAAACTAAACTTCCCTGCTTGTGCTGGAACTTGCACGATAGCCCGAGGTGGCCTCGAATTTTCCTTTTGTCTTAGCCTACGAAGTAACTCGGATTACAGACCTGGGCCGCCATACCCAGCTTTCTCCTTTCCTGTCTTACACTTAGTGCCCACCCCTCTCTGTCTCCGCTTTGGGTTAAATCACTCTCTCTAGCCTTTGGCACTTCTTGGTCCACTGGCATGGCTGTCAGCTCTCTGACGTCCCCAGACTCAGTCAGTGGGTAAGAAAATTGGTTCCGGGTCTCCTCTTTGATCGTCTTAGCGAGAGTGACAGTGTCAGAGAGAGTGATCTATGGCAGGCCGAGCCCAAAGATTCCAATCTAGAGACTGCTGGCCCGGGACAGCCATTCTTTTCAGTCATCTGACGCATGCTCGCTGAGCACCGAGTCCGGACCTACCGCAAAGCCTCCCAGCTGACTGGTTGTGCCTCCGTGGATGGGTTTTGGCTAATGGGCTAATGAATCAGGATCGTCCAAATGCTTCCTTCAGCACCGGTGTCCAAATGCCAGGCAGTTCTGTTCATGGACTCTGCGGGTAATGATCCCTTCTGAAAATCATAATCCATCAATCTCGCGTCTCCATACCATCCATCAACGTTCTGGAATCCGTGCCGTGTTCCCGTTCCAGGGGTTTTCAATCACTTTTTCTTTTCCCCTGTGCTCGCGGAACAGTGCGCTGACACTGGGAAATTGTGTTTTGACATGAAATCATTATGTGTTTTAAAGCCTCTCCTTCGACATCGGGCTTTTCCTGCTCCCTGCTCTGCCCCGATTCCTCCGTGCCCGCTGTGGTGGGAGCCCTGTTCCTTTCCTGAGCCCGGGACGGGACGGGATGCCGGGAAGGGATGCTTCCTGCCTAATTTATCGCAACACTCTCATACTATAATTAGTTTATCTCCTCCAATCAGGGGACTGCTAGGCTATTTCCTTGGGCCTGTTCATGCGTCTTTAAGTTGCATCCTAAAGTAGATAAGAATTTAATTAAGGGGGAACAGAAGTCAGTTGACCAATGCATGAAGGGGGACTAGCTACTTAAGTGCACTGATTATTTCCTGTGGCTCCTGCACCCCGAGGGAAGATGAATATGGAGGTACACGTTGCATGCTGTGTCCCTCTCCACTGTGGCAAAGCTGGTAACTTTTTTCTGTTTTTTATTTTTTATTTATCTATTTATTTTTTTCGAGACAGGGTTTCTCTGTATAGTCCTAGCTGTCCTGGAACTCACTCTGTAGACCAGGCTGGCCTCGAACTCAGAAATCTGCCTGCCTCTGCCTCCCAAGTGCTGGGATTAAAGGCGTGCGCCACCACCGCCCGGCTAGGTAACTTTTTTCTGAAGTAGATTCTAGTGCAGCACTTGCCTAACTTCTAGCAATCTATGGCCCTGGCTCCCCAGGACCCCATAAGGCTGGATGTGGTGATGCACACCTTTAATCTAAGCACTGGAGAGGTGGAGTCAGGGGGATCAGAAGCTCAAAGTCATCTTCAACCACGCAGTGAGTTTGAGCCCAGCCTGTACTTCATGAGATTCTCTTTTTAAAACATAAATAAAAAAGATTCTGATATGTATTTATTTCTTCGCTTATATGTATGTATAATGTATGTGTGTGATGTATGCACACCTGTGTGGGTGTAGACATATCTACAGGCAGAAACTAGAGGAGGACAGTGGCTGCCTTGCTTAATCATTCTCTACTGTACTGGCTGGTTTTGTGTGTCAACTTGACACAGGCTGGAGTTATCATAGGGAAAGGAGCTTCAGTTGGGGAAGTGCCTCCATGATATCCAGCTGTGGGGCATTTTCTCAATTAGTGATCAAGTGGGGAGGGCCCCTTGTGGGTGGTACCATCTCTGGGCTGGTATTCTTGGGTTCTATAAGAGAGCAGGCTGAGCAAGCCAGGGGAAGCAAGCCAGTAAGTAACATCCCTGCATGGCCTCTGCATCAGCTCCTGCTTCTGACCTGCTTGAGTTCCAGTCCTGACTTCCTTTGGTGATGAACAGCTGTGTGGAAGTGTAAGCTCAATAAACCCTTTCCTCCCCAACTTGCTTCTTGGTCATGATGTTTGTGCAGGAATAGAAACCCTGACTAAGACATCTACTGTATCTCCATGAGACAGGGTTTCCCACTGAACCAGGAGCGAGATTGGCAGAAAGCAGTCCACCATGATCCTCCTGCCTCTGATCCCCCCTTCCCCGAGTCCTGGGGTTTTAGTTGTATGTGAAGCCACACCCACCACACCCAGCTTTTACAGTGGCGCTGCCAATCTCTGCTCTTGTCCTCGGGCAGCACGGGGACTTACGGAACTGTTTCCGTGTTCCCAGAGCCTAGCACTCCGGGACATGCGTTGCTTATCCAGCAAGGCACTACGTGTATTCCAGTTACTGATCTGGTGACAGCCAAGGTGGGGTGCTTAGAAGAAAAGATGAATGGAGCTGGACTTCTGGGAAAGGACCATGTATCAAGTCAGTATCTTTCCTGGTGTGTGTGTGTGTGTGTGTGTGTGTGTGTGTGTGTGTGTTCCCATGGGAGATATCCTTCCTAAGTCCTTCTAAATAGCTCTGCTCTGTCACCTCTAGACCTGCATGCTCCTAAGAATGTGACAGATCTGTATTTGGAGTCCTTTCTCTCCTTCTACCTTCATGTGGGTCCAGGGGATTGAACCCATGTCACTGGGCTTGTACGGCAAGCCCCTTTACACACTGAGCCATCTTGTCAGCCCACTCGGCAGTTTTTGGGAAGTATCCTGCCATTTGGTGAGAAAAGTATGCCCCACTCTCTCATTGGTGGGAACTTTTGGAGCAAATTACTAACTTTTCCTGAGACTCAGTTTTCTCATCTAGGCAAAGAAACCGTGAGCACTATTTCTACAGCATTTTATGTGAGAAATCAAGATGGCGTATGCTCTCCTGCTTGGGGTCTACAGCGACGGGCCTGGCTATCCTGGAGAAATGACTCTTGCTGAGGTGCAATGAGCTGTGGAAGCCACAGAGGCCACAGAAGCTCCCTTTAAAGCAGAATGGAAGCCTTTGAGTTAGTTTCTGCCAAACAACAATAGCTTACACTGTGGGTGATGGATGTAGTGAACGGAGTCCCAGCATTCCCATCCAGGTGGAGGGATGAGGTCTCTCCATTTTAATTCACCTTGTCTTTCTTTCCCTTCTGGAATAAATGGAGCCTTGGCCAGTGGTCAGAGTGAAAGTCAAATGACTGTGATTTCCAGAGAAATGCCCTTGGGGGATGGTGGCTGCTCCCTCTTTTTCTGCTGGGCCTGGTGGTGTGGGGCTGCCCCTCTGCACAGAGAGGGCAGCTGAGGTAGCCTCTCAACACTCTCCTGCCAGAGACTCTCTTGACTTCAGACTTCTGGTTTCCCTCCAGGGGGTTAACTTGTTTCTACTTTTGACCAAGAGGCTCAGCTCTGCCTTGTTCTCCTGTAAAAACCCACCTATCTGAATCTTTTAATAAAATTTGTTGTGTGTTCATGTGTGCACACAGATGACCGTGGAGACCAGAAGTGGGTGTCAGGTCCCTTGTGGCTGGCAATACAAACTGGAGTTATGAGCTGTCCAACATGCATACTGGGACCTGAACTCAGGTCTTCCGTGAGAGCAGTAAATGCTCTTCTATGAGAACAGTAAATGCTCTTAACCATGGCGTCATTTCTCCATCTCATATATATGTATTAATATGTATATATGCCTTATATATTTGTGTGTGTATATATAGATATATATGATTTTTTTTTTTTGCTTTACATTTGTGAATGTTCTTGAATGTGTTCTTGGCTGGTACCCAAGTAGGGCATTGGTTCTGCTGGTACTGGAGTTATGGATGGTTGTGATCCACCTGTGAGTGTTGGTGAGCGGAACTTGCGCCCCCTTCAAGAGCAGCCTGTGCTCCTTACTGCTAAGCTATCTCCACAAAGCCCTTGCCCATGCCTCGACTGGGCCCACTCTGATGTCCTCATCAAGTTAGAAGCTGTAGGAGCAGAGGCAAAGGCTCTTTCTTTCAGGGTGATATTGTCTTGGCTTCCCCAGTTCTTCAGGTGTCAATATCCCTCCCCCGCTGCCTGGACATCCATCACTCTCCTTGCCCCTTGCAGGGGAAACCTGCAGAACTGGTCGCTGCCGGCCCCTCTTCGGGGTGGGCACCAAGATCCAGTCATCACAGTAGACACCGTGGTGCTGAACCAAGAGCCAGGCCAGCCAGAGCCTGACTTGAGACTTGAGGCGGGAGGTGGGGAAGCTGGCACACAGGCTTACCCTCTTCTGGGCAGCAATGGTAGAGCACTGGCTTCCTGCCCCGCTGCTGTGGGTTCTGAGCCATCTACTCAGCCCAGATGCATGCTGGGAATCCAGGGTGAGGGTTTTACTGCTGCGAACAGATACCATGACCAAGTCAAGTCTTCGAAAGGACAACATTTAATTGGGGCTGGCTTACAGGTTCGGAGGTTCAGTCCAGTATCATCAAGGTGAGAACATGGCAGCATCCAGGCAGGCATGGTGCAGGAGGAGCTGAGAGTTCTACATCTTCATCCTAAGGCTGCTAGTGGAAGACTCACTTCCAGGCAGCTAGGACTAGGGTATTAAAAGCCACACCCACAGTGACACACCCACTCCAACAAGGCCACACCTCAAAATAGTGCCACTCCCTGGGCTAGGCATACTCAGACCACCACACAGGGTTAAAGCCGGTGAAAAGCTAGGACTCAGAAACTGGCTGCGCGCTGGCCTCTAAGGGGAAGTGGTCTAACCCAGCGGACAGACGCCTCTGGGGCAGAACGTGGACTGGCCTCTTCATTTTGGGTGTTGAACTGTCTGTATAAGGGACCCACTTGAGTTCAGAATGACAAGTGACAGGGTCCATCCAGGTAGGAGGGCTGTCAGTGATGGAGTGGAGTGGGGGTGGGGCTTAACAGGAGGGCGGGGCTTAACAGGAGGGCGGGGCTGGAGAGTTTGCAGGGTCCCACGGAAACCTTCCTCTCCACGGAACTCCTTCAATTTATTGGGTCCCGGGTCCAGGGTTTTCACACTCTGACTTTCTCACGGCACCTCCTTTGGAGGTGAGCACCGATCCTCCCAGGTGCGGGGCGTGCCTTTGGAAGGGGAGGAACCTGTCCAAGATTACACACCTTGAAAAGGAACAGCCGGAAGAGAGTCGCCCCTGCTCCGGCATTCACAAAGCCTGTCTCCTCACCCCAGTCTTCATAGCTTCTCTGTGCTACAGGATAAGGAGTAACCGAGGCAGAAGCCCCATGGTGGAGACAAGACCGTGAGACGGTGGTTCAAGCCGTGGGTGCTGGACACGGTGACGGTACCCTGCTGAGGGACTGAGCTTTGTGACTCCTTCCTTCTGCGGGGTACCTTTTGCCTCCTGTCTTCTTTTGAGTCCTGGTGTCTTCATAATAGGAAGCTTGTGCGCTCTGGCTGGGCATGGAAAAAACTCAAGGGCACGTACCAGTCCTGGACATGACCCCACAAAGTGGAAACTGAGTCTGCAATGACCGTTCCTTGCTATTTCAGGCACTTTGGAGGAGTCTGGGTAAAGGGAGGGTTTTTCTTGAGGGGTCCCAGGAGGTGAGCCCCTCCTCATCTATGTACTTGAAAGAGGAGCTGCAGGTGCCCAAGGGAGACCCCGCTTTGCTCTGTCACAGGAACTCCGCCCGCCCCTACATTTCGGTCTAACTGCTGGGAGGGCCACCTGCTTTCTAGTTCAACCGGGCCCCCTGGGGACGGAACTTTAAAAAGGTTTCAAATCATAACAAGGCTTTCAGCGGCTCAAACCCACAACTGTTTTCCTCCTCTCCATCACAGCAAGGGCACACGCAGAGATGAGTAACATTGAGAAAATGTTTCTGCCTGTCAGACCAAGCGGGGACAATTAACCCTTCCTGAGTCAACCTCCTGCCGTAGGGGGCCTCGTTAGGTAACTGTCCCCAGTCACAATCACTCCACACTTCTCCCTCCTCTCTAGAGACATCGGGGTCCTGGGAGCTGGGGCGTGTTTGGTTTCTGTACAGTGTGTCTGCTGTGAACCCCCGCCACTCAGCCCTCTAGGGCTATGACCTTGGCTGTGCTGTGGAATGTTCTCCAGGGTTATGACCTTGCTTGATTTCTGAAGTGGAGTGTCCATACTTTCCCCAGATATCCCAGCATGACCTTCCCCCCACCTCAGTTTGCCTCTTCAAAGCCACCCTTGACCGGTATCCATATCACCATACACCCCCCCCCCGAGAATGTCACCCCCGACCCCGACCCCAACCCCTTCCCTCCCTCGCCCCACCCCACACAGAAGAAACCTGCATAGCAGCTGTTAAACACGGATTTCTGGGGCAGGCACCAGGTTTTAAGCAAGCCTACGCTCGGCGTCGCTGACCGTGGTGCTGAAGCGACGGCTCGCTAGAGCTTCCCCTAGGAATTGTAGCAAGCAGAGGAGGCACCTGGTGCCACAGGCAACCCCTCTTCTACTGCAGCGATTGCAGTGCTCTGGTCTCCTGTCTCGGTGCTGCCAGGGGCCTGAGGGACAATAGTTGCACAGCCATGTCCCCTGGGACAGTCTGGGATACAGCAGGGGTGCTGTTTAGCAGCATCCAAATTCTACTCTGGGACCCCTTTGAGGGAGTTGTGGGCTACCTGATGCGTTCATAAAACTCTGTCACATTCAGGCTGGATACCAGGGACTCTACTGTCTGCCGCTTAGAACCTTGACCGATACAGATGGCACCGCAGGGACCCGGAGGCTGTTGCATTCTGTACCAGGGGCACCTCCAACCTTCCCAGGTAATCTGAGCCAGTAGGCTGCTTACGTGATGGAGACAGATCTGTTTCTGGGACTGAGGTAGTCAGTAGCATGCTTGGTGGACCTGCGTTCAATCCCCCTCCCCGAAACCGTGTAAAATAAACTGGGTGTGGTGGCTTGCGCATGCGATCTTCATGCTGGGGAGAAGGGGGCAGGCAGATCCCCGAGGCTCAGTGGCCAGCCATTCTAGCCTACTTGGTGAGTTCCAGACAAGTAAGATCCATTGCCTCGAAGCAGAATGGGCAGGGTTCGAGAGCCTGCAGCTGAGATTGTCCTCTATGTGCATCGCACACACAGGCACATACATATACACCTTCTTCCACATAGAGGATATGCTTCTGAAATTACCCCGAAGGAGCTCCAGATCCTCTAGATGGTGTCCCCAACACCAAACCTTCTGTCCCTTGGCATTAATTGCTTTGGGCACACAGCGCTTCCTTCTGGAAGGCTGCCCTCCCCACTCCTCCTTGCAGGCTCTTCCAGCGAGACAGCAGGAATGTCTTTTCCCCCAAGGATGAGACTGATACGGCTCAAGCCACTCCTCCATTCTCTGGTCAAATGCATTCAAGTCAATAATGGCTGAGAGTCCACCAGGGATGGACACACAGAGTGGGTCACTTTGTACTGTACTCTACATTTGACCTTCCATATGATACTGGAGTTGCGGGGGTTAGAGCCTGGGCCCCGTGGGCTTATCAAGCCAGGCTGGGCCACTGTCCTCAGGTAAAGATCCCAGTGATAGGGAAAAGCAGCAGAAGGAGAGTAATTCAAAGTGGAAACTGAAGGGTTCTTTGAAAAGTCAGTTGAATGGCGTTTTGCTGGGGCAAACACATGAAGGGATGTTTCGTTAAAGTGACGCAGGTGTGAAAGGCTAAGGCAGATATTTCACTGAAGCAGATACAGGAGAGAGCATGTTCTGTTAAAGCAAACGCGTGAAAGGACACGCGATGAAGGATTCTTTACTAACGACACACGTGTATTAGTCTGCCTTGCACTGGGTAGTCGAGCTGCATTTGTTGGGACTCCATAGAGAGAAATGCACCAAAAAATGTTCTGGGGGTGTGCTGCAGGGTGTTGCCACTTCCAAGGACTCGGGCTGACTGGATGCTTGTGCTGAGGCGAGGCGCGTAGAGGACACGTCATGTTTGGAAGGTATAGATAGGACTCCACGGAGTGACAGAGACAGAGCTTGGCTTGCTGGTCCGGCCAGCTGTGCAACACATGTGGGTCTCGAGTCTTCGCTGATCTTTGCTTCCCTGAGAGAGGCACAGCCTAGAACTACTGGTTCCTCCTGGTCCTTCCTGCTGACTTGAGCAGAGGCTGAGGCCTGGCCGTCTCTGCCAGGTCATGTCACCACTGTTGCTAGCCCGACTCTACTGAACTGGGCTGCTGGTGTATCCGCCAGGTGTTTGTGAGTGTTCATGAGTGGACTGAGCTGCTGTTGCCTACTGACTTGTGACCTGAACTGCTGGTTTCCAGACAACACGGATGGGAGTGGCTCCATCTTTGTAAACAGGTCCATTTCCTGCGTATCCTTTCTTTCCCACCTGTGGTGGGTGCTGGATTACAAGGGAGGTTAAAGCGTTTAAGAACCATCATTAAAAATAGGATTGGAGCCGGGCGTGGTGGCACACACCTTTAATCCCAGCGCTTGGGAGGCAGAGGCAGGAGGATTTCTGAGTTCGAGGCCAGCCTGGTCTACAGAGTGAGTTCCAGGACAGCCGGAGCTACTCAGAGAAACCCTGTCTCGAAAAACCAAAAAAAAAAAAAAAAAAAAAAAAAAAGGATTGGAAAGAATTAAAGTTGCAGTAGTTCCCTGTGGCCATACTGGGGAGGAGGAACAAAGGGGTCCAGTGACCCCTCGGTCCAAGCTCAGGGTCCTGAATGAGGCCCAGGTTATAACAAAGGGCAGAGGTGGGCATAGCTAAGCTGTTCTGGTCAAGGTCTGGTCCTGTATGTCTCACTGGGCTCCCGGCTCTCCTGCAAGGCGTTCTGACAAGTCGTCAGAACTGTGTGAAGTCTTCTTGGGAGACACGCTCCCTCCCTCTGGCTAGTACCAGGAATCAGCTGCTTCCTTCTCCTGGCACAAGACTCCCGGGGAAATTTCAATTCCTTGAAGTCTGTTGTCTTGATCGTCTGAGAGCAGAAGAAACTGCGCAGGTGTTTCTCTCTGGCATATTTCTGCCCCTGCCAGGGTGGTTACATATAGGAACAGGGAACTTCCTGGCTACCTCTACACCAGGTTTCTAAGTTCTACCCGCTGCCTCTTAATTCTTACACCTCCCAAGGAAGAGTCCCAGTACTGTCATGTTGAAGTTGTGGGATCGGAGGTCCTGGGAGTGTAACTCCCTCCCTCGGGGTCACATGACTCTGGCCTGGTAAAATCACTCCCCTCCCATGTTCCTGATGACTGTGCATGGGGACGGGGTCTGGCCTGTGCCTTTAAAGGAGCAGCATTCACGGCTGGAGCCTGAGAGAATCCCTCTAATAGGAGAGTAGCTCCTATTCTCAACTTAGCGGAGAGCCTTGGGTGTGGGCCCTGTGCGAACTGTGGTTGTTTTAGTGGAGGCAAAGGGGATGAGGTGCAGTCTCTGACCTCAGGGGGCACAGCATAGAGAAGAGGGCGGGTACGCAGGGCTCTCTAAAGCCGAGGAGAACCAGTCACCGCCAGGGAGGGCAAGCCGATGACTGTGAACACAGGAGGTCTCCTCTAGGCCTTCAAAGCCCTTTCAGAGGGGCTGGAGAGATGGCTCGGAGGTTAAGAGCATTGACTGCTCTTCCAGAGGTCCTGAGTTCAATTCCCAGCCACCACATGGTGGCTCACAACCATCCGTAATGGGATCTGGTGCCCTCTTCTGGTGTGTCTGAAGACAGCTATAGTGTACTCATATATGTAAAATAAATAAATCTTTTTAAAAAAGATGCCCCCAGCCGGGCAGTGGTGGCGCACGCCTGTAATCCCAGCACTCTGGGAGGCAGAGGCAGATGGATTTCTGAGTTCGAGGCCAGCCTGGTCTACAGAGTGGGTTCCAGGACAGCCAGGGCTACACAGAGAAACCCTGTCTCAGAAAAAAAAAAGACAAAAAACAAAAACAAAAAACCAAAAACAAAATCAAAACAAAACAAACAAACAAAAAAGATGCCCCCCTTAACAAAAACCACTTGGGATTAGATGAGGGAGAAGGAGAAGTCAGATGGATGAGCCCAGGTGTCCAGGAGACAGATGGTCAGGGAAGACAGCAATAGCCACAGGACACTCCCCCTCATTTCTCTCACTGATACAAAAGTTTCTCGGTAAAATACTTAGATACATTTAGAAGAGTAAAATGCCAGTAATGTGGTGGGACAATAAAGGCTGGACGAAGCTGTATTAAAATAAAGGGAGCCAGAGAGATGGCTCACCGGTTCAGAGTGCGTGCTGTTCTTCCAGAGCGTGAGAGTACCTCCCGTCCCAGCATCCACGTGAAGTGACCCTCAATTGCCTGTGACTCCAGCTCGAGGGGATCAGACATCCTCTTGCGGCCTTCCCAAGCATAAGCAGTCATAAGGGCAAACAGGCATGTACCTGCCTGAAAATAAATGCATCACTTAAAAAAAAAAACAAACCCATTACCACAGCCGGGCGGCGGCGGTGGTGGCGCACGCCTGTAATCCCAGCACTCTGGGGAGCAGAGGTAGGCGGGTTTCTGAGTTCGAGGCCAGCCTGGTCTACAGGGTGAGTTCCAGGACAGCCAGGGCTACACAGAGAAACCCTGTCTCAAAAAAACCAAAAATCCAAAAACAAACAAAAAACAAACAAAAAACAAACAAACAAACAAACAAAACGATCACAGAGAGCATTAGTTGACAGGGACTGGAAGCGCTCTCCCCACCCACCCACCCCGACCCCGGTCCTGAGCTTCAGGTACGGGACAGGTCATGCCCCTTTCCTAGGCATCTGCAGAGTAGGACTTTCTTACACATTCTCTGCCAATTACACGTACCAGCGGGTGTCTGGGCTGTGTGTGGTTTCCAGTCTTTTTTCTGTCTTTGGCCTCTTTCATGTATTAATCGTGCTGCCCCTTCTCTCCCTGACCATTCTTTTTGTTTGATTTTTGACAATCTATACATGTATGCAATTGTGAACATATCTCTCATGGCCCCTTCCTGTTCTGTTCCCTCAGACCCCTTTATTCTCCCCCACCAGTGGAGCTGCTTGTATTCTAATGCTAAGTAGGTCCCCCCCAAAACTGTTTGGACAGGAAGGAGGGTCTGCTCGTAGCTTCTGGGAACCTGCCCCCAGTTAACTCTGATTGGTAAAGAAAGATGCCGGCGGCAGCCAATAGCTGCGGGCGGGGGAGGGATGTGGGTGGGGTTTTAGATTTCCCAGGCTAAGCAGCCATGTAATGGGGCCATGAGCCCGGGCCAAAGCGCTGGGAGCAGCCAAGAGGGAACACAGGAATCGGTAAGTAGCAACTCAGAGTCATCAACGGGAAGTAGATCCTAACAATATGGAGGTCAGGCAGTGGCCCAGCTACTGTGCTGCCTAGGTGTGCATGTCTTTCATTCGGGAACGTAAACCACTGATGTGAGCTGCCCTATTAACCTCTGGTTGTTCTGTCTAAGGCTGAGCACTCCATAGTCACTCACTCTCAGTATTTTGACTAGTTACCAGTCTCCGTATTAATTGTTGCCCACTGCAAAAAGTGGCCGTGGTAGATGGTGGCCAGGCTCTAAGGGTCTAAACATAAATACTTAGAGGGGCAGTCGGGTTGCATATTTAGCTTGGCTTCTGTCGTAAGTTCTGCCCTAGGGCCTGTGACACTCCCAGCCATGGGTTTCTGCCCAGATTTACTGTACCAGGCATGCGTCCCTTCCCATGCGGCAGGCCTCAGATCTAGCTAGAAAGTGGTTGGTTGCCCCCGAACAGCTGTGCCGCCTACACCCATGGGGGCAGGTCAGTGCTGCAGTTCTCAGGATGCACAACTTGGTAAGCTCACTGATGCTCGTTCTCTTCCAGCTGCTGCCATAGCTTCTTCCAGCGCGGCAGGGTAGAGACTTGCAGGGTCGTTTTCAGTGGATTTGTCTGTGTGCTGCATCTCCCTGCTACGGTTAGGTAAGTGCTAGGTCGTCAGAGGGAGTTGACACCAGGGTTTAGAGATCATCCGGCATCCCGAGGGGGGCTCAGTGGGTGGCACACGGGATTGCTGGCTGTGGTGCCAGGGATGGATGGCGCTTCTTGGTTGTCAACTTGACTGCGTGTGGAATTAACTAAAACCCAAATGACCGGGCACACTTGTGAGGGATTTGTTTTCTTAATTAAACCCTTTGAAGTGGGAAGGCCTACTTCTAATCCAGATCTTTGAGGTGAGAAGATCCACCTTTAATCCAGAGCTTTTGAAGTGGGAGGATCAACTTCAATGCAGGCATTCTGCTGGCAGCCTATGTAAAAGACAGAGAATAAGAAAAGTCTCTCTCTTTTTTTTTTTTTTTTTTTTTGTCGCTTTCACTGGCAAGTCCATTCCTTCCCTGGCATTAAAGCCCACTTCTTCCAGATTCCAGCCTATTCCAAAGACCAGCTGACAGATCCAGCCTCGTGAACTGAACAACTACTGGATTCTTGGACCTTCAATTGCTGGACAGCCATGGATGGACTAGCTGGACCACACAGCCTGTAAGCCATTCTAATAGATCCTCTTTCTATGTATATACAGATTTGTTCTATAAGTTCTGTTCTTGCAGAGAACTCTGACTAATACAAAGACCCTGTGTGGACAGAAGGAAGCACTTCTCACTGGAGATGAGCACAAATGAGCTTCTGTGCTGGTCCTTGGTTTCACACGATCAGAAAGGGACATCAGATGTGACCTCTCCATTGTCTTCTCCACAGACTAGGCTCCACAGCCCTAGAGACTGAGATGATTTGATGAGGCCAGTGGCCTTGTAACAGGGAGAGGGATTAGATGGCCCCACCCAGGAAAAGCATCTCAACCCAGCAGCCGGTCAGCCTGGATGGAGGTCTGGGAAGCTGTGCGTTTGCAGGGGGGGGGCAGTTCATCCAGGAATCACTCTTGCATCTGACGCGCAAGGCCCGTACTCTCCGTGTGCCGATGTAGACGACAGAGCCAATGGTGGAATTCGGTAACATGGAGTGTCTGACTCATCATGCCTCCGTTGAACTGAAGCGTGACTCCAGTGAGAAGCAGGGCAGGGGCAGCCGCCACCTCAAGCCCCATTGAGATGGGACAGAAAGGGAAGGGAAACCCCTTCCTTTGCAGTGTGGTTGAAGCCTCCCTCAGCAGCTGGGAGCTGGGAATTCCAGCATAATTAACACTTGTTATGAGGCTGTTGACATACAGACAATATTCCTTTTATACTTTCAAATAAGAATTTTAAAATAGCACCGAGCCCAGGCTTTGAGGGCTCATACCTTGAGGGCAGCTTTACTCTTTCTTTAATCTTAGACTTTTAACTTTGTTTACAATAAACATATCCTGCCCTCCTGTGTTGCTGTGGTCTAGGCTTTAACCCCCATCAGTTTTAACTCCATCAGGAAGCCCACTGCAGTCCTTTCAGGTTCCTTTGCTAACTGTACCTGACTTCAAGCAGCCCACATCCACGCTCTGGGGGTGTGCCCGACTTTCTTTCTGAGCACCCCTCTTTCTGTCAACTCTAAGGCTTGAAGCTGCATTAAGACGTCTTTAACAAGGCCAGAGTCTGCTTTGTGCCACCCAGTCCTAAAATTCCTTTCTGGGTTGAAGCCAAGGATTTCACCTGAGTCAATCAAAGGTTACCAGAACTCTTCAGGCTGCGATGGTGGACAGTGTAGGGCCCTGCTTCCACTTCTGACCTGACGGTGAGTGCTCCTCTAACTCAGATGCATTGTTATTTGGTATGCAGAGGACTCAAAAGGATAGCAGCAATGAAGGCAGCACCAGCAGCAAAGAGCGTGGAAGCAAAGGTGTCTTTCTCTCTGTCTCCCCTTCCTTGTGTCATTTTGATTTTTAGGGACAGGCTCCCCCTCAAGCCTTGAGCTTGTGATCTTCCTGCTTCTCCCCTTGAGTGCTGAGAGTGTAGGCAGGGACCATCACACTTGTCTTTTGCCCTTTTTTGAGAACTTCTTTTTCAAAGGAAGCCAGAACTGTAAGGGGTGGGGTGGGGTGGGGGGGACAAGGAACAGCTTTACAGGTGTCTAAGGGACTTATGGTATTATGGGGACAGATGTGACTTTCAGAAATAATTAGGGAGACTTGGGGGTCCTGAAGTGATGTGTAAAAGTAGTTTAAAGGAAGACTCCCTGTGAGCTGGAGAGGTAGCTCAGTTGCTTGCTTAGATAAGCACAATGACCTGAGTTTGGGCTCTGGGACCTTCACCCAACCCTGCCCCAAAGGCTTCCAGGCAAAGACCAGACGATTCGCTAGGGCTCACTAACCAGCCAGCTTAGCTGAATTATTACATTTCAGGCCACCAAGAAACCCTGTTCTAGAAACAAGGTGAACGGTGTCTGAGGAATGACACCCAAGGACATGCTCAAAGCCCCTCCCCCCCACATGAATGCACATATGCGTGGACACACACAGAGACATGAATGGACATACATGCAGAAGAGATCTTTCCTTGCAAGGCTTTGCCTAGTGTGGGGCTGGGCACACAGTGGGTCCCTAGCCTAGCCGTTCTACCTAGCTAATGCACGGAATGAGAATCCCTCATGAGCTGGGAAGCACACACTTCTTCCTGAATCCCAACCACAGGCAACCCTGAGGGGAATGACAATCGCGGCTTCGGAGGCAGAAGCAGTCAAGTGTCCAGGCGCCTCCTTTGGGAGCTCTTCCTACTTGTATAGCCACTGTGGGGGGGAGGGGCACACGCTGCTTCCCCAAACTGGAGCTGCATTGGGTCCCTTCGCTCTGGGAGCTGCGGGCTTACCTGAACTTGAGACCCTAAGGGGGAAAATGGGGCCCTTGCAGAGGTGGAGGGCGCTCTAGAGTGAATTTCCTCCGCCTTCCAGAACACAAACTTAAGGCCTATCCCGTCCCAGAATCCCTCTGGACATCGTGTCTGATCTCCAAATGGAGTAAGGGCTGAGGAGCCCAAGAGTGCGGAAGGGCCAGCGGGGGCGGCGGGGCCAGCAGGAGCAGAGCAGTGGGTGGCCCCGTCTTCCTCCCAGAGAGCAGCTGCTCTTTCCAGTCACTCAATTCCAGTACATTTGATTCTGAGCCACAAGTGGCTGTTCCTCTCCAAAGAAGCATTTGAATTTTAAAAAGGGACCCCAGCGAGGAAACACTTAACCCAGAGGAATGAATATTTAATGCTGGCGTTTCGGGTTCTGTCAGGGGAAAGGGCTTGGAGGGGCATTTCCCAAGGGTTCCAGCCATACCGCCATCCCTGCCTCTGAGCTCCGCCTCCGGTCAGCCTACAGAGCCCTCTGGAGGCTGCAGGGGGCAGGAGGGGGATGGCAGAAAAGACTCCTTGCACGAGGAAGCTTTAGCTAACTTTCTGTTCTGGCAGCAGCTGGTTCCAGCGCTGGTGGCCTCAAAGGGGTGGCCCAACGGGCACACTGAGACGAGATAAAAAAGATGGGGAAGTCTGTGAGATGGCTCAGAAAGAATAGGTGGTCGCCACGGAAGTCTGGGGGCCCGAGCCAGGTCCCACGAACAGAACCGATACCACCAAGCTGTCCTCAGAACATCATGTATACACAAGCACATCACCAATAATAATAACATAGGAAGGTTGCCTTCCGTGGTGCCTGCACTGTCTCTGTCGGCCTTACCCACCATCCTTCCGTTAAGATTGTGGCCCCTCCTTCTGCTCCCCACATTTGCTCCAAGCCTGATGCTATGAGAGAGTTCACAGACAGCTTTAGCTGGGAGGATCATTGCCAGCCTTGGGGGATGGGGGGGGTGTCACACAAACCCAGGCCGGCGAGAGCCTCATCCTCTGGTTTTCATTGTGACATTGGTCAAGTGTCATCAGCTTGCTGAGATGCGTCTGTAGAGTAGGGTAGTGGCACCTTAGGCAGAGGGATGTAGATGAAATAGATTTTATGGCCCGGGGGAGATGCTCAGAGGGTAACGTACTGGCCTCACAAGCACAGGAACCTTAGCTCCATCTCTAGAGCCCTGTAAAATCAGCTGGTGTGGTAGCGGGTGCTTGTAATCCTAGCAGTAGGGAGCAGGGGGGTCCTGGGACTTGTGGACCGGCCACCCTAGCCTATTCGGTGAATTCTAAGGCAGCGAAAAGTGTTATTCTAGAAGCAAAGTGGGGGGCTTCTAGGGAGTGACGGGTGAGACTTCCACACATGTGCACGCATGCACACAGCCATATGCATGCATGCACACAGCCATATGCATGCATGCACACAGCCATATGCACGCATGCACACAGCCATATGCACACAAGCACACAGCCATATGCATGCATGCACACAGCCATATGCACGCATACACACAGCCATATGCACACATGCACACAGCCATATGCACGCAAGCACACAGCCATATGCACACATGCACACAGCCATATGCATGCATGCACACAGCCATATGCACCCATGCACACAGCCATATGCACGTGCACAAATATTTAATCGTGTCTTTGTATTCCATCCAGCCTTTGTCTTTTTCCCATGTTGGCCCTCTACTTTATAATATTTGATATTAATTCATAAGGAGTCCCATCTATGTAGCCATATAAAAATGCATTTTTGTTACAGGCTGACTTCCAACTTTCTGTATTGCCAAGGGCCTAGCATGTCCTCCTGCCTCCAGCTCCCAAGTTGCTGGCATGACAGATGTGCAGCTCCCCGCCCGGCTTATGCAGTGCCGGGTCTGTCTGGAGCCCGAGTTTCAGACACGATGGGCACTGAGTTCAGTCCCCAGCTCCCTGCCCTCACCACAGTTTAACGTGTGCCTTCTCCTTGGGAAGGACAAAGCATAATTTATTTAACAGTTCTCTTCCGATGGGCTTGGACAGTGTTGACAATGTCTGTGAGAAACTGTTCTGGGAAGGCAGCCTTGTGTACCTGTGGTTTGGTCCAAATGTCTCGTGGTTATGAATCGGCTGCCTCTCTCCTCAGGAATTTTCTGTTCTTTTACTGTTGAGGACATCCCAGACTCTCCTCCCAACCCCCGACTCCCCCAAACACTCTGGTTTTCCCCAGTGTCCACTCACCTTCATACGGAATACTTTTCCCAGCACTTTTTGGTTGGTTTGTCCTTATTTTTGAGAAAAGGTGTCACTATGTAGACCTGGCTGGCCTGGAACCTGCTATGCAGAGCAGGATAGCCTAGGAATTACAGAGGTCTGCCTGCCTCTGCCTCCCGAGTGCTGGGATATGGTGGCTTGGTCGCCACCTTTTCTTTTTAAGCTGTGTGTGTGTGTGTGTGTGTGTGTGTGTGTGTGTGTATTGCCTATATATCTTTTGTTGTGTGTGAGTTCGAACACACATGTGCATGGTGTTAGGATTCTGTCTAAGCTCCACCCCACAATTACCTGGCAACAGCCAGGTATGCCCCTCCCCACTGTTACCTGGCAACAGCCAGGTAGGCCTGGCCTACTATAAAAAGGGCTGCTCAGCCCCTCCTCTCTCTCTCTCTCTCTCTTACTCTCTTACTCCTTCTTATTCTCTTACTCTCCCTCCTCTGACCCTCTCTTACCTCTCTCACTCTCACCCTCTCTCCTTTTGCCCCTCTTGGGCTCTCCTCTCCTCCCCCATCTCTCCATGTGATCATGGCCGGCCTCTGCTTCTCTACTCTCTCCCTCTCTCTCCCTCTCTCTGCCTCCACTACCCCCTTAACTCCCATCCTATGCCCTGAATAAACTCTATTCTATACTATGCTAGTGTGTGTGTCTGGTCCCTCGGGGAAAGGGATGCCTCGGCATGGGCCCGCTGGGGCACCCCCTTCCCCCACACCACACCATATTCTCTAAACCACTTTCTCTTTCTACGATCACAACACACGGCGTGAGTGTGGAGTCCGAGGATGACCGTGGGCGCTTGTCTTTACTTCAACCTTTGAGACAGGGTCTCTGTTTGCCACCGCGTGTGCCCGCCTAGCCAACCCAGGAGCTGCCCAGGACGCACCTATCTCCCTTTCCCCCTCTCACCAGAGGATTACAGCAGCACCCTCCGCTGTCCGGCGTTTATGTGGAATCGGGTTCCAGACCCAGGTCCCCACACTTGCGTAGAAAGCACACTGAGCCATCTCTTTAGTCTTTCAACTGTGTGTCTGAATGTGACCTTCTGGGTGGCAGACTCTTCCTCTGAGGACAGAGTTTACAATAGTATTCTCAGTGCCACTGCTTTTCACATAGTAGGGCTTTGGTCTTTCTCTCCCTTTCCTCCTCCTCTTCTTCCTCCTCTTCCTTCTCTTCCTCCTCCTCCTCCTCTTCCTCCTCCTCCTCTTCCTCCTCCTCCTCTTCCTCCTTTTCTTCCTCTTGTTACTCCTCTTCCTCTTCTTCCTCTTCCTCCTCCTCTTCCTCCTTTTCTTCCTCTTGTTACCCCTCTTCCTCGTCCTCTTCCTCTTCTTCCTCCTCCTCCTCCTCTCCCTCCTTTTCTTCCTCCTTCTTTTCTTCTTCCTCCCCTCCTCCTCTTGCTTCTTTTATATTCAGCATGAATAAATGCAGCACGGGTCTCTGCCCTCAGGTAACAGGTGGTCCGACAGAGGAAAGTCAGCATAGAGATAATTACCATCACAATGCCAGGCAGGAAACACTAAATGCCACCAGAGGTACAGATGAACTCTTCTATTTGGTGGCTCTCAGCCCTGACTGCAAATGAGCCACTTGGGGAGCCTGGGTGCTGTCCTAGGAGTCTGTCTTATTTGATGTTGCAGGGGGCCTAGGGACTGGCAATTTAGAATTGAGCGAGTCCACAGGTGGCAGGGCCGAGACCCGCTGCTATCCCCGCCCACTCAGGGCAATCTTGTTAGCCTAAATTCCTCAGTAGCAGGTCCAGACGGAGCCCGGGAAGGCATGATTTGCTCATTTTGAGTTCTTTCATTGCTTCGTTGTAATGAGGGCTTCCAGGGCCTTCGTTTCAGTTTGGTGAGCCATGGTCTACAGCGATGGCAACGGTCCGTTAAGAGTACAGTACAGCTGAAAATTAGCATCGGTTAGTCCTTTTATTATAACCTTTCTATGTCGGTTGCACAGATGGGCACACTGTGCCTACAGAAGCATGCTGTACGGCTTTGGAGCCTACGAGCACTAGGCCGTGCCATCCCGAGTGCCCTGAAGTGTTTGTGCAATGGCGAGACTGTCTAAAGACACATTTCTCACCGCATGCCCGGTCTGGGAAAAATGACTCAGCCAATGAAGAGCTTTCCGCGGAAGCGTGAGGATCCACGTGTGGGCAGCCATGTTAAAGAGCCAAGCATGGAGACACATGCTTGGAAGTCCAGGGCTGAGGAGGCGGAGACAGAAGGATCACTGACCATCTGGGCTAGCCGAGTGGGTGAGGCCCAGGTCAGTGAGAGTCTGTTTCAAAAACCCAGGGATGCATCAGAGGTTAAGTCCTCACTGCTCTCCAAGAGGGCGTGAGCTTGGTTTTCAGTAGCCACAGTTTATAAGCCTGTGGCTCTAGCTCTAAGAGGATCTGAATCCCTCTTCTGGCCTCTGAGGATACCTGTACAATGTGGTGAATGTATACACACACACACACAAACATGGGGAGGGGGGAGAGGGAGAGAGAGAAAAAGAGAGGAAAAGAGGGGGAGAGATTCAAAGAGAATCAACACTAGATCTTAGCTCAGGCCCCAGGGATCTATCTGCCTCTGCCTACCCGAGGCTAGGGTTACAAGCACCTGCCACCAGGCCCAGCTTTCTATGTGGGGTCTGTGGATCAACCTCAGGTCCCCACACTTGTAGAAAGCACTTTTCTGATCGAGCCATCTCTTTAATCCCATTTTTAGTTTAAAGACACCAAGGAAACTATGGTGGGGGGGGGTAGAACATCTGGGACTTACATTTAGTTTTGTCAGGAACCATCTGAATGCCTTTAGCTCATTCATTCATTCACGCGAATGTCTGTCGATGCTAAGCATTATGTTGGATCCAGAGAAATAGTGAACAAGACAGGCTTGATCTTGAAAGGATAAGGTTGCAAGCTAGGAATCCCCCATGCCTGAGTTTTGGGTGACCCCAAAGGAGCAGGGGTTCAGTCCACTCTTTGTTGGCCTGGAAGTGTGCACATATCACACCCACCTCCAGGGTCCGGCCGCGAACCTCTGGGAGTGTCCCTGGCGCCTTTTCCCGTCTTGCCTCGGCGGAGCAGCTATGGCAAGGACAAGCGTGGCTGGGGGCTGGCAGAATCACTGCGGGGGCGGCGGAGCTCCTGCCTGGGGGCGCTTAGGTCCCCAACACCTACTGCCAGTGGGGGAGGGTGGGTTTTGAATACGTAACCCTGGCGCAACCCTGTGCATGGCAGCCACGTAAATGGAAATGTCTTAACCAGGTCCCATCTGGCCTCTGTGGGAGGCTGATTTGTTCTCAGAGACCTTGGGCTCGGATGGTTTGAACTGATTGGCTTAGAAGCTTGCGGTAGGCGGGTTCTGTTATAAGCCTATAAAAAGCCAATCTGATTCTGCCCGCGCGGCTCACACTCTTTTACCCTGCATGGTAAGACTGTGAGCCCCCCAGGGCTCTGGAAATTAAAATCCCTCTTGCAATTTGCATCAAGACTGTTTCTTGTGAGTGATTAAGGTGCCGGTTTCCGAGGCGTGGGGTGCTTGCTGGGGTACCCCTGTTTTTCTTTCAGGTCTTACAATCTCTGCTGGATAACAGTGAGTTGCACAAGCAAGCCAGTGGTTGGCAGAGAGAGGGGTTTGCGTTATAAGGAGGAGCCATAGGGCGGTATTCCAGGTCTTCAACCACAGATGGAGAACGAGCTTTTCGCTTTCGCCTTCACAGAGCGTGCAATGCGGGTCCCATGGGACACGTGTTTGGGGGCACTGCGCCGAACTGTACCAAAGTCTGAAGGGATGTCGTCGCCCATGGAAGTGTGGAGTGTGTGTAATGGGACAAAAGTGACTCACCTGAGAGCCTGGGGTGATGTCAACATGGTCTCAGCTTTCCACTCCTCCCCCACCCCACCTGCAACCTGGTACTCACTGGCCTGGGTCTCTGTGGCTCTTTGTTAGGAGTCCCGACTGTGATCTGATGCCCCTGACACCACGAGACACTTAATGGACTGTGGTTTTCAGAGTTGGCTGTATATAGAACTCCATCCATCACATCCCCAAAGATGACACAGTTCTTCTGACAGGGTATGAAGGGTGACCCCAGAGCGACGGCAGAGAGAATTGTGGTCTACCTACCTGACAGCTACACAGGAACTCCCCAGACTACCTTAAGCACCGAACTTGAGCCAGCTAGGACTGCAGAGCCTGAAACAGCAGGTTATTTTTGGTCTGAGCTGTGAAGTGAGATCCCATGAAATGCATATAGTTTTATTGTTCTCGTTATCTTACTCTATGAAGTCCACACTGCTCTACACACACACACACACACACACACACACACACACACACACACCACATTTGTAATCCTCCGAGAAACTGGGGTGAATAGGTTCCCCAGGTCTCTGGTCCATCTGGAAACAGCCAAATGGCCCTGGTCTAACCCGCTACTGTGGCAGTGCCAATGCCAGTGGCAGGGGTGGTGGCAGTGGCAGTGGCAGTGGCAGAGGTGGCTCCAGGTAGCCATGGCGGTGGCAGCAGTAGGGGCAGAGGCATGAGACCAGCCTACCAGTGGGTCCAAGGTCCAGAGATGAAATCTTTGGGAGAGAAAACTCTTCCCCAAAGTCACAGCTCAGTAAAACAGCCACATTCAGACAGTTCTCAGTAAAATAACGTGTGCACTTTATTCCCTGTGGATGAGGACTTTATAAACATTGAGGTGTAGGGTGGGACCCAGGGGTAGATCCTTCCCACAGGCTCAGTTTGAGATGCTAATGCTCTATCTGCTGGGGGAAGGTCTTCAGGTGTTTTCTCTATGTGACTGTTGTCCTATGTGACTGTTGTTATAGTCCTCTCAGTGGGGTTTTGTGACTAGTGTTCCAGAGCAGGTAGAGTTAGGCCGGGAGGTGGCCCCACTCCTACCGTTCTCTATTCTGAGTTTCACGGGGTTTGGGCTCACTCAGCCTTAGCAGCTCTTCTGTCTGGTGGCACGGTGCCCTTGCTCCGCACACGGTGGAAGACATTGTTCTACCCCAGTGTTTTACACACCACCTGATTGAGATTCTCTCGCTGTTCAACGCCTCCATTCTCTCCCAATAGATATCTACTGAGTTTGCACCGACCTCAATATAGTTAATGTCACTTGCTCATTACCTGTTTCACGCCGTTGCAGGAGATGACAGCTGCCTTGCATTCAAGGCCTGAGCTGTCTGATTAGCTCTGCTCCCCTTGGCTAAAGCTGGGTGCCAGAGTTTGGATCCTGGATGACTTGCAAAGGGCTAAAGTGGCATTCTTATTCTTATTCTTATGGTGGCATTAATGGAAAGTAGATTGGCCCATTAAGAAGGTTGGGCTATTACACATACAGAGGCAGATGCTAGCAGCCAACCATTGGTCTGGGCGTGGGGTCCCCAATGGAGGAGTTGGAGGGTGGTCCGGAGGAGCTGAAGGCGTTTACAGCCCCATGGGAAGAACAATGATGACGGCCACCCAGATGCCCCAGGACTCCCAGGGACTAAACCATCAACCAAGGGGAACACATGGTTCCAGCCAAAAGTGTGTCAGAGGAATGCCTTGTTGGGCCTCAGTGGGAGGAGAGGTCCTTGGTCAGGTGAAGGCTCAATAGATGCCCCAGCAAAGAGAAATCGAAGAGGGGGAGGTGGGAGTAGGTCGGGTGGAGGGGCATATACTTGGAGGCAGGGGTTGGAAGGAGGGGGGTTGGGGAGGGGGGAAACCGGGAAAGGTTTTAGCATTTGAAATGTAAATGAAGGTTATATTCATTAAAAAGAAGGTTGGGCTAAGTGGGAGCTCTCCTGGTTATTGGGGGTTATATCCTTGAAGGGGATCGTAAGAGACAGGCACCCTCTGCCCTCTGAAGTAAATAGTTTTACTCTGACATACACTCCAGCCATAACTTACTACCTTGCTCTAGGCCAAAGTAATGAGGCCAATCAGTCATGGACTTCAAAGCCATGAAGAAATGGCCCTTTCTTCCTTCCTGAGCTGATGAGCTCAGGTCCTTTCACCCAGTAGCAGGAAGCAGACTAACACACTGCATGTAAGCACAACTCACCTAACTGGTTAAATGACGAATTTCTATTAGCAAACCAGTGCAGTCAGTCAGTCTGTCAGAGGAGCCAGTGCTCCAGGTGGGGGGCAGGGAGGATGAAGACCTGGTGGGGGAGGGGAGCACGCATAGAAATCAAGTACTAGCTGGGAAGAGAAGCCCCTGACATCAGGATATTGTTAAAAGGAGAAATCTATTCCGTTTAAAAGTCACTTAATGGGTAACTACTATATAATCAGAAAAAAATATACACCTATGTCCTGTCTCCAAAGACACTCAGAATTCAGGTTAAAAAAAATCTCACACACAGCAATTGTAACACAATACAATACTCTGATAATAGGATTAAGGCCTCTAGAAGCATCAAATGTACAGTGTGTGTCGATTGATTGGTGGGATGGCTAGCTTTAACTGTCAGCTTGACACAACCTAGAATCATCTTGGGAGAGAGTCTCAGCTAGAAACTGTATAGATTGGGTTGGTCTTAAGGCACCTGTTTGGGGGAGTATCTCAATTGCCCAAAGGGAGATGGTACCATTTCCTGGCTTAGTGTCCTGGCCTGTATAAGAGTAGAGAAAACTAGCTGAGCACCAAGCCCGTGTACATTCATTCCTTTGCTCTCGGCTCTGCTGAGGGCTGACTAAATATTTAAAGTTCCTGATCCTTCAGTTTCCTTGCTATGATGAACTATGACTTGGAACTGTGAGCTATAATAAACCCTTTCTTCCATGAGTTGCTTTTTGTCTGGTATTTTATCACAGCATCAGGAGGAGATTGGGACAACAGGCTTGCCTTGGTATTGACTGAGGTCAAACAGGTCATGAAGAGGAGATAGTGGCTCCCATTCAGGAATTGGGAAGTCAGAGGTAGCATGAGGCCACAGAGATGGCACTGTGATAAGAAAGGGCCCTGGTTTTGAGATCAGCAGGGCTGGGATTAAAACTCCTGCTCCATGGCTTACTAGACATCACTCAAACAAATGCCTGTTAAGCATCTATACAATGGAGACAGCAATGTTTTTCTGCCAGTGTATTAGGTACATGCCTTGTTGCTGTAACAAAATGCCAGACAAAGGCAGCCTGAGGCAGGAAGGTTTTATTTTGGCTCACGGTTTGAGGGTGCAGTCCATTGTGGTGGGAAAGGCAGGGCGGTAGTAATGTGAGGCAGCTGACTACGTTGTATCTACACACAGAAAGCAGAACAGAAGGAATTCCAGTGCTTATTTCTGTTTTCTTTTTTATTTAATCCTGAATTTAGCCTAGGCAAGGGTACCACTCACAGTTGAGGTGGGTCATTCTGTTTCATTTAACCTAATCTAGATAATCCCTTCCAGGCTCTTTGGAGGCTTATCTCCTATTCGATTCTAGAGCCTTTCAAGGCAGCCGCATTAATTACCAGATCCTGGGTCTCTGCATGCTTGTGCACACACTTATTCCCATATACATGCCAGCATGCATAAACACATGCACACTCTCCACACACATATTCATGAAAGAAAAAGCCAAATGCTATAACATAGTGTGTAGTCTTCATAACAACCCCAGGAGGGAAGCACTGCGAACCCTCAATGAGAAGCATGGGCTGGGAGGGGTTGGATATCTGGGAGGGGTTGGATATCTTACAGAAGATCATGTGACTGGTTAGTGGTAGAGCTCAAGCCCATCTTGCAGCCTCCAGGGTCTGTGTGAAATCCTTACATGATGCTGTTTCTAGAAATGGGGAAGCATTTGCCACGAACCTGGGAAGCTCGGCTCTGAACCCAGAAACCGTCTTGCCACTGAGAAATGCTTTGTGCCTGGCACTGAGCTTGCTTCCTTGCCCAGACTCTGGGGCTCTGATGGAGGTCCTGACGATGCTCGGGCTCAGCCTCTGTCTTGATCACTTTTCCTGTTGCTGTGATAATGTTCTCTGACAAAGGTAACTTTATTTCGGATCACAGTTTGAAGGTCCTGTCCCATCTATCACCTTAGGGAAGGCAGGGGTGTGAGGCAGCTGGACAGGTCCCATCCCCAGCCAGCAAGCAGAGAGATGATGGTGTTCCTTTATACAGCCTCAGAGTGTGGAACATGATAATCCTAATTTATCTATTATTCCTGATAGACATACCAGGAAGCTTGTGTCTGAGGTGGTTCCAGATCCTTGATAATCCATATTAACCAACACAGCTCTCCCCCCCCCCACACACACACAAAGACTTGCAGTAAACAGATGTGTAATCAACTCTGAGGCTCATGTGGGCTCACCGTTCCCAGGTGAGGTTTTCAACTCTTCCCCTAATTTCTCGGGTCCTCATTTGTGACTCAGTCTTTGGGGATCCCATTTCAAATAAGAAGCAGTGTGTGAATTAAAGATGAAAAGCTTGTATATGACATCGACTATCACAAGGAAAGCAAGTCAACCCAGGGTTCTTGTGTAGACTACCTTCTCTGGGCGAAGAGAAACCAACTCCTTTTTGTGTTAGTAGCAAACTACCATAGTCCTATACCCAGGGGGTTTAACCCCGGGGCCCAGGATCCCTTCACCAACTGTATTATCCTGTAGAGCACCAACCCATAGATAGGAATGTATTCTTCATTGTTTTACTTGAAGAAGAAGACCTTTTATGTTGTAACTTTACAGGTATGTGCCATTTGGGTAATCTTCAACGCGCCCCTCTGGCTACAATCCTGTGTCTCCTCATTTACTTTTCTTTTTCAAAATCCATATCCCAGACTTCTTCTTCCAGAAATATTTTGTTAAGGTTAAAAAGAAATCAACCATGTGTGTGTGTGTGTGTGTGTGTGTGTGTGCGTGCGCGCGCGCACGCGCGCGCGCGCATCTGTGCACATACGTATACATATGTGCATGTGAGCACAGGTACCTGAGGAGTCCAGAGGGAGCATTAGATCCCCGGGAAATGGGAGTTTCAGGTGCTTGTGAGCTGCCTTTTGGGGGTGCTTGAAGTTAGACTCGGGTCTTCTGCAAGAGCGGTAAGTGCTCTTAACCATGGACTTATCTCTCCATTCCCCTGCTCCCTGAAATAGTTTAGTAGATCAAAAAAGCAATGGTTCTTAGGCTTTTCTTCCCCTCAGAAGCAAGTATAAAACATATCAAACTATCTTAAGCAAGCAAAGGATTGATTTTTCTGTGTCGGACATGTGTGTGATTAGAGTATGGGGCTGTACTGTATGTGAGCCGTAGTTCCAGCACCTCTACCTTATTCTCTGAAGACAAGGTCTCACTGGGCCGAGAGCTAGGGTGGCAGCCAGTAAGCCCAGAGATCCCCCTGTCTCCACGCCCTACCGTGCTGTAGTCGTGGGTGTTCGCGGAACCAAATGCCTGGCTTTTTACGTGACTGCCTAAGACTAACTCAACTCCCATGTTCGCAAGCGAGCACTCTTACCCACCGAACCAGCTCTGCAGATGTCAGGAGTGATCTTTGAGATGAGAAAGCCACCCGAAGTTCATATAAGAGGTTGCCCTGACTCTCCTGGGAACAGGTTCTTTTTTTCCCTAAGTACAAAGAGATGGAGCCCACAAGGAAGAATGAAAGTGAGGATCGTATTGATCCGAGGAGGCAGAGATTAAAGTTTGGGGTTAGAGATGTATCTGAAATTTGCAATGAGTGCATCAGAAGGGAGGAAGAAGGCTCACGGGAGGTGGGGGCACAGATCTACAAGGGAGCAGCCTTTGCTCTTGGCCGAGGTTAGTGTTACACACACACGTTGTGATGGTGGCCACAGACTGGTTAGAGAGAGGCCGCTGAAGAGCTGAAAGCTTAATGGCGGGGCCTGAGGTTACGCACTGCCAGGAAACAGTGAAGGTCCATTTGAAGCCCAGCGAGACACCGGCTCTGACAACACGGGGGTCATGTTTCAGCCTGGGCGAAGCCCTGCCGCGTGAGAGGAAAGTGGTTGCGTGTGTCTGTAATCCTAGAATATGGAAGACAGAAATGCGAGGCTCACGGCTCAAGATCATCTTCAGTTACATAAAGAGTTTGAAGCCAGTCCGGGCTACACGAGTCCCCGTCTTAGTAACAATAACAACAATTTTAATAACTGTTTGAGTCAGGGCCCTTCTCACGGAACAGTACCAATGGCGTCTCTCTCTCTCTCTCTCTCTCTCTCTCTCTCTCTCTCTCTCTCTCTCTGTGTGTGTGTGTGTGTGTGTGTGTGTGCATGTGTGTGTCCTGGCTAGTTTTACGTCACCTTAGAGGAGGAGAGCTCGATGAGGAAATGCCTCCACAAGATGAGACTATCAAGAGTCAGAATGTAGAACGTCTTCTTCATTTAGAGATTGGTGAGGGAGAGCCCAGTTCACTGTGGGCAGTGCTGTCTCTGGGATGGTGGTCCTGGGTTCTATAAGAAAGCAGGCTAAACAAGCCAGTAAGCTGCACCCCTCCGTGGTGTCTGCTTCGGTTCCTGTCCCTAGGCTCCTGGCGGAGTTTCCGCCCCAGTTCCCTCAGGGAGGATGGATTATTCCCTGGGAGTGTAAGGAAAACAACCCCTTCCCTGCCCAAGGTGCTTCTGGCCACGGTGCTTCATCACAGATAGAAGCGCTGACTAAGACAGAATGAATTTATTTAAACACAGTAAGGACTGCAGAACTCACCTGAGACCTGAGAATCTGGTGTTCTTGGTCCTTGAGGCTGGGCGCCTTAGCAGTCAAACTGGTCCCATAGCAGCTGCCTTTCCTTGGGGACTGGGGTGGCCCACCAACTGGTAGCTGGCAGAGGCATCACGAGGTACCTTAGTAGTCCCAGTGAAGCACCAGAAGACGAGAAGGTTCCTGGAGAGCTGCTGGTCCCTAGTTCACAATGAAAGCTTGGGAATGCTGATTCTGCTGTGAGTGAAGGAATCATCATTATTATCGTCATCGTCATCATCATCATCATCATCATCATCATCATTATCATCATCATCATCATCTGTGGTGGTGGCAGCAGCAGAGGCGGAGGCGGAGGCAGCAGAGGCAACAGCAGCAGCAACAACCAGGGAGATTAACTCCCTGCCAAGAGGAGGCAAAGCCAGTAAAAGACAAAAGAATCTTCTTTCTGACATTGTTTTTGTTTGAACTTCTGTCAGAAGGAACACCCACAACCAGGGTAGGTTCCCACAAATCAAGAAAACCAGAACATTTCTTCTAGTAAGGGTCCCTACTCAGGTAATTCTAATTTAGGGCAAGTTGACCTTAGAACCAATCATATTAATCCACTTTTTGTAAACTTGTTCCACAATTATGTCATCATAAAGACCAAAACCTTAAGCAGGCACATACACCTACACTAAACAAACAAACAAACAAACAAACAAACAAACAACTTAAGGTAATAAAAATAAATCTTAGCTGGGCAGTGGTGGCGCATGCCTGTAATCCTAGCACTTGGGAGGCAGAGGCAGGCGGATTTCTGAGTTCAAGGTCAGCCTGGTCTACAGAGTGAGTTCCAGGACAGCCAGGGCTACACAGAGAAACCCTGTCTCGAAAAACCAAAAAGAAAAAAAAACAATATATTTATTTCTTTATTTATATATTTTAATATTTAATATTTTATTTAATATATATTTATATATTTATTCATATTTATTTCTTAATATAAATGCAATATGCATTAAGCATTCCCTCAAGTCTTCAAAACCCCAATGCTGTAATAGTCTCAGGTCTCCTAATGATAAGCTTGTACGAACATCAAAACCAACCACACGCATTCCACACATGATGGAGCCGAGCAGACATTCTTAGTCCAAAAGAGAAAACAACAACGAAACCAAAGTGGCCAGCCACGTGCATCCCAGCGAAATCAAAGCTATCAAAGAAAACACTAAAATTTACAGCTTCAATGATTAGCATGTGGGCTCCACAGAGCTTGGGTAGCAAAGACCTTCGAGGGATATTTAGTCTTTTAATGTTTCATAACTTAAATTGATATATATAACAATTGATATATTTATGACATCCACCCCTAATATTATCTCCATAGATGTTATATATGTAGGTTATCTATATAGGTGTTACAAATATATATACATATATATATAATATGTATATACTTAATTCTTAACAAATAGGACAAAAATATTTTTATCAACTACAATCCTTGCTTCTGGCTTTAGATTCCTTCCTCTACTACCCAACCTGCATTGCCTCCACCCTCAGCAAGAACTTCAAGAGATGTTGGTTTCCACGGATGGGCCAATGCACTTTGTCAGCCTGCGTGGATTGGGTGGCTGTAGCTCCCCGCTGATCTTCAACACTGGACACGGTAAGAGACGCTCTAAAGGATCTCCTGCATTGCAGGCGTACTCTTCCTCACCTTCATTGTGGGGAAGCAGCACAGTTTCTCCCTCAGTCTGGACCAACCACCCCTCCTAACACCGATTCTCCGTTCTTAGCTTGAGACTCAAGGACACCAGCAGCCAAGAACGGCCAGGAGGAGTTCTTCTAAGCCAGTACAATGTTTGTTGTGCCTTCTGGGCAGAAGTATTTCTCATTATGGGACCAAAACTCCTATTCCCCCCAAATAGAAGGTTGTAAGAACAAGGAGAAAAAAAAAGTCATCTAGCAGGTGACTAAGGGTGGTAGTTGAACCATTCACATTTCCACCCCTGGGTTCCTGGGGCCATGGATCCCAGCTACAGGAGGGAGAGCACTGTATATAGGGTGATGACTCAAAGTGTCTGCTGTCCTCTGAAAGGCCCTGCACAGGCCCAGCTAAAACAACAACAACCGGTTGGTGTTTTAGCTATACCATCAGAAGCCCCTTCTACCATTCTATCAAACACCCGCTTCAGGAAGGTGGGGGACATGGTAAGACCAGTGGATTCCATGAGCGTGGGCCCAGTGTCACACTTCTCCGTCTGTGAAGTGAGTTCTTTGATCAAAGCAGTGCTGTGTGGAATACCGTGATGGGGCGGGCATTCATTCTCTAAGTCCACAGTTAGTGATTTTAGCTGAGGCACTATCTGCAGAAAAGTCAAACGCACAAACAGAATAATGATCGGTTCCAGTACGAACAGGGCACGGCCCTTTCCGTGATGGAAGACACACGGCACAGTCGGCCTGTCGAGAGGTCTCTGGCTGCTCGCGCCAGTCGATGGCGCCATCAGGAGCTCAGTGCGCATGTCCGCTGCTGGCAAACCTGTCTCGGCAGAGGCAGGAACCAGGCCAGCCTTAGTGAGCAGGAGTCCATATCGTCAGTAGCTCCCTTCTCTGCGGCTGAGGCCACTCGTTCACTGGGCAGTGGCATGAACGGCTGGGGAAAGAGGCCGACGGTCCTCAGGAGGGGTCACCCTATTGATGTGATTATCGAACTCCTCTGCTGAAGTCGCCTTTTGATGAACATTCATGTGGGACACAGGTGCCTTCACATTCTTTGTGCACTTGGAGAGATCTATCCATAACTTTCCCCCTAGAATGTCTTTTACCAGTTTTCCAACCATGTTCCTTCCAAGCCTCTGGTCATACAAACCAAATCATTGACTATAGCAAGAAACAGTAAACAATCATGCATCTGGCCATTTCTCCTTCAAAACAACATGTCTGACCAGATGTCCCGCCCAAAGTTCTGTCTGCTTTGAAGATTTTCCTTTACGAGTGTCTATCATAGGCAATCCAGGAAGGCGCTGTCAACTTCAGGATGATGTCTGGAGAGCACGCAGAACCGTCTGCAAACACGTCTTAATCTTCTATCCCTCCCCTCCATCAGCTGATCATAGGGCATATCCCATAAGGCCGTGGGTGTGTGATTGGGGACATAAGGCATTGTAGCAGAAGTAGGAACCATAAACGTTAGGGCAACTTCCTCACGTAACTTCCTTGTGTCTTCAGGACCTGCCTGGGCCCTTTCACATACATGTGCTAGGTTGCTTCTGTGCACGTCCAACTTTATGACTTGGAGGGTCAGATAGTAAGTACCCAGCTCATGGCGCTCAGCTCAGGTCACATGGTAATCCCGGCGGCCCATTGTCAAACATTCAGTTTCCCCTTAGAGTAAAAAATAGGCCAAGAGATGTCTCTCAAAGGGAGAATAGTTGTCTGTGGGTGACAGTAAGGCCTTGTTCCAAAGTCCCAAGGGCTTCTGTTGTGTTTCACCTATGGGGCCCTTCCAAGCCTCCAAAGCCATGGGGCCTGCTGGGTCATATGGCTCACGTGGTAGAGTAGCCTGTGCACAGCAGCCTGGACCTGTTGACGAGCCTTCTCCTGTCCCAGGCTCCAGTCAAAGCCCGTGGTTTTCTCAGTCACTTTCTGGTCTATGAGCAGGAGCAGCAGATGAGGAATGTGCTGTCTCCAAAACCCAAGCGGCCTGCTAAGCATTGCGCTGCTTTCTTGGTGGTAGGAGGAGGCCAGGTGGGATGGCTTATCCTTCACATTAGAAGGAGTGTGTCTGCATGCCTCATGCTACACGGAAGAGGGACCCTCACAGGAGGAGCTGCCTCCATCCGATTGGCCTGTAGACAGGTCTATGTGCATATTCTTCATTTAAAGGTTGACGTGAGAGGGCCTAACCGCAGCCTACTGTCGTCGTCATTTCAGGAACGGTAGAAGAAAGCTCATGAGTGACTTAGTTTGCTTTCTGTTACTGTATCGAAAGGCCTGGAGTATTTAAAGAAAAGAGGTTTAGCGGCTGGAGAGATGGTGCTGGGGTTAGGAGCACAGTCTGCTCTTGTGAAAGAGCTGAGTTCAGTTTCCAGCACCCATGTAGGGCAGCTCACAACCGCGTGTAACTCCAGCTCTATGGGGATCGGATACCTCTGGATGCTTACACTCTGTGTACAATACCACACTTGTGCACATGCGTACACACACACACACACACACACACACACACCTAATTAAGAATAATAAAAATATCTTTTTCTAAAAAAAGAAGAAAATTTGGATCCCAGAACTCACACCAGTGCCGGGTGGGCATGGTGACCCACACTGAATTCTAGCACAGAGGACCCCTGGGACAGGTTGCCTATCTAGACTAGCTGAATCAGAGAACTCTGGGTTCAGAGGAGAGACCCTGAAACGAATAAGGTAGAGGGTAATTGGGCAAGAGTGAGCTAACACTCTGGCCTTAACACAGGTGGACCCTCCATGTATGTCTATACTTATGAAAGCATACATACACACATGCATACACACATGCATACACACATGCATACACACATGCATACACACATGCACACACATATACATGCACACACATGTTTTCATACACAGATTCTCACATATGCACACATATGCATACATGCACACACATGCATACATGGACACACATGCATACATGCACACATACACATATATGCACACACATGCATACATGCACACATACACATATATGCACACACATGCATACATGTACACATACACATATATGCACACACATGCATACATGCACACATACACACAAATGCAAACATGTACACACACAACACACACACACACACACACACACACACACACACACAAAGAGAAAAAAACCAAAAAGAAGAAAAGAGACTTATTTAACCTCTTTGGATGCTGAGAATCCGGGACCCAGTGGATTACTTGGCTCAGTCTGTGGTGCTGGCCTTCGGCCTACACTGCCTGGTGGAGGCTATCACAATACGAACACATCACAACACGGTAAGACGGCGAGCCAGAGGGACGCAGGGGTCAGGCTTTGTCTTATATGAAGGCTCTCTAGGGAACTAATTAGACATCTGTAATAGCTGCATCAATCTCTTCAGAGAGCAGGGCCTCCAAAATCCTAGCTACCTCCTCCTCCTCCTCCGCACCGGCTCTTAAGGGTCCCACCACGTCACCGCCACTACCCTGGGGCATATAAATTTGGGGGGGGGGAGATTCACTGAAACCGAATAGTAAACAAAGATGTTCTGTTCTGTCTTGGTGCCCAAGGTAGAAACCAGCGTCAGCCTAGCCCTTGGGTGCAAACCATGTCAGCTTGAGATGTCCTAGGGCAGAGCCCAGGAGCCAGTCTCTGCACTGCCTCCGCCTCCGCCTTGATCTTGTTCATCAATATAAATCAGCAAGCACCCCGGCTTGCCAGGTCACATCCATTTATTTAGATTTATAAGGGCAAGAGCGCAGGATGGTGTTGAAAGGCTGCTGGCCAGTTGGAGAGAGCCTAGGAAGGGCTGTGCACACTAGGGCACGGGGACCCCATCAATCGCATGACCCACTCTTAGCCTGGTATCTGCTGGGGCCTGACATGGCGCTCCCAAAAGTCCCAGGAAGCCAGATGGCCGCCCTTAGCCTTGCTGGGAAGGCAGTAGCCACGCCGCACAGGCCGCTCAACAGATGGCACAGGTGGGCCGCTTGCCGATGGGATTGAGTGCTGACTTGAGTTGTGGGTTTCGTGTTCCCGGAGCTGGGTGCCGAGAACTGTGGACTTCTGCAGAGGATGCCCGGGGCCATTGTGGGGAGTGTGGGGCGGGGTAGGAGGAAATGCCTTCTCCTTCCCTTCGCTGCATTGGTCAGATCGGTTTTACTGACTAGTCTCACATATGGGCATGGGGCGAAACTCCACCCAAACCTATTCTGTCCTTGAAGACAATGAAGTACTTGCCTTGCAAAACAGAAACCTGACTTTGATCCTTAGAACCAATATTAAAAGACAATGGGCACAATACATCCTGTAAGCCCAGCACTGGAGAGGCCAGAAACAGGACCATTCCTCCTGGCCAGCCTAGCTTACTTGATACGTACCGGGTTAAAGTGAGGGACCCTGCCTCACAAAAGGGGGTATGGGAGAGAAATGCTGCTTGAGGAGTGACCCTTGGGGCTAATTCTCTGGCTCCTCACAAGCAAGCATGGATTATATGCACTCACTCACACAGAGAGAAATGGTGGAATCACCAGAAGTGCCAGGTTAGAATTACATACTCTGGGCTTGAGGAATTTAGAAAACAGAACTGGCAGTGGGGGAGGGTCCCCAGGAGGGGCCTGGGGCTACTGAGGGAGGAGGACAGGAATCCTCTACTGGCAATCCCTCAATAATGTCTCCATTCGCACCAGCTAGCACCTTCCATTGTGACACCCTGAGCGCTGAGTAGACCCGTCTGAAATAGGTCCCTGAGCCGAGGGACCGTGTTTGTTTGTTTGTTTTGTTGTTGGTGGGTTTTTTTTTTTGTTTTGTTTTTGAGTTGGAGGAGACCAAAGTAATGTGGGCTAGATCAAGGGTCAGTCATAAGTCACGATGGGCATCCCTCTGTCTCCGAGATGTGAGCATCTCTATCACGTAGCTCCCTACTCCGATGGAGTCCTGGTCTCTCCTACTCCAAGGGAGAAGAGGGTTCTTGGAAGCACCTGCCACTTCCTTCCTCGTCATTTGTCAACTTCGGAACAATCAGTCTGCTACTTAGCAGTTAACAAACGAAGCTCTCCAGGGGCTGTGACTAATCTGCCTTTGTTAGCACTAACCGGATGGGTGGAGGGCCCACTGTGCCAGCCCCCTGCTGCTGCTGCTGCACCTGAGGCCCACTGAGCAATCACTCAGGCCCAGAGCAATCACCCTGCTAGGAGCAGGGCACCTGGCACTTCAGCTCAGAGGGAACGGCCACTGTGGGGGAAATCTCTGAGGAGGGAGCTCTGAGACTGGCTCCAGGAGGAGCCCCAGAACAGAAGCCCCCCAATACCTGTCTCCTGGGTGCATGGTGGAGCATGGATGGTAGAGGGAGTCCCCTTCATGAGCAATGGGCCAAGGGAGGGTATGGAGGGCAGACAAGTCCGCAGGGACTCTCCCCAGTGTGGTAAGGGCTGGTATAATAGAGGCGTGGGTAGAGCTTTGCCTGCAGAGGTGAGGAGAGGCCTCACGGGGAACAACCCAGGCTGCAAGAGAGGAACTGAGGTAGGATGGTGGTGTGTGCAAAGGTCCAGCAGTGAGCTGAAGGGACTACAGGAGTGCTGGCCAGATAGGATGGTTTTGAACTATCATGTTTCTGTTGTATGTATGTGTGTATGTATGTATGTATGTATGTATGTATATGTTATATATATTTTCCTATACATTATTACTCATGTTTCTTGTTATCTCTTCATTCATTTGCCTTGCTTCCCTGCCACCTATCCAGCTGCCCCCCCTATTTATTATCTATTGATCCATCCCTCCATTGTCTATCAAACCATTTACCAATCCATCCAGCCATATATACATTCACCTGTTGACTTTACTACCTGTGTGTCCACTGAGCTATCCATCCATCCACTGGTTCATCCATCTACCCATTCACTCATCTACCCATTCACTCATCCATCTCCCATCTACCCACCCATACGTACTACACTTACACACTCAGCGACTGGGCGGTTCTGGAAGCTTTCCCCCAACAGAACTCGATCGATCGTAGCCACAGCTGGCCTGGAACTCCTGAGTGACCCAGAGCAGTCTGGAGCTTGTGGCAATTCCCCTCCTGCCACCTTTCCAGGATAGGGACTGTAGATAGGTACACCCTGCTGCCTTCTTAGAAGTCTCAAAACTGGGACACTAAATATATAGGTTTTTGAAGAACTCTTACAGCCGACACAATACCCAACATTTCCCTGATGCGGGAGAGGTGTGTTAGGCTTCAAACGTGGGACAAATGACCGAGGTGCGAATTTAACATATCCGAGTTGATCTGGCTGCCATGTTTTCCCAGTTTCCCTCAGTCCCTACCTGTTTCAGGGTCCTCCTGACTGGCACACCCCACACCCTATCCTGAACTCTCCCTATATAACCCAACCGTCTTGGTTACCAGCTCCCTTTGTAGGTTCGAGCCTCCTGGCTGCTGCACCTGGATCCCCCCTTTCCTCTCTCCCTTCCACGTCCCCATCTCCTCACATGGCTCAGTCTGCTGGTGTCCACTCTGGACTCTTGAGATGGGTCTGCCTCTGGCTATGCTCTCCCACACATCTATAGTAAACTTTCTCCTTCACCATACTTAAGAGCAGACATGTCCTTTCCTTTCCTTTCCTTTCCTTTCCTTTCCTTTCCTTTCCTTTCCTTTCCTTTCCTTTCCTTTCCTTTCCTTTCCTTTCCTTTCCTTTCCTTTCCTTTCCTTTCCTTTCCCTTTCTTTCTTTCTTTCTTTCTTTCTTTCTTTCTTTCTTTCTTATTTATTTGTTTGTTTATTTTCTATTTATTTTTTCATTCATTTGGTGCTGAAACCCTGGACCAGTCATGTTCCCTTTCTTTTCTTCCTTCCTTCCTTCCTTCCTTCCTTCCTTCCTTCCTTCCTTCTTTCCTTCCTCCCTTCCTTTTTTCCTTTCTTTTCTCCCTCCCTCCTCCCCTCCCTCCCTCCCTTCTTCCCTCCCTCCTTTCTTTCTTTCTTCCTTCCTTCCTTCCTTCCTTCCTTTCTTTCTTTCTTTCTTTTTTTCTTTCTATTTCTTTTTTTCATTCAGGGTATACATTCCTAACTTACATTAGTTCCTCTGAGATTTCTTCACAGGCACCTACCCTAGGAAAAGTAACAGAAGTCACAAATGCTACAGCCTGTACTTTTAGTGTGAGATTTCATTTCTTGTTGGTAGGTGAGGCCTGGCCACTGAGGATAAACAGGGGAGCCTGGGAGAGGCTCCAGGTCAAAGTTCAGCAGGTCAGGCCCACAGCCCTAGTTTGATTTTGACTCTCCCTCAAATCCCCATGTCCTGGAGGCTTGGTCATCAGGACATAGTTCCTGGAAAGTATGAGGCCTTTAAGGGGTGGGGCCTAGTGTGATGCGTAGATTGTTAGTGTGTGTCCTTAAATGGAGAGTGTGGAACACTGGTCTCTGTCATTGTCTCTGCTTCGTGGCCACAACACTTGAGCAGTGCTTTCTGTCACATGCTCTTCCCATGATGCTTTGCCAAGACCAGACCAGAAAGTAATGGGAATAATTCTGGGCTGAACCTCTGATATGGAACCGAGTAAACCTTCCCCTTTTCTCATACTGATTGCCTTGGAGGATTTGTTCCAGTAACAGAAAACTGACCAATACATTCATTATCGAGGCCATCTTGTTGATCCTTGGGGCCAGCTGGAGGCTGCTGTGGGCCATCTGTCTTGTCCCTATGCCATGGTTATGGCAAATATTTTTAGTTTTGTAGATACTTTTGAACAATAAATGCCAATGGAACTTTTGGGCAAGAGGAAAGTCGTTGCTACAAGAGTACAACCTTGTATCAGGCTTGCCAATACCCTGGCCAATGGCTGATACTCTTTAGAAGCCAGGGGGATGCTGAGAGTCCATTGAAATGTTTTGTGAGCTCAGACAATCTGGACCTGCTGAGGCGTTTGACAGAGACTGGGGCTGTGGCTCCCATGAGGACAGTGCTTGCCCGGCCGGGAGGAAGCCCTAGGTTTCATCCTCAGCATCACATAACCTGGACCTTGCAGCACACGCCTGTAATCCCAGTGCTCAAGAGGTAAAGGCAGGAGGGGCAGGAGCACAAGCTCATCCTTTCTACATAGTAGGTTTGAAGTCAGCCTGGGCTACAGAAGACCCTGTCTCAAATAATTACAACAACAACAACAACAACAACAACAACAACAACAACTATCGACCAGCTGTGTGATTTGTGGTTCAGTGGATACAATGCTTGCCATGGAAGTACCAATCCTGGAGTTCTACCCCCAGAACCTGTGTGAAAAGGCCAGGCTCAGTGGCACATGCTTGTAATCCCTGTGACGGGAAAGGTGAAGACAGCAAGATCCCTGTGGCTTGCTCACCAGTCAGCCTAAATGAATAACTGAGGTCCAGTCCTGTGAAAGACTGTCTCAGAAGAGAAAGGATGGTGGGTGGCACCTATGGGATAGCCCCAGAAGTTGGCTTCTGGCCTCTATATGCACCTGCATTCATGGGAACACACATTTGCACACATGTGAGCATCGACGAACACATGAACACACATACACAAGAGTGGGCATTGACATATTTTATTTGTGGAGACAGGGAATTGCAACAGCTCCCTTTTGTTTCTGAAGGGTAAGAAGGAATGCTACTCCATGTCGTGGCTTGTGCATTGCCTCCTCTGAGTATTAGAAAGTCAAATGGGCTTTATTTCCAGGACAGTGTCTTTATAACTCCAGATGCAAAATGTTTGCAGCACAGTGCATGGAGTCCCACCACTAAGGGTTCAGATTTGAGGTCATAACCCTTGAAGAATCTTCAGGGGTCAAGTGTGGTAGCTCACACCTCAATCCCTGCACTTGTGTATGTAAGTGTGTGTGTGTGTGTGTGTGTGTGTGTGTGTGTGTTGGGAGTTGCAGTGTGGGGGCAGGCAGAGCTCTTTGAATTTCAGTCTAGCCTGGTCTATCTAGTGAGTTCCAAGGCCTTGACCCTATCTCAACAATAGCAACCATTAAAAACCAAAAACCAAACAAATGGAGGGGAAGAAAAGAAGGGAAGGAGGGAGGGAAGGAGAGAAGGAGGGAGGAAAGGAGGGAGATGGG
Source organism: Apodemus agrarius (assembly GCA_964023405.1). NCBI lineage: Eukaryota > Metazoa > Chordata > Mammalia > Rodentia > Muridae > Apodemus > Apodemus agrarius. The sequence continues at coordinate 74,496,716 of OZ030017.1, read as the reverse complement.
AAGGAGGGAGGAAAGGAGGGAGAAAAGGAGGGAGATGGGAAGGAGGGAATGACTATGGAAGGACAAAGCAAGAAAGAACATGTTTTTAATCTGATGAAAGTATTCTGTAAGAAGTAGGTGGTGTGTGTGTGTGTGTGTGTGTGTGTGTGTGTGTGTGTGTTGGGAGGAGGGGAGAGGGAACAGCAGGAGGAATAGCTGCCCCTTGGCTAGCAGACCAAGGTCTTGTGAGGAGCCTTCCCACCTCTAGAATGCCTTGTGTAGGCAAGCAAGTCTAGAAATGTGCCTTAAGCACCCTTACACAGCAGGTTCTCCACAGGCCTGTGTCCTTCTTTGGGACCCAAAGAATTCCAAGGATGAACCTAACAGGGGAATTATTCAAGGCCACGGGACCCCAGGCTGGAACAGTGTATGTGTCTAATTGCTAAAGAAGTAATTTAAACTGGAATTAGCACTCTTACTAAAAAAAGTCTTAGTTACTTTTCTAGTATTATGATAAAACATCACGACCAAAGCAACTTACCAAAGAGTGTTTTTGGGCTTAGTTTCAGAGGGTTAGAGTCCATGATGCTTGTGGCAGGGAACACGGTAGCAGGCAGGCTGGCACGGTACTGGAACAGTAGCTGGGAACTCACATCATGCTCTACAAGCAGGAAGCAGAGAGAGTTAACTGAAAATGGCCTGGACTTGTGAAACCTCAAAGCTCACCCCAAACAACCAACTTCTCCAGCAAGGCCACGCCTCCTAAGCCTTCCCAAAATGTGTCACCAGCTGGGGACGAAGTATTCAAATATACAAGCCCATGTGGGCAGTTCTAATTAAAACTACCACACCTTTCCCCAGGATACAGGGATGGCCAGTGCAAATGGAAGGATCCCAGGCCAGGGAACCCTTGGTACTAGAGGTCACCTGCAACTTCTCACCCACGGGATGCATGAGTTACTTGCTCACTGCTGTGTCAAAAGATCTGGGCAAAGCACCTTAAGGAAAGAAAGGTTTCTTTCACTCATGGTTGGGAGCCCATCGTGGTGGAGAGAGCATGGTGGCAGAAACATAAGCCAGCTGGTATCTGCAGCCAGGATGCAGAGAGAGGGCTTCTGTGTGGCTGCTTCCTCTTTGACTGACGGCGAAGTGACATCGTGTATGTCTGTAACTGATGTGGCCCCCACACACTATCAACATGGGCTTATGAGCTCAGTCAGCTCCGGAAACACAAACCATCAAAGCCGATGTATCTAGTCACATCCTCTTGTTGTTCCTTAGTCATTCGGTGCAGTGGCTTGTTGGTGCAAGCTTTGTGACTTGACTTGACTGTTGGAACCCTGGGGAAGGAGGCATCAGGAATAACATCTACAGACATAATCATGACATCCCTCCAGAGCTTCTCATTTATCTGACTAGGAAATGGCTAGAAAGCATCTAAGAGCACCCCTGGTAGTTACACAAACACGCACGCACGCACGCACGCACGCACACACGCACACGCGCGCGCACACGCATGTACCACACTTGTACACTTTCCACGTGTATATTTGAGCACACATGCTGTTTGCTGAAATTTCCGGTCCTCTCTTTTGCTCCTCTGTACCGTGTAAGTATGGCATGAATTTGTGGATACGGCATGCAATGGCGGACATGCAGAGGCCAGAGGATGTCTTTATGGAGTCTACTTTTTCACTTTTAACATGCGCTGAGGGGATTGAACTCCGTGTCAGGCCTGCCGTAGCACCTTTACCCACTGCTCCACCTCGCGGACCCTTCTTCCCCTTTCCTTTATCTCCCTGCTTTAGAGACTCCTTGCTTTCCCATGTTGTCTTGTCTGAGCTGGAGAAGGAAGCCAGGGCAGAGCTGTCTCAGTGGGCAGGCTAGGTCCACTCTGTAGGCCTTGCTCTTTCGAGCCCTCTCTTGAGGTGGCCTCAGAGGATGGTGAAGTCCAGTGCTTTGCCCCCAACCCTTCTCTCCATGGCTCAAACTGGGCGACTCTCAGGACGGCTGAGCTCCAAGGTGTCTTCTCCCGAGCTCATCAAAAAGCAAACACTCAGGCGCTTGAATAAGATAAGCAATTTGTGGCTTTGTAAAAAGTCAATGCAATTCAATTTAGGCCTCTTAAGGAGCTCTGAGCCACTCACGAGCATTGTTTCCGTGTCTAACCTGCCTCGGAGGTGGAGGTGGAGGGACCGCCTTCCCACTTCTGTTTGCAAAGTGGAATGAAGTCCCTGGGACGAGTGACCTTCAAGCAAGCACCGCACAAAACTTACAAAGGAAGCTGTCTCCAGAAACCCCATCCCCGCCTCAGCGCACAGCTCTTTCCCTTAATATAGATTTGAGTTTTTGCAAAAAGGCAGATTATAAAACCAGCTATCCCCCCCCCCCAAAGCACGCATGTTTTAATTTCTTTTCTCTCCCCAAGAACAATAGTGAACTTTGGTCCTGACTCTGATGGCTGCCGTTCCTGAGGGGCTCCGTGTTTTAACCCGTAGAGACCCCTTTGGAGATCAGGGGGGGGACCCTTGAAGTAGACTTCTATCCCTTTCGTGGGTCTTGGGGGCAGATGTGAGGTTTTTCTCCCCAGCCCCATCCCCTTTTCCCACAGAACAGATTGCTCTTGGCTTCTCTTTATTTGTTCCTCCATTGATTTTATTTAGAAAACTGGCTAATTTAGTCACACCTTGGCAGACAAATTCGGGGCAGGCAAGAATATGAATACTAAAGGTTTCTTGGTGGATTCTTATCTGCTACATAAAGCTTCGTTTTTCTCCCTGTGTGTGGTGTGCATGTGTGTGTGTGTGTGTGTGTGCGCGCGCGTGCGCGCGTGCGTGCATGCATGCTTTTGCATGTATTGGGGGCACACGTGTGTGGGTGTGCATGCACGTGGAGTCCTGAGACATGAGCTTGAGATTAGGTCTCATCCTCTGTCTCTCTTCCACCTTACTGACACAGGGTCTGTCAATCAAGGCCAGAACCTGTGATGTGATTAGTGTCGCCAGCCAGCTTTTTCTGGGGAGTTCCTGTCTCTGCCTCCAAAGGCACCAATCTCACCTGGGATTTATGTGGCGTTCTGGTGGATCCGAATTCCAGCCCTCCTACTTGCATAGCCAGGGTTCCCACTGCTCAGCCGCCCCACCGCTCCAGCCTTTGTACCAGGTTCTGAATTTGTTTTTACAGTTCTTTGAGGACTACCTGAATAATTTTACTGATGAGGTTCAGAGATGTCATTCAGTCTTGCCAAGGTCACACAGCTAATAGATGCCAAGCTAGAAGGAATGTCTGGTAGAACCCTGAGTTCTAGTCACTGCTATGTCAGTCTCCATTTAAGGTTCTCCCTGAATAACTCTTAGAGTCTCAGGAAGACTGTTTTCACATGAAATCTTCTTGGATCATGTTCCTGGAGGTCAAACTGAAGCCTTCTCAGATATCCTTATCGTTTGTCTCAATATTAGGTTTCTGCACCACTGTAAGGATTACAGCCTCACGCGCCATGCTCCTGTCCTAGAAATCCTGCTTCCTTTCTCCTCTCACATATGCTGAGAGCCCTGGATACCTCTGACACACTCTTGCCTCCAGAAAAGCTACAGGGGTCACCGTTGTGAGGCCCATGTTCAGGCGGAACGATGGGAGAGACAGGGTCAGGCTGTGGTCCGGCCTGTCTTCCTCTCCGTCCGTGGCCCAGGCGTCTCATAATTGATCCTGGGAAGGCAAGCAGATAGACACGAGCAACCAAGAAAAAGCACTTCTTGGCGACTGACCTGGTGTTCAGATGCTTAGTGCTGCATTTAGCTTGTTTCTCTGTATCAGAAGCCAAGGTGCGGGGCATCCTTCCCCCCCTCACCTTCCCTCCCCCCCCCCATGTGCACTAACAGAGCACCCACATCCTCACGATGCTGATGCCATTATAACACTGTCTGCATTGTGATTTTGACACCCTTCACTTTTGTGGTAATTGTGGGGAAAATGACCCTTAAAACATGATTTGGTCCGCCATGATTTGGGAGGGGAAAAGGGGTCAATTTACTTCATGAATATTCCATATACCTCATAAATATTCATAAGCCCACTGGGCACCTTTTTACTTTGGGTGAGACCGCACCAGTATCTCTTTAAAGTGTTTGTTCTGCTTAGCTCTGTCCAATAAACGTTTGCTTAAACTATCTGTTTTCTGTGTGTATATTATGTATGTGTGTGTGTGTATACATGTTCATGACGGTACAGGTGAATGTATGTCTATGGAAGTTAGGCATTTAAATTGGGTGTCTTTCTCTATCCATCCCGGCTTTATTTTTTGAACCAGGGATTTTTCCCTGAACCTGGAGCTCACCAAGTCGGCTAGGCCGGCTGGCCAGTGAGCACCTGAGATCTTCAGTCTCTGCGTCCCTCTCTCTGTGAGGCAGCATGGGCGGACGCTGGCGCCTTCATATCAGCGCTGGGGATCCAGACTAAAACATTCTTCCCTGGCAGGACAAGGGAGGGGCTTAAGACTGAGCAAGGAAACAAAAACAAGGCGGAGGAAGTCAACAAAACTCGCAGAGCAGAGCGGAAGCTCCTGAAATTGCAGGATTAACAAGCCCCTCCCCCCAGCCCCCCTCCCGGAAGTTGCAGGAAGCAGAGACCCTCTGAGACATCTCAGGAGCTCTGGGATGCAATTTTCCTGAGCTGTCCCTCTCGCTGTACTGGGCCTTTCAGTGAGCCAGCTGCCCTCTGTGCTCCTGTAAGGACCACCGGTCAACTCACCAGCTCACAAAGCTGGACTTGGATGGAACAGGGTCCTTAAACAGACATTTGTTGCACCTCTCCTGGAAAGTCATGCAACAGGCCCGCGCACGCGCGAGGCCTCATGATCCTAAAAGCTCCGGTCGGTTTCCCCTTCTCCTCTCCTCCGCATAGGGAGCTGTTTGATATGGAAGCCACAGGGCCCTGGACGGTCTGGAGTTCCCCAAGCGGACTTGTCAATTGATGGATTAATTTGTTGATCGAACATTTTCCCCAGATTAAACTCTCACGGTTTTCTCTAGCAAAAGTCAATCCTCCTCCTGGGAGCATTCAAGTTTCGTTCTGGCCCTCTGGCGTGTTCAACCTTGTAGTATATGCAGTACACACCCCAATGATAAAGTCCTTAATAACCACGGGAAGAGCTGGCAGGATGATTTAGATCTCAAGTCCAGAGCAAGGCAATTACATCTGGCTCCCAGCTTTACAAAATTGAAATAATCTTTATCTGAATTTTAAAAGGTATGCTAACATTATGGCGTCAAATGTCAAATGTGGCGATGGCTCATCCTACGTATACGAGAGGTGACACAGACGGGGCAGAGCCTTAATATGCATGTGGCCACCACTTAAAGGTTAAACACGTCTGCTGCGATCCGGTGAGCTAATTGTACTTTTATTGATCGGGTTTGGAATCTGAATAGCATCAGGGAAATGAAATTCTTAGAGCCGGCCTTACTGCTGCGGGCCTTCCTCATCCTCTCTGGACAAATGAGACATTTGGAGAAGGAGCTCGTCTCTCGAGGCTCGCTGTCCTGCTAAATTATTTTCTATTTCTCATTAATTCTTGTCTTCCTCTTGCCCACGCCTCCAGTCCCTTCATGATGCCCTCCCTTGCCTGTCTGAGTTGCTTCAGCTGTCAAACTCTCCTGCTCTCCGAGGCTGGTCCTCGTTGCTCTTTGAGCTCTACCCTGTCTCTGCCCGGGGGGTGGGGGTGGGCTCCTGGGACCCAGGCATCGAGGCTTAATGATGGACTTCTGGAGTGGTTTGCTAATGATCTCATCTGCGGTTCTTGGGGCTCTGTCCACGGCAGACACTGGCTTTTGATATAGAAAACATGTCCTAAGTAACCGTAGGAACATGGAGCCTGCAGGAACTGCTTTAAGTCTGGCACCAGGGATTGGGAATGTAGGTCAGCGGGCAGAGTGCTTGCTTAGCCTGCCCGGAGGCCAGTTCGATGCCCGGCAATGCTTCAACGGGGGTACGAGCCTCAGAATCCAAACACTCAGGAGATGGGGGCCAGAGGATCAGACGTTCAAGGTCATTCTTGACTACATACTAAGTTCCAGACGAACCTGGGCTACGTCTCAGGAAAAAGCAAACGAGCAAAAATCAGAAAGGGGTTTTAATTAACAAGGCTCAAGCAAGTGTATTTGTGAGGGAGGAGGGCGGGAGGCGCACAGACTCACTCAGGAAGCAAACAAGATGTTCAAAGTTCTGGAAGCCCCTGGACCCTAACATTCTCAAGCCTTCTTCCCAACGCTGTATAAATAGTGACTGTGCCTGGGAAGAGAAGACTCCCACCTTCTGCAAGGCATGCTGGGAGAGCCAATGATACAGCTTTTGTAAATCTTCGCCCAAGCTGGAGAGGGCTTTTCAGTGACGCAGCTGCCTTTGAGTCTCCCACGCGCCTGTTAGTAACTCAGATATTCTCGCTGTGTCACCAAACTTGCCTTGGGTGATACTGTTTCTTTGATCTGTCGTTGGTGTCCTAACTGGGGTTAGGAACAAACGGACGTTTGTTCATGCCTCTTGGGGAAAAGTCAGAGAGCAGGAGAAGCTGGAGGTCGGAAGAACGTTGCTCGTGTGGGGGAGGGTGGGCTACCCCTTGATGTGTGTTTGTGTGTGTGTGGAGGGAGGGCATTCATGGGAAGACCCTGCAAACTAAATGCTTAAGGTGTGTACATTATCACATGAACATAAAATAACAGTAAAAATAACAATAATACGGTTGTTGTTGAGCCTTGCCTATTTACGTATGTATTTAGTCTCTCTCTCTCTCTCTCTCTCTCTCTCTCTCTCTCTCTCTGTATGTATGTGTGTGTGTGTGTGTATGCTTGCACTAGTGTATACATGCACCAAAAATTGACATCTGTCTTCTTCAATAACTCTCCACCTTATTTTTTGAGACAGGGTGTCTCACGGACCCTGAGATCTCACTCCTTCAGCTTGATTGACTGATCAGCAAACCCCAGGAATCTTCCCCTCTCTGCCTCCCCAGGGCTTGGGTCACACAGTGCCTGCCTTTTTATGTGGGGGTCAGTCTCAGGTCCCTGTGCTTATGTGACAACCATTTCACCCACTAAGCTATTCACACACACACACACACACACACACACACACACACATGTGCACGCACGCACGCGCGCGCGCGCGCGCACACACACACACACAAGCACACGTGCATGTACACACACACACACACACACGCACATGTGCACACACACAAGCACGCATGCATGTACACACAGACACACATGTGCACGCACACGCACACACACACACAAGCACGGGTGCATGTACACACACACACACACACACACACACACACGTACCTGCTGCCTCCCTTGGGCCTTCATCACCCCCCTTCCTCCCCCTCCTCACAGCCATAAGAACAGATTTCCAGGTCGGGTGTGGTGGCACATGCCCTTAATCCCAGAACCCGGAGGCAGAAGCAGAGGAGTCTCCATGAGTCCGAGGCTAACCTGGTCTACAGAGTGGGTTCCAGGCCTACACGGAGAAACCTTGCCTCAGAAAAGAAAAGAAAAAAAGAATGGCTTTATGGCTTTTCATTTCCGCCCTGCCCTGATCTCTCTCTTCAGAGACCTCATTGTGCCAACATCTGTCTCAGGCACAGGGTCCTGAACTCCCTCGGTGCCCTGCCCCGCCTCTTGTTGGTCTGTCCAAGCATTAATAACACCTCTTACCCCGGTGTCTCAGTGTCTTCTCGGACCCTCATCCAGATCTGAGCCCTTCGTCCTTGTCTCCCTCTGTCCACTCTCCCCCTTTACCCTTCTCTTCCTCCTTTCTTTACCCCTTCCCTCTTCTTCACTTTCTCCCTCCTCCTTTTCCCCTCCCTCACGGCTCCCTCCTCTTCTTTCCTTTGACCCACATCCCTGGAGCACTCACTGCCCACAGCCAGACAGGGCGGGATGCCAGTGTGCTCTGGCTGTCAAGGTGCTTAGGTCGGAGACTCCAACAGGTAAGAAAACATGGCGGCATGTGTCAGCTGGAGGAGAAAGGCAGAGCAGGTGAGAGCCGGGCAGTGTGGAGCAGGAAATGGGGTGCCTGCAGGGAGCACGGGGAGAAGCCCCGATATTTGTGTAACAGCAGAGAAAGTTCCTGGTGACGTTAGAGGAACGGGCAGGGACCTGCAGTAAGGAGCCTTGCATTTACTCCGAATATCATGGGGCTGTTTAATGTTTGGTGGGGGGTCATGATGTTGCCAAGAATACATCCAACTTGCTGCAGGAGAGCTGGGGGAAGGCTCTGCGCTGTCTGGTAGAGAGGATCAGAGAGACCATGAGGAGATGTTCTGAGCCCCTCTAGGGGCCAACAAGGTCTCTGGAAAGGCCGATCGGGGCCTGTTTTCAGCCTGCAGGTCCTCCGGTGAAGGCCCCACTGGGGACATTATCGCCGTGCCAGAGACATGACATTAACAGCAAGTTGAATTATTTTTCTGATTCTTTTGCAGGTTTTTCCAGTCTCTTCCAACACCACAGGTCTCCAGGGATGTACAACACCTTTCAAGACAAGAGAAGAACGCTCTGGAACTTAAATCCAAGGCAGGTACCATTCTGCTGCTCTCTAGAGGTGCGGTCCGTGCCGAGGTGGAGAGCATCTGTAAAGACATTTCAGGGTCTGAATGGGGGCCCTTGAAGCTCTTAAGTCCTAGGCTCAGCCTCATAACTGACTATAGGCGCAATTAATAGTGGAAAGCAGAAAAAAGGTGTTCAATGTGGAGAGGAGAATGAAAAGGCCATGGGCCCTGCACCACCACGTGCATCTATCTCCAGCGTCCTGGAGTGAGGTTTAGGTTTAGACAGAGGGCAGTAGGCAGGAATGGCTAGGTAAGCCTGGTCAGGGCGTGGTCTTTATGCTAGGGGGTGTGGTCAGGGCGTGGTCTGGGTGTGGCCCTTACTAACCCAGCCAGTCTCCTGCCAGTGGCCTGACAAGTGTCACAAGTCTGTGAACTCTCTTTCCTTCTCTGGCTGGCACCAGGCGTTAGTCTTTCCTTCCTCCCACTGGGAAAGGACTTGGAGCGTAGCTCAGCAGTTAAGGACATTCGCTGCTCTTTTGGGGGACCCAGGTTCATTTCCCATCCCCCACATCATGGCGGCTCAAAACTATTTGTAACTCCAAGTACGGAGATCCAATGCTTTCTTCTGATCCCCCACAGGCCCTGCATGTCTGCATATGCATGCATATAGGTAAAATATTCATAAACATAAAATAAAAATTAATTAAATATACTAAAATAAATTGTCTTAGTTATGGTCTCCATTGCTGTGTAAAGACACTGTGACCAAGGCGACTCTTACAAAGGCAAACATTTAATTGGGCTGGCTTACCGTTTCAGAAGTATAGTCTATCATCACCATAGTAGGAAGCATGATGGTATGCAGGCAGACATGGTGCTGGAGATGGAGCTGAAAGTTTTGCACCCTGATCTGAAGGCAGCAGAATAAGACTGTGTCCCACTGAGCTAAACTCGAGCATAGGATACCTCAAAGCCTGCCCCACAATAATGCACTTCCTCTAACAAGACCACACCCACTCCAACAAGGCCACACCTCCAAAGAGTGCCACATTCAAACTCATGGGCCAAGCATTCAAACCCATGAGTCTATAGGGTTTATTCCTATCCAAACCACCAGATAAATAAATAAAGATCCCAAGGGATGTTCAAATCAGCAGTTCGGTTCATAGGTGAGCAGCGGCAGCTCCAGCCACTTGCAAACACTTCGGGGATACACCAGCAGTCCAGTTCGCTAGAGCTGGGATAGCAAACATGAATCAGCAGTGGTGGTGTGACTTACCAGAGACAGCCAGGCCTCAACTTTGGCATAAGACAACAGGAGGGACCAGGAGGACCACCAAGACAGGTTCTTGGCTGCGTCTCTCTCGGGGAAGGGAAGATCACCGAAGGCTAGGGACCCCCAGTGTTGCACACCTAGCCCTACCAGCAAGTCTAGCTCTGTCTCCATCACTGTCTGCTGAGTCTTATTTATACCCTCCAAACATCACGTGCCCTCCCCGGGTCCTGCCACAGCACGTGCGTCTGTCTCAGCTTAACCATCAGTCATCTCTAGAGGTGACTAAAAGAAAGTGGTAGGCAGCAGGGAACATCCTCTTTTATTTTTGTTAAAAAAAACAAAACAAAACCAAGGGAGAGCTTAAAGACTAATTGGGTCATGTATAGAGGACACAGGACCCAGCTGGAGGAGGTTTCACTGTACAAATCTATGGCAATTTAAGGCATCAAAGAGAGTGGCGTTAGTAATGGATATTAGCACATTGAAAAAAAATTAATGAGTTTATCGCTGTGAGAGAGGAGAAAGGAAAAGCAGTGTGGGAGGGGAGAGAGGGAACGGATACAGGATACAAAGTTAAGTCTTTCCAGAAGAAGGTTAATTAACTAGAGGGCGGGACAAAGGAGTCTATAAAAACCACCATATTATAACCAGCAACTTAACGATTGATTCAGACGAGGAAGTCTGTAAAAGGTCATTAAAGTAAACATACTCACATGGACCGTAGCTATCATACACACCTCCTGCCCACCGTTTCTTTATGACAGTATTCTCATGTTCTCGGCTGATGTCCAAGTAATACGGAACCCTTCATAAAACTAAATGTTTTCTTTGCATATCTATGATAGCTTACAAATTAATCCCACTAGTATATTAATAACAAATAATATATGGCAAGGACAAAAATAATACCTAACCAATAATAATATGCAAGACAAGCAGCTCCGGTGGTGAATATGTTTTGTGAGGCAGGGTCTTCCTTGGTAGCTGAGGATGACCTTGGTCCCCCTGCCTTTATCTCATGACTGCTATCACGCCTGGCTTTTATGGTGCTGGGGTTCGTTCCCAGGGCTTTAGGCAAGTTAGTCAATCACCACCAACCGAGGTGCCTCCTCACGCATTAAATCGTATTTTCTAATGAAAGTTATATGTGAACGTGCCATCTGCTTAAGAACCTCACCGTCGCTGCACATTTTCACTCGGAGCAGCCACTTCCCAATTCCTCGTTGCCTCCCCTGGGCTGCCGGCATTGGCATTCTATTTCTTGCTCTCTGACGTCATCACTGAGTAAAAGCAAGGCTTAGTTGATTCGATGTACTCAAGTTGCTCAGCAGTTGGTCTGACAACCAAGAGGGCTGCCGGGTGCTTGGCAGGCGGGCAGCGATTCGCAGTCGCACAGACTCTGGGCCGTGGCGTGAGTCATGTCTGAGGCATGAAGTCACAAGACGGTGCGAAATTTCATCAAGACATTTCAGTATTGTAAACAACTTGAAATGTATCTACTGTTTGTTTCTGGAATTTTCCGTTGACTATTTTCAGCCGATAATTGATCAGGAATGCCTGAAATGGCCGTAAGTGACAAGAACTGCAATTGCATTGCACAGAAATATCCAGAACATTGAAACACTCCCTCCAGGAGGCCGAGGCTCATAAGCCTCAGGGCATGATATGGTTAGTTGCCTTCCTGCTTCTGTGTGTGCGTTCCTCTGTGTGTGTCTGTGTGTATGTGTGTGTGTGTGTGTGTGTGTGTGTGTGTGTTTGTGTGTGTGTATGTGTGTGAGAGAGAGATTGCAAATACAAATATACAAATATAGAGAGACACCTAAGTTGAACTAAGTCTTTAGAAAAAATAATCGAAGAGATACCAGGTTGCCAGGGAGATGACTCAGTGTACAAAGCGCTTGCTGTGCAACCTTGAGGTCCTGAGTTCGATTCCCAGTACCTATGTACAAAGTTTGTGACTTCAGCTCTGGGAGGGTAGGAATAAGATGATCTCTGGGGCTTGCCTGATGGCCAGCATAGCCAAATTGGTGACCTCTGGGTTGAGAGAGAGAGAGAGAGAGAGAGAGAGAGAGAGAGAGAGAGAGAGAGAGAGATATGCTCTACAAGTCCGAGAAGGGCTGGAGATGGAGAGAGATGAGGAATGCTTGTGGATCACGGTGCCTGAGCAGCTGCGATGGAGGTGTTCCAAGACCTTCCCTCTTCTCCGTAGAGGAAAGCCCCCACCCAAAGCCAAGCTGTGGGCTGCACAGGACACCACAGCCCAGAGCAGAGCTGGACAAGTCAGGAGAGAAGGCCCAGCCTGATGGATCCAGTCTTGCCTGTCACGGAAGACGGCTTCAGAGCAGCATGCTGTACACAGCTGGAGAGCTGGTACAGCGGAGTAAGGGCATTTGCTGTACAAATGTGAAATCTGTACAGTTCAGATCCCCAGCAGCCGTGCCAAGGCTGTGCGTGCGGATACAGGAGAGTTCTGGCAGCTCAGTGGGTAGCCAGCATAAACAAAGGGTGAGCGCCCGGCTTGGCAGAGACCCCGTCTCAGGGGAGTAAGGTGGAGAGTGACAGAGGAGCTGCTGGCATTCTCCCCAGGCCTCTGCATGCATTCACAAATCTGTGCATTCATGTGCATGCAAAACACACACACACACACACACACACACACACACACTATAGCACACATACACACACAGAACAAAATGCATACACAACACACATGCATATACACACAAAACAAAATGCACAGGAAACACGCATACCCATACATACACAAAACAATGCATATGCAACACAGAGAGAGAGAGAGAGAGAACAAAATGCATTCACAACACACACACATACACACACAAAACAACGCATATGTAACACACATACACACACACTCATGCACACACACAGAAATATACAAGTCAAACACCATGGCTCCCTGCAGCGCCCTCCTCTGAGGCTTCTGCCCAGCCCATCATAAATGACGAAATGCACCACCGTAGCAATGATTCCCTCCAACACAATAATTACAAAACACTTAGTGCTCTTTCTAAATGATTATACGTTTTATTTAAATATTTATCTTTCTCAAATTTGACTGAAAATCTATAAGTAATTAGTTATCAGCCCAGCTACTGGGCTGACAGGCAGTTTCCTTAATTTTCTATGCAGTCGACGGGGTTTTAACTCTGAGATTATTCTAGTCACAGCCTCCTTCAAAGGTCTAAATGGGGGGAAAAAAGTTAAATGCCTTAATATCTTTGAGATTTGCAAAGATATTTGAGGATTTGCTGAGGGATTCGGTGTAGGATGAAGAAAGTGTTTTGTTAGCGCGGGAGGCTAACTTGCATCTCCACTTTGAAAGGAAACGAGGGATCTGCACGCACGCACAGAGAGGGCTGGGATGAGAGAGCTCGCGCGATCATTTGTGTCTCTGCAGCCTGTGCCTTTGAGGCCTAGGTTACGCTGGTTCAGAGGCATGTGGGACTGCGTGTGCTCCCTTCCTCTGGCAAGGGTAACCGCGGCGAACAAGGATAAAATGCAAACTAGCAAACACTAATTATAAGGTGTCTAAATTGTCATTGAAGTGCAGGTCCCATCCCCAGCAAACGCTCACCAGTAAGCTACAATTCTGTAGTGATTGAGCTGTGAGGAATGGAGACTGTGGGGGTAGGGGTGGGGGAGGACCAGGCTTGCGCCCTGCCCTGGGTGCGGTTTCACCTCTTTGGATTTTTGGGTTTTTTTTTGTTTGTTTGTTTTTTTAAAGAAAAAATTCCAAAGAGGTGACAGCCCACCGAGGCTGGCCAGGAACTTTCTGTCTAGACCAAGCTGTCCTCACGCTCCAAGATCTGCCTGCTTCTACCTGTCAAGTGCTGGGCTTCAAGGTGTGTGTCTCCCTGTCTGGCCTCACCTCATTGGTTTGTCCTCATAATTTGCAGGAGTCCTGGGCCGGGCCACCTGGTCTGCAGTCCTGCTTGGCTCTGCCCTTGCCTCAGCCACCGGGGATGCTTTGGGCTTTCATGCCCTGTCACCGTTTCCACAGAGCTCAGTAGAGAAACTTTCCGTAAGCGAAGTGCTGGCCTTGCAAGCACCAGTCCTGAGTTCGAGCCTCAGCACCTACACAAGAAAGGCTGAGCGCAGTGGCAGTAGCATGCTCTGGTCATCCTAGGTGTGGGGAGGTGGACACAGGAGGAGCCCTGGAGCTCCTTGGCCAGCCAGTTTAGTCTATTTCTACCTGGTGTGATCCAGGCCGGTGAGAGACCCTGTCAAAAAAATAAAGAGGAAAAAACCAAAAGGAAGGTGGACTGAGGTTGCTCTCTATGCCTGAGGCTGCCCTCTGCCTCCATATGCTTGTGTTGGTGCACCTACACACATATACACATGTTGTGTGCACACACACATGCACACACATACACACTCATGCATGTACATACAAGCGTGTGAGCATGCATGCTCGCGCAGACACACACACACTCACACATGCACGCACACATGCACACACACTCTCACACATGCACACACACTCTCACACATGCACGCACACACACACACACATACACACACACACACACACACACACACACACACACACACACACACGAAGGCATAATCTCGTCTTTAGTTAAGTAAGTCAATCATAGATGCCCAGGGCAGCACTTGGGGCTGTGCTCCCAGGTACAGCCAAACCCAGGCTTGGTTTGAGCTGCAGCTTCACTGTGGTACAGCACTCAGTTCTTCCGAACACACGCATAGGTACACACAGCTCTGTGCATATATACGCCGAGAGTTATTGTCACGTGATCTGGGTGAGGAAGTGCATGACCACAGTTCTAGTACTTGGGACACTGAGGCAAGAGGGGTTACTATGACCACACGCCTTCATAGCTAGACCAAAAAGAGACCTCTACCCAAGAACTATCCTGTGCATGTGAGCGGTGGCCGTGAGAGGTCTTCGGATAGGCAGTGTGGTTTCCCTTGTCTTGGTTATGTTTCTATTGCTCTGATAAAACCATGACCGAAAGAGACTGTGATAGAAAGTGTTTATTTCAGTTTACAGTCCTACATCACAATCCATCATTGAAGAGAGTCAAGGCAGGAACTTAGGACGAGGACCTGGAGGCCAGAACAGATGCAGAGGCCATGGAGGGATGCTGCTTACTGGCTTCTCAGTCTGCTTTCTTATCGCACCCCTGTGTGGTTCCAGGTTCCTCCTCTCCTCCCAGGGTGTCCCAGACACCACAGGGACACTGGCTTGGAATGGTCAGGGTCCACAGTCCACCTCTTCCCTCCAGGGTGTCAGACGCTGCTGCCTGCCAGGGTGAGAGGGAGAGAAGCAGAATCCAGATGGATGCTTTCTCTGATGATCATTAATGAAGCAGCTCTCTGAGACAATCTTAGCTTCTTCCTATGTCTTTATTTGGGGTAGATTTGAATGTGTACTTTTATTCGGGGTGAATCAATGTAGTTTGGGGGTGAGAATATCCAGGGTGGGAAAAGGTCATTGACTAAGGTCCTTTGACTCAGGTCATTGACTAAGGTCATTGACTCAGGCTAAGGTCCTGAGACTCCTTGTTAGCATGGCAAGGCATCCAGGAGCTGGGTCCGGAACTGACTGCCTGTGACCTGGTTGGGGGTTGCCTGATTACATGCTCTGATGCAGGTATGGAAACAGGCAAGGAGCTCATTCTATTCCTGCCTGTCCCAAGCTTTGAGATTTCCAGGGTGTACTGGCTTGTGTGTTAACTTGACACAGGCTGGAGTTATCACAGAGAAAGGAGCCTCCCTTGAGGAAGTGCCTCCATGAGATCTAGCTGTAAGGCACTTTCTCAATTAGGGATCAAGGGTTGGAGGACCCACTGTGGGTGGTGCCATCCCTACCACTGGGCTGGTGGTCCTGAGTTCTATAAGAAAGCAAGCTGAGCAAGCCAGGGGACACAAGCCAGTGAGAAACATCCCTCCATGGCCTCTGCATCAGCTTCTGCTTCCTGACCTGCTTGAGTTCCAGTCCTGACTTTCTTTGGTGATCAACAGCGATGTGGGAGGTGTAAGCGGAATAAACCCTTTCCCAGGGATGGCACCACCCACAAGGGGCCCTCCCCTCCTTGATCCCTAATTGAGAAAATGCCTTACAGCTAGATCTCATGGAGGCACTTCCTCACCTGAAGCTCCTTTCTCTGTGATAACTCCAGCTTGTGTCAAGTTGACACACAAAACCAGCCAGTAGAGAGTGCTAAGTCAGGGAGCACTAGATTTGGGCACAGGGGTGGCACTGGAGTGGTAGAAACCAAGAAGAAGGGGAATGGTTGATGACAGTACACACAGTGGTTGCTTGCACATATATGTTCCTTCCCAGATCTTAATGCATGAGTTTATAACTCCTCGTGGCATGCCTAAACTGTGGGTCGCGTTTTGTAGGAAGCTGGGACTAAGTCACCTAGCCCTCATCACATAGCTCATCGGCATTAACAGTTAACATCTAGACCAAGGCAGCCTGGGTCTTCTTGAAATCTGGTCCAGCTAGGCTGTGAGCTGTGCAAGTATCAAGTGAGGATCCCCTTGGGAGGGGTGGGGGGGTGCAGCATGAGGTGACCACTGGCAGGCAATGGCAGCCATGCAAGAATGGGCATTGTGGCCCATCAGGGCTTCGGAATTTCAACAACAACAACAACAACAACAAACCACATAAATTCATATTCCAGGTAAAATATCCAGACATAAGAGGGGCTTTGCATTGCTGTAGCTGGGTCAGTAGGGTACATGCCTAGCTTGCACAAAGCCTGGGCTTCCACCACAGCATGGCATCTGCTCAGCATGAGCCTGCATACCTGTAATCCCAACACATGGGAGGTGGAGAAAGGAGGATTAGAAAGTCAAGGTTATATTTGTCTGCATACTGAGTTTTGAGGCCAGCCTGGGCTACATGGGAACCTGTCTCCAACAAACAGCAAATCAAAACCAACCAACCAACCAACCAACCAACCAACCAACCAACCAACTAACCAATCAACCAACCAACCAAAAACAACACTTCAAAGACAAAATATATGCTGCAGACTGTAACGGGCTGCCAGGCACCACTGGCTCTCATTTTATAAGAAAGCAAATAAGGTCAGAGTGTGAATGCGATTTTCCTGCAGTCTGGACCAGAACCACAGGCACCCTGGAGCCCGTCCTAGCCCATCAGCCTGATCTGGTGCCAGCAGGGAGACTCCCTCTTTTTCTAGAGCACCGTCTTTTCTGTGTTCCCTGGTGATAGGCATCTGAGAGACCAGGCTTTGGTCCACTCTTGCAGAGGCCTTTCACAGCTCTGGGAAGGAAGCAGGAAGCAATTTCATAGGTGAGGCTCTGTGCCCGGCCTTGCTTGCTCTTCGACGCATCCCAGCATTCCTGTTGCCAGCACCCCAGCAGTCTGTGTCCCCTGTGAGTCAAGGACAGCATAAACCAAAATGCCTGGAAAGACAACGTCGCCATCTTCAACTTCACTGAGGAGTTGGGGGACTCTGATCTTGTCTTCCTGAGCTGGCTGGCCAACTGTCTTGACCCAGCCTTCTTAGAAGTGAGGGCCAAGCAGGAATGCAGATGGTGCTAAGACTCTGACCTTGAGTCAGACCTGACACTTCTGAGGGGAAGATGAACCTGCTGACATTCCCCCACGATGCTAGCCCTTTACCTTTACCTCATGCCCCGAACCTCTCCCTCCTACTTCCAGCCCCCAAGGGTTCTCAATTGGCAGGTGGAGGTGCTTTTGGACCTGGCCTCTCTGTTTACCATCAATGCCACAGATACAGCTCATTCCTCCTGGTGGGTTTTCTGACCTGTTCTCTTAGTTTTGTTAGCTGAGTACTTCATCCTTCTGACTGGCTGGTCTAGGCTTGGGCAACCAAACTCTGCCCTCAGGAATGTCTTCCCTATGCATCAGCCTCTTCCTTCCATCCACCCCTATATGTCTTTTCTGCCTACTGTCCTAATTCCCTCCTGTCTCTTCAATCCAGCCTACACCTTCAGAACTCCACCTGACCCTCATTGATCCCCCCCAATGGGAGCCAGGATCTCTTGTATCAGGTAGTCTGATTCAAATCTGGACTCTAGTTAAAGAATGGAGTATGGGGTCCCTGGGGAAAGGAGGGAGCTGGCTTTGGTGTGATTGATTGGCTCCTGGCTCTACCATAGTTGTGTTAGCTGGGTTCATTTGAAATAGTAGGCCTGGAGCCCCTGAGAATTGCCTGGAGGCATGTTTCCCACCAACTGTTGGATCGCTGAGCTGTGGAGTACCAGGTGAGTATCAGGTGAGTGTGGGCCCTGAAGCAGGAAGCAGGAAGCAGGAAGCAGGAAGTAGGAAGCAGGAAGCAGGAAGCAGAAAACTCTCCATCCATCCTCATGCATCTTGCAAGCAGGAAGTAGGAAGCAGGAAGCAGGAAGCAGAAAACTCTCCATCCATCCTCATGTGTCTTGCCTACTACCAAGTAGACAATCAATAAACAAGGAAATGATCAGTTACACGGCTCACTGGGACGGGATGTATTCCAAGAGCCACAAAATGAAGTGGGAAGCAGATGCAGGCTCGGGGCAGGGAATTCCTCTCCAGCCAGATGGCTGTGAAAGGAAGGGAGGCTGTGGGCAGCTGCCCGGGGAAGGGACATCCTAAGACGATGCAGTCTCTGGTGCAAAGGCCCGTGTGGCAGGACATACCTGAAACACACATGGTACCGAAAGGAGGTCAGTAGTCAGCACAGGAGTGAATGTGTGTTATTTAATATCACTTCTGGCCTTTGTAATAATAAGATGGTCTGCTCAAAGCAACTCAAGGAAGAAAGGATCTACTTAGTTTACACCCCCCAGGTCTGTCACCACTGGAGAGTCAAGGCAGTAGTACAGACTGGTCATATCCACAGGAGTAGAGAGCGGGGGCGGGGGGATGGATGTGTGCCTGCTACTGACTGGCTCACTCTCTGTTCCATTCAGCCCATGGAATGCTGCCTGCACGCTTTCGGGCTCTTCCCACTCAGAACACCCAGAACAGGCCAGCCTAATCTAGATAATTCCTCATTGAGACTCCCCTCCGAGGTGATTCTAGATTGTATCAAGATAACGAGTAAACCCAGCCATCCCAGCAGGAAGTGGGGCCGGCAACTGGATGACTGGATGGCCAGGAGGGCTTACACAGGGAGAGAGACTTGATTTTACTGAGGTTGACACAGGGCTGCCCTAACCACTGTACTGGGTCAAGATGGCAGAGGGCTTAGGCTGCTGCTGCGATCCGTGAAGGAAATGATGACACCTTGTGCCAAGGGTGGGCCGTGGGGGATGAGGACAGCGTTCAAACTCCAGATGTGGATGGAGGTGAAGTGTGTGGGCTGTGCCTCATGAAAGGCTCCAGGATGGTGGCCCACAGAGCCTGAGCAGAGGAGTTGCTTGTGACTGACGTGAGAGGCTGCAAACGGAGCAGGCTTGGAAGGAGGACGGGGTTATTCATTCACTGACCTGTGATCAGATTCCTGTGGGCACTCATAGTTCTCAGCAGTGTGCCAGGATGGGCAATCGAGGGGAATACACACTAACTCAGTCCTACACCTTAGGGCTCCAGTGGTCCTATATGTCAGCTATGGGATCAAATACCACACACCCCAGCGTCTGCTCTGGAGCAGAATGTGGGCTTTCAAGGGTTTGTAGTAGGCAAGCTGACCTAGTTTGGAGAGTGGTTGCTGGTTGGAGGAGGTGATAATCCAAGGGCGGTGTGAAAGACAAGGAGTAGTTAACTATGTGGAAAGTTTGGTGTGGGAACTGTGTCCCAGCAAGAGGACGCGTGTCAAGGTCCTGTCGTCAGAGGAAGTGTGAGCGTCATCCAGGGCATGTGAGAAAGTGTAGAACACACAAGGTCTGGAAGGGCAGGAAAGCGTGGTGGGAGAAGAGACCGGACAGCACAGTGACAGGCACGCCAGGTTGGACAGTCGTGTCAGCTCGGTCATGTAGAGTTTTCTCTTCTCCTGGAAACAGTCCATGGGGAAGGAGCAAGTTACCCAGCAAGCAGGCACTAGAACTCATGCCTGCCTTGTCCTGAGGGGTCTTCCTGTTGGAGGCATCGTGAAGGCTCATCAGGCGCACTGACACCAAGGGAAGAAGGTTTGTCAGGCTGGGAACCCAGGGCACGATCAAGGATGTAAGCTGGGACTTTGAGGTCTGCCACTGTGTTCTGTGTGTCCTGCGGCAACCACATTCCCATTTCTCCCATGTGCTGGCCTGATGGACATTCTTCTCTTTGATTTGATGGCTATGACAGGTGAGGAGCGGTCTCCCCTGCCTTGGTCCCCAAGCTTCCTGGAGAGTAAATATTGATTTTTGGGGGACTGGGAGGGCAGAGTCGGTTCTGAGTCAAACCACTTCTTGAGTGGTATCCCCTGATGAAGGATGGTACCTTGTCCTTTTGGCTGGCACACTGAGTGTGAGAGGAGGTGGGGATCTCCACAGACCACTGGGAGAAAGTGAGGAGCTCCACATAGCATCCTGGATGAATGCTGGGCCTCCCCTGGGATGAGGTTGTCTGAGGAAAAAGCAGACACGTCTGAGTAACGGGCGCAGGGCTTGGCTCTGTGAGGACTGTCTGAGAGGCTCTCCATCAGCTGAGCCCTGTGCCCTGCACTGGAGCACAAGGCCCCCTACACACCCAGTCTGCTTCGGGAAGAAGCCATGAGTCTCCAGGACTCAAGTGGGTCTAAGCTGCCCGTTTTCTGTTCCCGAGGCAAGTCTTCAGCTTCCTTGGAAAGACTAGGGTGTCTTTACCTGGATGGCTAGTTTCAGTAGTACCAGCATTAAATGGCTCTCAAGGATACTTGCATGCCCCTGCAGGGAGATCATGTCTGAGTGGGGCTGTCTGTCCTGGGGGCGGAGGACAAAGGGACAAGAGACCAAAGACACCTTAGGGTGAAGTGAAGTGAATTACTAAACGTCACTCTCATTCACGAAGGGATTGGAGAAGAAAAGTCACACTGCTAGCAAACCCCAGCTGCAGCCCTCTTCTGGTGTGTCTAGAGACCACTACAGTATACTCATATACATAAAATAAATAAACAAAATCTTAAAGAAAGCTCAAGCACATCTAAGGTGTTCAGGGAGATGGGAGGGAGGAAAAGGGACCAGGGATCAGGGAACAGGGAGCCGAGAGGAAGAGGGAAGAGGAGTGAGAAAGGAGGAATTAGGGAGGAGGGAGCAGGAGGAGGGAGGAGCCAGGAGGAGGGAGGAGCCAGGAGGGGAGGAGCCAGGAGGAGGGAGGAGGGAAATCATAAATGTTATGAAACATAAAGCAGTATAATTGCAGTGGTGATAGGAATGCCTGGGCAAGCACATACCGTGTGCTCCTGAGGAATTACACCAGCCATCCATGTGACAGACCTAAAGAAAGGGCAGGGAGTGGTGCCCTGGAAAGGGGGAGAGGCAGAGAAAGAAGGGAAGAAGGACAGAAAGAGAGAAAGAAGAGAAGCCAGCTGGGAACATGTGGAGAGAGGGGGGGAGGGAGGAAGGGCTGAAGTAGGCTGCCACTGCCATAGCCACGCCTGGCTGGCGGCACAGGAGGCAGGTGATGATGAACATTATTGCTAGGTGGCTATTGGACAGAGCCTAGGTATAAGACAACAATAAGGCCCAGGGTACTACTAGACCAAAGTCTAAGAGATATATTTCACCATGTGGCCAGCAGGGATCAGAAAGTCATGGCAAGATACACACAAGTCCCAAGAGCTGACATGGTGGCACACACCTTGTCCTGCTAGTTTACATCAGTTTAACACAAGCTAACGTCATCTAAGAGGAGGGAACCTCAATGAGAAAAGGCCTCCATAAGATCGGGTTGTAGGCAAGCCTGCAGGGCCTTTTCTTAGTGATTCGTGGGGGAGGGCCCAGCCCAGTATGGGTGCTGCTACCCCTGAGTTCTACAAGAAAGCAGGGTGAGCAAGCCAGGATGAGCAAGCCAGTAGGCAGCATCCCTCCATGGCCCCTGCATCCGTCCTGCCTCCAGCTTCCCGCCCAGTTTCAGTTCCTGCTTTGCTGTCCTTCAGTGGTCTGTGACTCTGGATCTAAGCCAGATAAACCCTTTCCTCCCCAAGCTGCTTTTGGATGTGGTATTTCACCACAGCACTAGTAGCCCTAGCTAGCCAGGGCTCAGCTGTAATTACAGGACTTAGAAGGCTGAGGCAGGAGGATTGCCGTGAGTTTGAGGGACTCTCAAACACAAAGCAAAACAAAACAAATGCATTTAATTGTTTAAATATCTTGGTTGGGATTTTAGTTTTCAATAAAGGTATCTTGAAAAGCTAGCTTAGCCACTTTCGGAGCAATGGGTACTGTGTAAGAAAGGGACCCGGCCAAGGCTCAGCGTCAGTTATAGACTGTAACGAGTACTGAGGTCAGTCCTCTGTCTTAGTTGGGGTTTCACTGCTGTGAACAGACACCATGACCGATGCAAGTTTTATGAAAGGCAACATTTAATTGGGGCTGGCTTACAGGCTCAGAGGTTCAGTCCATTGTCATCAAGGCAGAAACATGGCAGCATCCAGGCAGATAGGGTGCAGGAGGAGCTGAGAGTCCTACATCTTCATCTGAAGGCTGCTAGTGGAAGACTGGCTTCCAGGCAGCCAGGGTGAGGGTCTTAAGCCCACACCCACAGTGACATACCTACTCCAACAAGGCCACACCTCCTAATAGGCTCACTTCCTGGGCCAATCAAATACAAACCATCACATCCTCTCTAGCATGCTTCTTGCTACATTCCCAATGCTCTGGACTCTCGAATGAAAGACACACACACACACACACACACACACACACACACACACACAGAGAGAGAGAGAGAGAGAGAGAGAGAGAGAGAGAGAGAGAGAGACTTAGTTTTTAATATGCCCGAAGCATCTCAACTGTTGGGGCTGTCCCAAACTTCCACATTGTTAACATCTCCCCTCTGATACTCCTGAATTATTACTTAAATAAAAATCTGTATTTCATCTCTGCCACCCCAGACCCTGTCAGGGAGGGGCCGCTTGGGCTCTTCCCTGGCTCTTACATGATTGTCACACTGTCTTCTGCACCTCTCCTGCCTGATCCTCCTGCTTCCCCAGCATGGCGATTCTAAAACCTTCTTCCCATGGTTCCCTTGCCCAGGAAATCTAAAGTCCCACCTCTGTCTCCCTGTCCAGCCATTGGCTGCCAGCAACTTTATTTACCAATTAGAGCCAACTGTGGGCAGAGACCCATAGTGTCTTACATGCAGATGTGCAAATTCCCATGTAATTTGGGAACCCAATGAACACAACATAAGCAATAAACAACTCCACAGCACTAGAGAGCCTAGTCCACCTAAGGAGGCACATTTGTGCTGGTGATGGCCCCTGGCTGAGTTCCCCGCCGGCAATGCCATCCTCTAACCTTACCAATGAGCCAGCTGGGACCCCCAACACCATCAAGTGACAGCAGTCCCAGGTGTCCCCTGGCCTCTGTGATGCATTTCAGACCCGAAGTCAGAAGAACAAAACACAACCCCTTTCAGAAGTCAAGGCCCACAAAACTGTGACACGAACTGTAAGACCCGAAAGAAAAACGGGGGCACCCCCCGCATCCCACGCCTCGGAAGCCGGTACCCCAATCACACACGAGAAACAGACCTGATGCAATTTGCAAGACGGATTTTAATTTCCAGAGCTCCGGGGGTCACAGTCTTACCATGCAGGTTAAAAGAAGTGAGCCATGTGGGCAGAATCGGATTGGCTTTTTATAGGCTTATAACAGAACCCGCCTACTGCAAGCTTCTAAGCCAATCAGTTCAAACCATCCGAGCCCGCAGTCTCTGAGAACCAATCAGCCTCCCGCAGAGGCCGGAAGAACTAGTTAAGTCATTTCCGCTTACGTGGCCGGCCACGCACAGGGTCACCCACCCTCCCCCACTGGCGGGTGTTGGGGACCTAAGCGCCCCCAGACAGGAGCTCCGCAGCCCCCGCGGTGATTCTGTCAGCCCCCAGCCACGCTTGTCTTTGCATAGCTGCTCTGCTGAGGCAAGACGGGAAAAGGCACCAGGGACACTCCCAGAGGTTCGCGGCCGGACCCTGGAGGCGAGTGTGATATGTGCACACTTCCAGGCCAACAAAGAGTGGACTGAACCTCTGCTCCTTTGGGGTCACCCAAGACTCGGGCACGGGGGATTCCTAGCTTGCAACCTTATCCTTTCAGAAGCAGCTGTGTTGAGCAAAATCAGACATGAAAACAGCTTTATATCACTAGATGGCCATCCATGCTCTCGAATTGCATCTGCCTGTGCATGAGGGTCTTAAATTTGGGAAGAGGGAGAAAGCCACTGAGGCTGGCACAGCTGGAGAGCTTGCTCTCCCACCCAGCTGTGTGCCTCCAGGCTCTGGGTCCCACCTCTGTCACTGTTTCCTTATACTGCCAACTCATCAGACAGACCCGGGGACAGTGGGGCCACAGACCTCCCTCCGCATGTCACTCCTTGTGTTTAAGATTTTAAAAAATAATATTTCATGGATGTATATGTTTTACTACACGTATGTCCATGTTCTACACGTGTGCATGGTGCCCAAAGAAACCAGAAAAGGATATTGGATTCCTTAGAACTGGAGTAGCAACTGGTTGTGAGTGACCCTGTAGATGCTAGGAATTGACCGTGGGTCCTCTGCAAGAGCAGCCCGTGCTCTTAACATCTGACAGGATCTCTTTACCCCCCCTCCTCCACTGCCCCCGTGTCTTTTTATTCACAAAAGACTAACCAGGAACTCTCCAAGGAGTGACACACGTGAGAATCCTCCTCATATCCAACTCGGCAGACCCAACCTGGAGCCCTACACAGAGTCAGGCGAGCTATGGGATCAGAGAGTAGAGGAAAGGGGATCCGATGGTGCCCCACGGTGGTAAGTGGGAGGAAGAGAAGAGTGTGTGTGTGTGGGGGGGGCAGGACCGAGCTTCATCTTTAGTCCGCAAGCAAGCACGAGCGGAACCCAGCCAAGCAAGCAAGTCCTGGGCTTCCCAGTGTGGGGCAGCTTTCTGGGCCCTGCAGGCAGCCACAAATGGGCTTTTAAGCTTCTGGGGTTAGTTCTGCCCTCTGCTCTTTAAGGAGAGATTGGCAGGCCCCAGAGGCCTTCCACCCCAGGACAGGATAAACAGTTTGTGAGCACAGGGGAGAAAGCTCCGGGCAGGCCTGGATCGGCAGGGTGACACACGGAAAAGAACGGCAAGGCAGAGGGTCAAGTCTCTTCACCTAGTTGGTCCTTTTTGCTTGTTTTTTTTTAATTATTAATTTTTATTTACTTCTTATGCATATGAATGTTTTGCCTACATACACGGATCTGTACCACCTGTGTGCCTGGTACCGCTGGAAGCCAGAAGAGGGCTTTGAATCCCCTGGTACTGGAAACCTTGGGATCGAACAGGGGTCCTTGGGATCGAACCCGGGTCTTCTGCAAGAGCAAGTGCTCTTAACCACTGAGCCACCTCTCCAGCCCCCTCAGGTGGTCTTAGTATGTGTCTTCGTTTCTGCGGTTGTCCAGCCCATTTGCAGGCCACGCCCTCACGCTATAAAGACCATTTAGGATGCGTTATACAGCTGCCTTACTCACCTGGTGTGACTGTCCTCTCTGAGGCTCACTGCCTCGGCCTGCTACCCTGGGCCTAGTCCTGGAGGCTTCTAGACTCCATACGACCTACTCTAGGCCTAGAATGTGGTCAGCCTCGGAGACTGGATGCTGAATAAGTCTCTCTCACCCTTTCTTGTTCTTTCTCAGCTCAACAAAGCCGTGTAAGACTCGACCAGTCTTACCTTACTGGACCCCCTGAGTGCACCATGCGGAGACGGAAATTCAATACAAAACGCATGAGGAATTTATTTTATTTAAAAAACAAACAAACAAACAAACCAGCATGCTAGGGCCGCTCTGCATATAAAGAGAGAGCGACCCGTGTAGTCTGCGTAGGGGACCTTAAAAAGTCCTCACGTCAGACACCATTAGGTACAATGTGATTGGCAGAGCAGTGTTACCTCGAAACAGATTGGTGTCTAGGGGGATGAGGGAAGTGGCCAATGGTGTGTGTGTGTGTGTGTGTGTGTGTGTGTGTGTGTGTGTAAGACAGGAGAAGGGGTGGCATGCAGGTGCCTGAGGAGGTCAGAGAAGAGCAACGGATCCCTTGGAGCTGGAGGTGCAGGTGGCCCAGGTGGTTGGGAGTCCCCCAGCCTGGGGACCGGGAACTGAAGTTATTTCCTCTGCAAGGGCAGCATCTGTTCTTAATCCCGGAGTCAGCTCTCCAGCCCCATGTTTCATACCCATTTTCAGAGTCATCTTCTATTACTGGAGTTTTTATGGTCAGAGCCTGGGCCACACAGCCACACAGGCTAAGCCTGGTCACCTGTCCTCGACTATTAACAAAGCTATAGTAGGAAAAAAAAAAAAAACACGAGCAAATGCACAGGAAAAGGACGTTTAACCACATCGGGGGAGGACCACCATGATCCGGATCTCCACGGGGGGCCCCCGACATGAAGTTTAAACAGAGGGCCAGAGCTGTGCAGAGCTAAGCTGTCCTGGTCAGGCTGTGGCCAGGCACATCACTGGCCCTGCATTGTCTCAGCGCCAGCTTCTCCTGCACGGGCTCTAAGAGGTTGCCAGAACTGTGTGAAATCTTATTCTGAGAAACAAATCTCTCCCCTGGCTGACATCATGTTTCTCCTACTTCCCCCACCCTTATAAGATTCAAGCAATTCTAATTTTTTGGGGGAATCGATTGTTTCAGTAGTTTGAGAGCCAAAGGGAAGGCACAAGTGTCTCTTTAGAATTGCTTCATTCCTGCCAGTTACACTTCGGCTCACAGCCTCGGCCTTAGTCCAAGCCCTTCCCCGGCAACTTAGGCAGGCAGCTGGCATGTGGCGTGTGGCCTTCATTTTTTTCTAAGTGCACACATCACACACACATGCACCACACACACACACACCACACACACACATGCACCACACACACATACACCACACACATATACATATACACCACACACATACACACACATACACATATACCACACACACATACATATACACCACACACATACACACACATACATATATACCACACATACACACACCACACACACATACACACACCTAAACACAACAGAATGAGACAAAGGAACTCTCTAAAATGGCTGCCCAGGGGGCTATTATCGTAATGGTTTATGGAATGAAATAACATATCACCATTTATTGAACTGTTCTCAGCAGACAGCCATTTACAGTTTGTGTTCTGCTGTAAATATCAACCACTCTTCTATAGACCATGTCCATGTTTCCTAATTTACTAATGTTTTAATTAGGGATCCTTTTATTTCTGTGGGATGAATACTGAGAATGAGGTTGCTTTTAATTTTAGCATCTTAATTTTAATTGATGGGTTGAAAGTGGTCCTAATAAGGTTGATGCTCACAGCCAATCCCAGCAGGAGGTATTCTCAGTCCTCTATGTAAAATAAAATAAAATAAAATAAAAGCGTGTGTACATTATGTGTTTGTGTGGGTATGGGCATAGACAGCGCAGAGCCCTCAGAGTCCAGAGCCCAGTCCTCAAAGCTGGCTGGGAGCTGCCAGAGCTGAACTCAGGGCCTCCACAAGGGTACAAGTGCTCTTACCTGCTGAACTGCCTCTCCAGGCTGGAGTTCTCAGTCTTTTATCATTACCCGATAGGATTAAAGTGACTTCTCATTGCTACTTTATCTGTTAATTTATGTTTGTGACTCATTCAGAATCTAGATATATTTCACATTTATTGGTCATTTAAATCTAGACCTCTGTAGACTTTCTCGGTTTGTTTATTTCATTGGTTATCTGACTTCCTGATAGGAAAACAACTATGTGTGTGGGGGGTGTGAGTGGGTTGGGGGGATGGGTGTGTATGTGGTGTGTGTATATGTGATGAGTGTGTATGTGATTTGTATGTGTACATGTGTGTATGTGGTCTGTGTGTATGTGATGTATGTGTACATGTGTGTATGTGGTGTGTGTGTATGTGATGTGTGTGTGGTGTGTATGTGATATGTGTGTATATGATTTATATGTGTACATGTGTGTATCTGGTATATGTGTATGTGATGTGTGTGTATGTGATTTGTATGTGTACATGTGTGTATGTGGTGTGTGTGCATGTGATGTGTGTGTGGTGGGTATGTGATATGTGTGTGTTTATGATTTGTATGTGTACATGTGTGTATGTAGTGTGTGTGTATGTGATGTGTGTGTGGTGTGTATGTGATGTGTGTGTGGTGTGTGTGTGTGTATGTATGTGTATGTGGTATTTGTGTGCCTGCATGCATGTGCACGTGAATGCAGGTACCTAAGTATTCCAGACGACACTGTCCAATCCCCTGGAGCTGGAGTTATAAGCAGTCGCGAGTTACTTGGCCTGGGTCATGGCAACCGAACTGGCTCTTCTGTAAGGGTGGCACGCACCCTTAACCCCAGGCTAGCTCTCCAGCACAGCCCTTTACCTTCCCTTCACAATTTTCACCAGCCGGTGTCTGTGCACCATGCATCATCAGAGAGCATTGCTGTGTTACGGGACTCTGGCTGCCCAGCCTGGCAAGCATGACTCTGGCAGGCCTCACCCTTCTCCTCCATCCCCTCTGCCCTGCTAGAAACTGTTAGATCACATTCCTAAAGCTAGTTGCCAAGGTCTGTTCCCTTGTTTGGCTACATCGTCCTGAGGCTGACTACCAAGGTCCAGCTGTCAAAGTACTGAAGTCCAGCCATCAAAAGACTCCTTTGGCTCACCTAAGTAACATGCCCAGTTAAAATTAAACACCTCACCCTAATGGGGGAGTGTGTGGGAGGGTGTTCCCTGGTTACCTTTATAAACCACTGGTTGCCATGGGCCACCTCTGTCTTCCCCTGTCCAGGGACTCTTTGGTCCTCTGGAACACATAACCCTTCCCGCCTCTCTCCTGTTCCCTTCCCTTCCCTCTCAAACTCCGTCTCCTGTCTTTGTCTCTTATTTCCTTTCTTTTGCCCCATCTAGGGTAAATAAATCTCCGTAGTGCTGAAAAATTGTCAGGAGCCATTTAGGAAAGGCTCTAGGCAAATAAGTAAGTTTTCTGGAGATGGCCCGTCATTTTTGCATGGTTCACGATGGGTGAGCTCTGAGAGGCAAGGTCCCAAGAGACTTCATGCCTGGATTGCTTGTTATGGTGATTTGACTTTCCTGTCACTATTACATAGTCTGTTGATTCCTGGGCATTAGTCACCCTATTGGGCAGATTTCCTGCAAATCAACATAAAGATGAACTTTCATGAATTAATGACTTTATAGAATTCCTGATTTGATTCAAATAATTTTAGGAAGAAAGTCTTAAGAGATGGTTTTAGTTGTTTGCCAGAAAGATGTAATGAAGTTAGAATCAAGAATAGAATGTGTCCACTCCTCATAGAATAGTAAGTAAAGGCTGCATAATAAGGAATACAGTGAGCTTCCACAATTACACTAAAAAGATAAATAGGGTTGGGACAAATCTGTGATAAAAAATTCATTCTAGGTCAGATCCAAGGATGAAGCCACAGGTGTGCACTATGATAAAGCAAGGCCTTGTGAAACCACTGATTTGAACTTATAATGAGCTTAGAGGATGAAGCACTGCTTTGAACTTGCTATCGACATCCTTCTGTAACTCCCCTTTTGTGTAGCATTTTATTTATGAGGTTACAAGAACTTTTGTCTAAGAAGGTATAAAAATGCCAGAGAGGAAAAAAATGCCAGAGAGAAGAAATAAACTGGTGTCTTGGGGGGCTTGCGCCATCCATCCAAATGTACATATGTATGTGTCTGTTTGTCTATATGTATATATGTGTATATATATATATATATATACATATACATATACACATATGTGTTTAGATGTATATATGTAAATATTCATGAACTCACATGGAGCTAATGAGACAGGTAGGATGCCAGACCACAACATGTGTGTGTGTGTGTGTGTGTGTGTGTGTGTGAATGTATGAGTATGTGTACATCTTGCACATATTGTCTGTGTAAATTAATTTTCTTTTCCTTCTTTTCCTTTCTCTCTGGTTCACAAAGAGTTAACAAGTCCAAGCCTCTGGCCTGACCAGCTAGAGTTCCTTAAGCTCAGAAAAAAGAAAAAGAGTGTTAATTAGCACAAAATAGTAAAAGAGTAACAGAGAAAATAAACCAGCATTTACCAGCACAGAAGAGTAAGAAAGTTAAGTTTCCGGAGGCCATCAACTCCTGGTCCCCAAAAGGGAGAGAGAGAGGGTTACAAGGCCATTGATCATCCTTCTTTGCCTTCACCCAACTCTGTGTCCCACCTCAGCACTTGTGATGCCAGAACTTGGTCTTGGGGGTTCTTTTGGTGTGAGTTTCTGGACCACTGTTGCAGGTGTTATAGATTGGCGTCTAGAAGGCATCCTACCAAACTCCCAAGTTCTTGTGTCTTAGAACAAAACAACAACAACAACAAACAATTAGACCAGGGACACATGCATAGTGGCAAAAAGGAGATAGTTTATTTTATGTAATTGAAACATTTTATTTATAGGTTAAGTATGTATCTGCAAGTGTATATTCAGACACGTGTGCGGGTGCCCATAGAGTCCAGAAGGGGGCGTCAGATCCCTCCTGAGCAGGCGTTAGAGGCAGTGTTGAGCCTCCAGATGTAGATATGGAACTGAACTCTGGTGCTCTGCAAGATCAACAAGTGCTTTTAAACAAGCCCCCCTCTCCCCCCAGTCCCGAGATCCTTTCCTTAGGGAAGAGGAAGTCACTCTCAAGGTGGAAGGGGCCCAGTGACCCAGGAAAGGTTAGAAGGAGGCAGAAAAAGGAGGGGGTAGTGCCAATGCCCCCCCATCCGGGCACGCCCCGTGACGCCCGCTGCCTCTGCTCTCGCTGACCTCCCCTGCTCCCGTCCACCAGGGTCAGGACTAGAGGTCACTTACAGAGCTCCCACTTTCCCCAGGTGGAATTCCAGGGGGTTTGCTTCTTTTGTTTTGTGTCTTACATGTGCTCTATTATGGGAAGATGGTTTCTGATCTTTCTCAGTGTCATTGATAATCTTTCTTCCTCCCTCTCTCCCCTCACCTCCCTCCCTCCCTCTCTCCCCTCCTTCCTTTCTGTCTCCCCTTTCCCCTCCCTCTCCCTTCCTGCTCCTCTTGCTTTGCTTCCCTGCCACACAGAGGTTAGACACAACAGATAATCTTCTCCTTTTTTTGTTTTTCACCTATCATGTTATGGAAATGAGAAATCCACATTTTTCCCTTCAGAAAAGCTTTTAAGTGTGCACACTGCTCTTGGTGACCAAAAAGTGCTCAGCTTTTCTGATCTACCCCAGAGAAAGGCTGTGAAATATAGAGCCACAGATTCCAGAGGAATTAAAATACTTGGACCACCGTTTTGAAGTATAGAAGAAATAGATAATTTCCTGCCACACCTGCCTCAAAGTCGACCTCAGAACTGAAACACTTGAAGAGAGGATTAAAGCGAGGAGAGAAGAAAGTTCCCAAGAGCCACCATTCAGCAAGTAGCGGATGCCATCAGAACCCAGGCTCACTGAACGTCCAGACCCCAGGAGAACAGCAATCTTCTGCCAGGTGGGTGCTTACTCTGATGGGCTCTCCCCTCAATGGGACCCTTGAAACATGGGGATCCCTGGAAACAGGCTGAGCTGTAGGCACAGCTGAACCACTCCGAGGTTCTCAGGGGGAAGACAGCAGGATTCAGGAGAGGGAAGGTTTGGGTCTTTGGATGGGGATCTGCTGTCTTCATGGAGCTGGATAAGGAGACTCTCTGAGGCTCTGATGGCCCTTCTGGGTCGTCCTAAACCACACAGAGGGGCTGGGCTTTTTCACCCTTGCTTCACTGAGCCAGTAGATGTTGTCTGTCCTGAGAAGGGGCACGGCTGTGGATGTGCCAGGTCAGTTCACAAAGAGGTGTTAGACTGAGTGCTCTCCACAGCGAGCCTCTCAGAAGGAGCAGGGGAGTCTGGGGGCCACGCTGGGGTGTCTGAGGCAGAAGGGCTGTGTTTCTCTTTGCTCTCTGTTTCTGTCACCTTTCTTGTGGCTACAACAAAATCCCCGGAGACTCAAGGAAGCAATTTATGGACAGGTTTGTTTTGGCCTCACTCTGTACTGATACAGTCCATCATGGTGGAGAAGTCTTGGCAGCAGGAGCTTGAGGCGGCTGCTTGCATAATCACCCACAGTGAGGAAGCAGAGGCTAGTGCCTTACTCAGCTGTCTTTCTCCTTTTTATTCAGTTCAGGGCCCCAGGCCAATGGAGGGCGCTGCCCACAGTTAGGGTGGGTCTTCCCAGTTCAATGAACTCAGTGTAGTAACTCCTTCTCTTGTAGACCTGCCTAGAGATACGTTTTCATGGTGAGTCTAAATCCTAGCAAGTTGATGATCAAGGTTAACCATCTCCAGAGTCTCTGCCTGTTGTCAGAATATCACGAGGGGCAGCAGATCTGAGAGTGAAGAGGTTGACCCTCACCACCATAGCAGCTGAAGGGCAACTTCCCACTTCCTCCTGTCCTTCCGGCGGGGAGCATGCAGCCATTTCCTGACAGGCCTGAGTAAGCAGAGAAGAGAGGAAGTGTCTCTAAAGGAGGGCTGTCTGTGCAGGCAAGCTCCTCCCACACTCTACTGTGTCACTCTCCTTGCCACTGGGTGCCTGGAGGGGAAATTACTGTGTGAACTGAAGTTTTCAGAAAAAAAAAAAAAAAAAAATCCCCCAAGCCTACGGCAATGATCCTACAAGACTGATTGGCTGGTTCCTTTGTTTTGTCCTATTTCGTGTATTTTATCTTATTTTGTCTTTATCCCTCAGATGCCGGTTTGTTTTCTAACGAGATGGGAAAGGGGGTGGATCCTGATGGGAGGGAAAGCAGTTGCTTGTGAGGGGTCTAGACTGCATCAAATCAAACCCTGTTATCGTGGACTATCTTTAGCACTCCCTGATATTTGACCTAATATTCTTGTGACTATCTAATGTGGAATCTTCTGGAATTTACTAACGGACCACTAGATTCTACCAAAAGTTACAGATAAGTCAGCAGACAGAATTTGAACCCTATAGGAGAGATTTTTTTCTTTAGTATACCCACTTACAGAATATTTTGAAGAAGTGTTTTGATTTATTGACTCTCTTTGTTCTGTTACTATGGAAAATATTCATGAAATTGTTACCATCAGAACATGGAATTGGGGGTAACCTGAATTTGTGTTCCTGGGCCCTGGGCCCTCGTCTTTGGCTCCAGTATAAACCCTCTCTCATTCCCTTTGAGGTGAGAACTGTGTTTTGGCACTGACACCTGCATTTGTTTCCCTGACTGCCACTCTGGGAGTGGTCTGATCAGAGCAGTCAGTGAAGGTTAAGTAGCAGATGAGCCTTTCCTCCCGAGACCCCCTTCCTCCACACCCCTTCCTCCTGAGACCCCCTTCCTCCACACCCCTTCCTCCCGAGACCCCCTTCCTCCACACCCCTTCCTCCCGAGACCCCCTTCCTCCACACCCCTTCCTCCTGAGACTCCCTTCCTCCACACCCCTTCCTCCTGAGACCCCCTTCCTCCACACCCCTTCCTCCCGAGACTCCTTCCTCCACACCCCTTCCTCCCGAGACTCCTTCCTCCACACCCCTTCCTCCACACCCCTTCCTCCACACCCCTTCCTCCCGAGACCCCCTTCCTCCACACCCCTTCCTCCTGAGACCCCCTTCCTCCACACCCCTTCCTCCCGAGACTCCTTCCTCCACACCCCTTCCTCCACACCCCTTCTCCTCCAGACCATCTGTCTCTCTTGTCCATGAAAAACTTTGAATTTTTTTCTGTTGCTATAACAGAATGCCTGAGGCTGAGAAATGTATAAAGAAAGGAGGTTTATGTATCTCACAGTCGTAGCGTCTGGGAAGACCAAGCTGAGTACTCACATCCCACGAAGGCTCATACTGTCCCAGCTGGCAGACAGCAGGAGAGAAGTAGCGTGCACTTAGGGGAGAGAGACAGACGTGTCTATGCTTAATAACCACCTGACTCCAGAGTAACTAATCGGGAACTCACTGTCTGAATCATTAACCCCTGCACGTGTCTTTGTTGTTGCCATTGTTTAGTTGAACATTTTGCTTCTTGTTTTGAGAACTGTCAACTTCTGAGCCCTCTCTCTCCTCCTTCCCAATGCTAGAAGTGCAGGTGTCCAACTCCACACTGTGCTGGGGGCGGGGCGTGCGTGTTAGCCAGTCTATGCCCTCCCCCGAGAAGGATCCCCAACCTCACTAGTCCTGGTTAGCTTATCACCTCTTAAAGGCCGCCTCAGTACTGCTACAGTGACTGCAAACATCAACAATAGTTTTCTGAGGAGAAAAATTGTAGCCAACCATAGTCATTGCGTTGTGTATCCACAGTGTAACAGTGTATCCATTGTGATAGTGCAGGAGAGAACAGCAACAGATAAGGACAGCAGCCAATGGAAGCGGATGAGGACTAGAGCTGAGCAGGAGGCAGAAAGGAGAAAACACTCCCCTGGGGAAAGGGGAAAGTTTGATCAGTCCCCAGAAAGGCTCCTTGGCTGTGAGTTCCAGGCCTGGGCTGGGACCTGCAGGGACCAGGGGTGTTACCAAGGGAGCTCCATCGGCCTGGATGTCCTTCCGTTCCTGACATTCAGTGTGAGTCACTTGTTTATGCAAAGCCCCTGCCTTACACATGAGCAGTTTGGGGGAATGTTTGTTCAGTCTGAAGTGCTCACAGATCGCGCTGATTTGCATCCTTTGGAACTCAAACATATTCATGAGGTTGAAGGATGGAGGCTCTTTGTTCAAGCAAAGGAAGCTGTGGAGAAAGGTGACTGACCACCCTATACCCAGACTTGGAAATAGATGTGCTCAGCAGAGCGTCTGTCGTCTGTAGGAGCAATGGGCATCTGCCTCACGTAGGCCTGCCTGGCGGTCCTGACGGCACAGCTTCCCTGAGCTTAGCAGGAGACGTGTGGAGAAGACAGAAGGAGATGTCCTATAGATGGCCAGGGAGCTCAGCCTGGGATTCAAGGATCGAGGAAGACACGAAAGCAGACACTAAGTCAAGGACAACATGCTGCGGAGTGCTCTGGGGCGGGGAGAGCCGTGTTTGCAAATGCTCCAGCAGCGAATGAGCTAATGTTTGGTAAGGACAAGTCAAGGGCAAGAGAAAATTAATTTTTTTCCTATTGTGTATGAAGCCAGCAAAATCCAGATGTGGATAGTTTTTAAGAGTGGCTGTGGGTCCCTCCCACAGGTGACTGTTTCCCCAGCCTGTGGAGCAGGGAAGTGTGTGGCAGATGAGTTGTAATCAGAACACAGCCATAAGGGAGACAGATGATAGGAAGACCCATGGGTGAGCCTTCCCCATAGGACATGCTTGTGACTGTCATCATCGCTAACATCACAGCCTGTGTTGTTAGCTGGAGTGTCACCTTCAAGTAAGAAAACAATTCATTCACGTGACCTCAGAGAATCTGGTATGGCACCCCCAAGGGCAATCCAAAAGGAACCTGTCTCAACCTGGGAGGGTCTCTAGTGGTTGGCACAAGCATTGGGTTGAACCAGGATCTATATAATTCAATATGGGGCTGAAACTCTTTCCTCCAAATGAAAACCTTCCCATGTGAAGAAGGCGGGAGGCCACAACACCCAGGAAGTAAACAAAACAAGCTCAGCAAGCTCCTGAAAATTACAGGATTCACAAGGCCCTGCCCAGGATTAGATGAGCTGTACCAGTAAGGAGAGGAGACTTGCTGGCTGGCAGAGGTGCCTCCAACTCACGCAGGGAATTCTGGGATGCAGCTTTTTTGAGTCATTGCCCATGCTGCAGTAGGCTTGTCGGGATGGAACTGCAACTGGTCCACTCACACACTTGTCGGTGACCCACGACTCATAGTCTCATAAACAAACAAACAAACAAACAAATAAAGCAAAACAAAACAAAAACCAAAAGCAAAAACAAAAGCATAAACCTCACTTGTTTGTCCACCTAGACTCAGTGAGACACCTCTAACTGATCTATCACTAATGCCCTGTCTGAGGTAAATAGACGCTTGTTCATGTCTTCTCAGAAAAAGTCACACAATCAGGGCAGGTGAGCACAGCTAAACATACCTGTTTCCACTTGAATGAGTCTTTTCTCCTGAGATTTTGGCTTGATCACCCGAACGGGACTGGGAAATCAAAACAAAACAAAACAAAAAAATAGGACTGAGACTGTAGCTCAGTAGAACATGTATTTAGTCTATGGGAAGCCTTGAGTTTGGTCCCTGTCACTGCTGAACAAACTCAGTTAACTTTCCATTTCTACTCAGCTTCTCCACCTGCAAAGTGGGAGAACATACTTACTTCAATTTAGAAAATTATTCAAAGGCACACATACACAAACTGTATATGTACATACGTGTGTATGATATGAAAGTATGCATGTTAGAATCTGTGTATACAGAGATGGACTTTTGTGTGTGTGTATGTATATATGTATGTTATTTACGTGTGTGTTCACACATAAATACATATATACATACATACATCTGTGCACACATAGAAGCCAACATCAGATGCCTTTTCTCAGGATTCCATCCATGTTAGTCTTTCTGTGTAAACGAGACAGAGTCTCTCACTTCTACCTCTAACTTTCCGAGTAGGCTGGTTGGCTGGCCAGGGAGCCCCAGGATATAACTGTCTCTGCCTCCACAGCATGCAGATTACAAGATGCACAGCTTCAGGGCTTGAACTCAGAGTCTCATGTTTGCATGGGAAGTACTTCACTGAATGAGAACCTGCCCTAGAAATATAATTTGATATTTGTAAAATATAGCATTTGAATGTGTGTTTACGTGTGTGCACACATGTGCACCTTTCATGGTGCCAGATGCCTTTAATCCAAATGTTCAGGAGGCCAGGATAGGCAGATCTCTGTGATTTTGATGCCAGTCTGATCTATATAGAGGATTTCAGGGCAGCCAGGGCTACCTAGATAGACCTGGTCTTCCTATATAATATATTTTTATAGATGTGATATGTACATGTATATACTCACATACGGCATTTACACACACGCATGATATATACACATAAACAACACTGGCAGGCATGTTGGTGTCCCAGGTACTGAAACAATAACTTTTAGTGGTGGCTGTTTATCTGGGGGCAGCATCATCTCTCCC
Organism: Apodemus agrarius; assembly: GCA_964023405.1. Taxonomy (NCBI): domain Eukaryota; kingdom Metazoa; phylum Chordata; class Mammalia; order Rodentia; family Muridae; genus Apodemus; species Apodemus agrarius. The sequence goes on along the minus strand of OZ030017.1, from coordinate 74,459,725 downwards.
TTCCGGAAGCAGGGCCAGGAGCTTATGTTCAGAGCAGCTCATGGTGCCCCCCCCCAGGGCAACAATGTATGCAAATGTCAAGGAATTTATAAAAAGGGGAAATTCAAGGTTGAAGTCAATCTAAAAGGAAATTGTAAATCCTGAGCAGATTGGCTAAATGAGAATGGATTGCCTTGATGTGGCCAGAGGGAAATTTAAGAGTTAGTGCAGCAATTACAGCACAGCCAGAGTTATAGAGTGTGCCAGAGAGGCTCTAACCAAGGCCCCGTAGCCAGAGAGTAATTCACCGGGCTTGGCTGTACGTCTGAAGAGAAGACCGGTTTGAGAACAAGCGAGGTTTTTTTCCTTCTAAATTAAAAAGCAATTTACATTCTTAAATCTCAAGCAATTCTGTTCTCTCTCACACTGTGCAAACCTTACTCTACAGGCAGCCTGACTGAGACAGCGGTAAGAAGACCCAAAAGAAGTCAGGCTGGAGAGATGCCTGGGTAGATAAAAGCAATGTAAAGACTCTAACGAAGAGCCTGGAAAGTTAGCACTTGGAAGGCAGAGGCGGGCGGATTTCTGAGTTCGAGATCAGCCTGGTCTACAGAACGAGTTCCAGGACAGGCAGGGCTATACAGAGAAACCCTGTCTCTAAAAAACAAAGAAAGAAAGAGAGAGAGAGAGAGAGAGAGAGAGAGAGAGAGAGAGAGAGAGAAAGGGAGGGAGGGAGGGAGGGAGGGAGGGAGGAAGGAAGGAAGGAAGGAAGGAAGGAAGGAAGGAAGGAAGGAAGAAAGAAAGAAAGAAAGAAAGAAAGAAAGAAAGAAAGTTAGGTGAAGTCGGGTAATTCTAAAACTACATCTAGGTGACCTATCAGCTGGAGACGACTCTCTTGTGTAAGCGGTTAGCCTGCTTCTCAGCCGTGCTAGGTGAAGACCAGTGTGCTGGTTACTTTTTCTGGTCGACTTTACATGACAGAAGCACCTGGGAAGAGGCATTTACTGGTGTAGACGTTTGGCCTGTCATCATGTCCTTGGGGGATTGTCTTGGTTGTTCATTGATGTTGGAAGTCCCAGCCCATCTTAGAAGTGCCATTCCCCAGGCGAGGGTCCTTACAGTGTAAGAGAGTTTAGCTGAGAGCAAACGGGCAGTAGCCTGCGGGTACTTATCTCTGCTCTTGAGTGGGGATGTGCCGCGACCAGCTGCTCGAGTTCCCGCCTTGACTTCCTCGCCACGATGGGCTGTAACCTGGACTTAAGAGCCAAATAAACTCTTCGTCACCTAAGTTGCTTGTCGTCATTAGGCTGTTTCATCACAGAAACAGAAAGGAAACTAAGATATTCGGCCACCCGCAAACGAAGACAACAAGGCAGTTGAGAGAGCCTGGTGTCACGGGTATTGCCTGTGGCCTCCGGGCTTTGCTATCAGTGAAACTCTTCTTTGGAGTGCCTAATCGTTTGTTACAGAAAACGTGTAGTTGGCTTGTTCTTGCCCACCAGCTACCTGTAGATAATCATAAGTCGAAAGAGAGGCTTGGGCAACCAATTCATGGGTTGGAGAGATGGCACAGTCAGCGAAATGCCTGCCTTGCAAACATTAGCATCTATGTTTGATTCCTAAAACCTATGTTAAAAAAAAAGAAGAAGAAGAAGCAGGGCTGGAGAAATGACTCAGCGGTTTAAGAGCACTGACCTCTCTATCAGAGGTCCTGAGGTCAATTCCCAGCAACCATATGGTGGCTCACAACCATCTGTAATGGGATCTGATGCCCTCTTCTGGTGTGTCTGAAGACAGCAACAAGTGTATTCACACATATAAAAGGAATAAATCTTGTGTTTAAAAAAAGCTGCCTATAGTGATGTACACTTAGTCTCAGTGCTGAGGAGGTGGCTTTTTAGGGCTCGCTGGCCAGCTGGACTATCTGAGTTGGTCAGTCCCAGTCCAAGGAGAGACCCTGTTTCAAAATATAAGGTGGATGGTGCCTTTGAAATAACACTTGTCCCCAGGTCTCTACATGCACATGCAGACACTTTACCTTGTGTGCAGATTCTCAATTCCCTTTCTTATCTTAATCAGTCTGGGATTCCAACCCAGGGGATGGTGCCGTCCACGTTCAGGGTGAGTCTTCCCAGCTTAGTTCAGTCTTTCTGGAAACACCTCAAGGGCACACACGGAGGTACGTTTCCATGGTGATTCTACACCCAATAAGGTGTATGTGCCTTGCCAAAAAAACGCAGGCAAGGGAGAGCAGGAAATCTCTTTCCTGTCACGTTAAATTCACCACTTGCAATTTGGAAGCATAAACAAGATAGCCTGGGGACATGTTTTGAGCTACCAGGCTGCAATAGCCACAACCCTAGAATAAGATAGCTGTCAATGTGGCCTGTACCCTAGCCGTCGTGGGAAAGATTGGTGTGTTTGTGCAAGGAGACTTTGTCCTCTGGGGTTTGCTGTAGGAAACTCCAGGGAGCCTAGTATCCCAGCATCCATCAGTGACAAGAACACACATCAGTTGAAAAGGTCCGATGCCCTCCGACCAAATGTGCTAAGGAAGTAGTCATGGAATCCTTAGAGGTTTCCTGCGAAGGAGGAGGTGGGGACATCATCTGATGCCAGCAGCAGGAAGCACTTAGATAATGGATGCCTGCTACCGCCCTTCACCACCTCTGGGTGTCGCGGTCTTGAGACCTACACCACCCCAGGAAAGCAGCCTGTGCTCAAGGAGCCCAGAACAAGTCCTCTGGCCAGCCAGTGTCAGAGTCTCCCAAAGTCAAGGAAAAGGCATGCTGGGTAGTGGTTGCCACCCAGCCCCACACCCATGTAGGGAGCAGGGTTCTCAGCCCCAAGCCTGAGCCCTGGGGCACCTATGACTGTCCCTTAGATTGTGTGAATGGGGCACAGGTGCGCTACAGGAAGGGGAGGCGGCCTATGCCAACTCAGGAGCCCTTCGTAAACATCTCTGTAAGTCCTAGGAGGTCTTGGATACCAAATGGGACTTTGGAGAATTTCAGGAAGGAACCCAGGACCCAATCTAGACCTCAGCCCTGCTCAGGCAGCCCTGGGGATCCAGGTCTGCTTTTGGGTTCCAGGCTGCGTTTCAGTTGGGCAAACAGACCTGGTGTGGGTGACGATGGCTGGCTCTCAGCAGAGCTGTGAGCTGCAGAAGATAACAGCGTATGTCTGCAAGCCTTAGCACTCCGTGCAAGGGCAGGGCTTCTAAACTTAGAGGTCCATCCGAGGAGGACTGGGAATATTCTTAGACCCACGCTGGGACCTCTGTGCTCAGGAGTATGTCACAAAAGAACAGCAAGGTCTCGGGAGTCACCCGGCAGAGTCCGAATCCGAATCCCTTCACTTGCAAGTTGTATGAGATCGAGCGAGTTCATTGGGTCCCCTCCCCCGGTCCCCTCCCCCGTGCTCAGGCGTCACAGGCTGTCCCAGGTGCAGCATGCTCAGGCAGGCCGAGCTTCTGCTCCTTATTGGCTGTGTGACCTCCCGTAAGGTCCCTGGCCTTTCTGAACCTTCTGGTCCCCAGCTTAATAACAGAACAGAGTGTGACGCTAGAACAGAAGCAAACATTCTCAAAGCACAGTGTCTAGGAGCTACAAGGAATTAACTTCCCCCCCTATTTTTGTGATGAAATTGGTGCCTCATCTCTCCCTCCCCTTCCTCCCTCCTGAACCCTGCTGTATACTCGCTCCTCCCCACTTACTTTCAAGTCCACAACGTTTTTATTAATTGTTGTTACATACATATATATATGTGTATGTGCGCGTGCCTGTGTGAGTGTGATATATATGCATATATTCCTCAGTGTAACCTGATCAGTCTGTATAATGTTACTTATATGTATATTTTCAGGGCCAGCCATCTAGTATTGGATAACTACTTGGTGTGCTCTTTCCTGGAGAGGACTATTTATCCCACTGTACGCATCGCTTAGATGCTGTAGATTCCTTAGTGTGGGGTAGAGGCTCTACATGCCCCTCCCCCTCCCGGCTCCCGGCCTATTGTCTTCCATGTCCAGCTCATGTTTAGGCATAGACGCTTTTTAAAGAATGTCTCAAGTATCACAGGCTGGCCCCAAACTCCAAAAACTCCATGTACGAATGACCTTTAACTCCTCATCCCCCTGCCTCCACCTCCCTGGGATTAGAGGTGTGCTCCACCACACCAGGTTTATGCGGTACTAGGCATGGAACCTGGGGTGTTGCTCCCCGCTAGGCAAGCGCTGAACCCACTAAGCTGTGTCTCCAGCCTGAGCCCCAAATCTTAAACCAAACCTTGGAAACTTTTCCCTCCTTTCCTTCTTCAACCGGCGCTGGGAATGGAACCCGGGCTTCCGGCGTGCTAGGCAAGTACTCTCTGCCCACTGGACCGCGTCCCCTGCCTCCATTGAAGATGAGTATTGTGTGTATGTGTGTAGGAAGAGAGATGGGGAAGGAAGGAAAGAGGAGGGAAGGAAGGAGGGAGGGAGGGAGGGAGGGAGAGACAGTGAGAGAGAGAGCAAGAGAGGGAGAGAGGGGAAGAGAGAGAGAGAGAGAGAGAGAGAGAGAGAGAGAGAGAGAGAGCGCGAGTGTGGAGGTGGGGGACTTGGTCCTCTCTTTCTACTACGTGAGACCAGGGACTAAGCTCAGGTCTCCCCCCTCCCCCTCTCAGAGCGGAGGCTGGGAATTCTCCATCCAGCTTTTGGCCGGCTCCCCTGCAGCTGCCTGCCTGGACAGCTCACACTCATCAATCCTTCCCGACACTAACTGCTCCAGTCATATTAATCTTCCATGTTCCTTCTCATCTCCGAGCCCTTGCTCCTGTCAGGTGCCGCGGAAGGGCCCCCCCCCCTCCTTGCTGCCAAACCGGGCACCCTCTTCACAAGCCTTTGTCAAGTGAGAACGCTGTTCTTCACGGAGAGAGGGAGCAGAAGGGAGGCAGGGGGACCAAGCCGGGAACTAGTTTACATATTCATATCCACGCCACCGGAAGAGTGCGGGGGGGGGGGGAGGCGCTCAGAAATTAGTAAAGAAGAACAATGAGTCAATTTAGAATCGATTGGAAATTAATACAGCCGTGGACGGTGGGGGACAGAGGTGGGGACACTCAATAAACATATGAAAAGAGGCTCTCATTCCAGCTTGTCACCAGAAGACACAACTCCGCAGAGAGACTCATTTTCCATACGTTTATTGGCGAAATATTGACAGCCGTATTCAGTGTGGGTCAGGGAGCTGGGGTGTGGGGGTGTGTGTGTGGGAGCTGTGGGGCGCTCTTAATGGGCTGTCAGTCAAGTGAGCCTCTCCCGAGGAGCCGTGGCAATGTTTACCAAGCAGCACTTTAGTTTTAGTTTAGTTTTGTTTTTGTTTTTTTTTGTTTTTTTTTTTGTTTTTTTTTTGCTGTGCTGGGAATTGAACCTAAGGCTTTGCACAAGTTAAAAAAGTACCTTCCACTGAGCTGCACATGCAACCAGCCTGCAGTCTCTCTTCCTCTCTCTCTCTCTCTCTCTCTCTCTCTCTCTCTCTCTCTCTCTGTGTGTGTGTGTGTGTGTGTGTGTGTGTGTGTGTGTGTATTGAGGTAGGGTCTTACTAGGTAGCCCAGGCTAGCCTGAAATGTAGGGTTCTTAGGGTTGCTCCTGTCCGAGCCTCTGAGTGCTGGGGTCACAGCTTCGTCGCCACACCCTTTTCTGGGGTGTCCTGTTTCTGCCTCCACAGGCCCCAGGCGATAAGCTCCTACCACCGGCCAGGCTCATTTTCACAAGGGGCCTGGGGCTCGGACTCCGGCTTTCACGCTTTCGAGGCCAACGCTTTACCCATTAGGCAGATCTCCCAGCCCCAAAGGCCTGGCTGCTGCTGCTGGACTCTAAGTTTGCTGTGACACACCCACTGGCCGGAATGTCAGCTACAGGGGCGTGCCGTCTGTGCCTCCACCCTAGGCACTGTCCTAAGTGGCGAAATGGCCCTCTGAGGAAGAATTCCGAGCCGATGACCGCGTGGAGAGGTAGGTGCCTGCGCCTTCATGTGAGCAGTGCACATGCGGAACAACTTATAGCAACTAAGAAGCCGGCGAGCAGGGCAAGGCCAGCCGTTCTCATTGCATCCCATTGCACAGCTTCCGTTTTCTCCCTGCGTGGGAATCACTTTCTCAGTGTAGACACTCGGCCTCCTGAGCCCCCATGCGACCCCTCTGTGTTCTCCACTTGTCCTATTGCTGTGACAAAATCCCTGATGAAAGGCAGCCTAAGGGGGCGTGGTTCATCCCGGCTCACCTTCTGGGTACCTTCAAGGTGAGGACGGCATGGCCACAGGGTTAGGAGGCAGGCGATCGCACGGCAGCCACAGTGGGTGAGCAGAGGGCAGTGAATGCTGCACCGTCTGCTTTCTCCAGGACCCCAGCCCACGGGATGGCGCTGTCCACATTCAGGGAGGAGTCTTCCCACCCTAGTTAATCTGATCTAGAAACTCTCCCCCACACATGCCTGGAGATTCTATGTCCCACCAGGTTGGTGATCAAAAAGAGCAACCATACCCACCACACCTAAAGACCCTGCTAAGATTCTCCTCCACCTGCATCTCTCCTCCTAGGTGCCCAAGAGTTAGGTATTCATTCATCTGCTCGACAAACGCAGGCAGGCAGCAGTGATGGGCAGGCCCTGGGAGTGCCCGGAGTGCCGGAGCCCACATCACTTAAGAGCTTCTGTTTTACACCCAGACCTGTTCACCCCATGGCCGTATACACGCCAGTATATCTACGGAGGCATCCCAATGCAAGAGGTCGCACTGAGGGTCAGAAGGCCAAGCGTCTATATTGAGAAAGTGATTCTCACGCAGGGAGAAAAGCAGCACAGTGGGATCTACTGAGAAAGGTTGGCCTTGCCCTGATCCCTTGCTCAAAAACAACAACAACAACAACAACAACAACAACAACAACAACAAAAACGTTATGAGATTGCTTCCTACAATCTGGCTTTGTAATTTGATTGCATGGTCCTTCAGCGAGGCCTCTGCAGATAGCAGTGTTAAACGGCCACTGTCAAAGGGTTAGACACACTTGCAAGCTCAGACCTTTAAACACGGCTGTCTGCTCTCTGCTTGGCGCTGAGCTGGGTGAAGGAGTCACGAGGTTCAGTTAGACTTTAGAGATCTCTAGTCACAGGAGCAGAGGGATCCCAAAGGGGTCTCCCGGACCAGTTGGAGGGTGCTTGGGCTACGAGGGGACAGAGGCCTGGATTGAGACAGTGGCTTCTGGGGACCAGAAATGCTTTCATCAGAACGTGGTCACAGAACCAGAAGCACTAGAGGATGGCAAAGGAGCCTCTTAGGTTTCCTATCTGAGTTTGCATGAACGGCTTGTCTTCGAGGAAGAGAGATGTGTGGATGGGAAGGGGTTGGGCTGGAAGGTACATGTAGGAGGGACATGGGAAGGACCAGGCAAGGTGGACATGACCCAGTTACAGGACTGGTACCGGAAGTCACAGTAGCAGGAGGGCTTATGGTTCAGATCCAGGCTGCATGGACATAGACCGTGACCTGTTTCTACTTAGATGATGCCAACAGAATAGCAAAGTGCCCGCGCCGGTTAGTTTTGGCTGAATCACCTGGGAACAGAGACTTAACGAGGACTTGTCTAGATTTGGCTCTCCTGTCGGCTTGTCATGGTGGGATGGATTATCATGAGTGTTAGCTGAGGTAGGACCACACCCTGAGTGTGGAGCCCACCATTTCCTGGGCTGGGCCCTGGACTTCATGAGTACAGCCATCTCGCTGGGTGCTGAGAACCAGGCAAGCAGGCTGCGTGGATTCCTTTGCTTCCCTCTGCTGGGGACTGGCTCTAGTGTGAGCGGCTGTCTCCAGCTGTCGCCTCTGTGGAGTCCCTGCAACCATGAAGTGTAAGCCCCAAATCCTGTTCTTCCCGGAGTTGCATTTGGTTAGGGTGTTCAAGAAAGAAAGCTACAACAGTCTTCAAAAGACGTGTTTTTAACGCAGGCTTTACTTAGAAGAACAAGAAAACACACACGCTGTTTATTTTCCTTCCACCCAGCCTCCCCTTGGCCCCACCCCTGCTGGGCAACAGTGGGGGGCAGTGAAAAGAGAGGGGCTGAAGGGGCAGAGGAGAGGAAGGAGCCGAAGAGGAAGCTTGGGGCCAAAACAAACCAAAGCCTTCAAGACAGGGTCAGAAAACCAAGGTGAAAGAGCGGTTCAGAAAGCGTTTCGAGTTTGTCAAGTTTGTCGGAGGTCGGGGTTGGGGGAGAGGGTGCAGTGTTTAAGTTCTCCCTGCACAAGTGTGAAGACCGGCGTTCGCCCCCCAGGCCCGTGTGAAACTGTCAGGCATGCAGGCACGGCATGGCACATGCCTAGACTCTCTGTGCTGGGAAGGGAAGACAGGTCGATCTCTGGGGCTTGCTGGCCAACTCTCCTATCAAAATGGCAAGCTCCAGTTTCAGTGAAAGGCCCTGACTCGAAAACAGCGTCTTTCAAAGCCCAGTCTAACGGCTTAGCGGGTGAAGGCACAAGTCCGATGAACTGGAGCCGTGCCCGAAACCCACCGGAAATTGAAAGTAGAGCATAGAGCTCCTTGGAGCTGCCCTTTGACCTATGCGTGCAGCCCATGTGTACTCCCACATGCATTAATAAATAAAAGAAAGAAGCGGAGCTGCTTGATCCAAGACACCTGATGGCAGCCTCTGGATTTCACATACGTGTGTACACACATGTCACTTGTATTCGTTATGCTGGTTATTCTTCCTTCCTTCCTTCCTTCCTTCCTTCCTTCCTCCCTCCCTCCCTCCCTCCCTCCCTCCCTCCCTCCCTCCCTCCCTCTTTCTTTCTTTCTTTCTTTCTTTCTTTCTTTCTTTCTTTCTTTCTTTCTTGTCAACTTGACACAAGCTAGAGTCATCTGGGAAGAAGGATCCTCAATTGAGAACACGCCCCTATTAGGTGGGCGTGCAGACAAGTCTACGTGCAGTTTCTTGATTAGTGACTGGTGTGGGAAGCCCCACCCACTGTGGGCACGCCACTCCTGGGCATGTTGTCCTGGGCTGTGTAGGAAAGCAAGCAGAGCGAGCCATGGCACGGGGGTGGGAGGGAGAAGGGGGGGAGGAGTGGGGATGGGGGGGGGCAGGGTGGAAGAGGGACAAGCCATTAAGCGGTGTCCCTCCATGGTTCGTGCCTGCAGGATCCTGACTTGAGCTCCTGCCCCGACTTCTCTTCATGATGGACTGCAAAGTTGGCTTCTGACCGTAGTGTTTATCACAGCAAAAGAAAGCGAACTGGGACACTCACGCACATATATGTGCACACATACCGACCCACACGCATATACGTGCACACAGACCAACTCACGCACTCCTTGTGTTTCAAAAAGGGGCAGCAGTGAAGTGTCAGTCACCTCCTCTGTGTTCCTCTCCATCCATCTTCTCATCTACCAATCAGTCTACAGACCGACACTGATACTACAAAAGTGTATCCATCAAGCTGGCTACCTACCTATTTACGTGTAGTTCGTGTATTGATCTATTGATCTATCGGTGTGTATGTCATCCTCTATTGGTCTCTGCTGTCTATCATCTATTACCTACCTACCTACCTGCCAACCCCCAATCCTGCCTGCCTCCATTTGAAGTCAGGCCGGACAAGTGTAAGGCATCCTGTTTGAACCGGAAGTCAGTCCTCGAGCAACTTAAACATTTTAGTCCAGTGAAAACTGGAACGACTCTATAAAATATTTAAGTAACAGCTTAACCCTGAGGCCACCGTGGGAAAGAAGTTACATTTCCACTAAAGGAAAGGTAAAAGCTGCAGTAAAGCTGAGGAGAAAGCCTGGGGGGGGGGGGGACAAAGAGTGACAGGTCTACGTGAGACAGACAGAAGGCCAATTTCTCTAGTTTATGTTGGAAGAGTCACTGAGACAAAGACTCCAGATGAGCACATGTGAACGGGAAGCACTCACTGAGGAAAGCCGCTGGGGAGACACCCCGAGCTCGACGCCTGAGTGGAGACATATTCTTAACGGCAGTGACACTTTCTCAGTCACCTGTGTTGGGCAACGATGAGCCAGCCAGGCCTTGCACACCAAGGCGTGGGGACATGGCACCCTCTGCTGTGGGGTCAGTGGCACATACCATCTTTGTTGTTGTTGTTTTAAACACAGTCTTGCTCTCTCCCTGTGGCCCTCCTGGGACTCACTATGTAGACCAGCTGGACTCCACCCACCTGCTGCACCCCCCCCCCCGGGAGTGCTGGGATTGAAGAGGTGTGCCACCATGCCCAGCTACGCCATCTCTTCAGAAGGGAATTTGGGAACAGGTTAGCCCTTTAAATCCACACTCCCACTCAACCCAGCAGTGATCCATCCCCAGCAGTGAACCCCCAGGTGTGTCTGCACCCGCATTTCAGTGCCAGGATGGTCACCACGGCACAGCCGCAGCTTCAATGATTGTGCCAACCCGGTGCCTCTGGCCAGGAGTTCTGTGGCGACTCTGCCACATCTGTATTTCGGAGTGTCATGTGACCACTGAGGAACACAACTTTTCAGAGCACCACAAGCTTAGTGTGCTACGTGTACGTTCATCTTAAGGAAACACCGATATCCTGTTTAAATTATCCCAAAGCATTTTGGGCGAGCGTAATGCTCTTGGCAGGAGTGACGCTGGTCTAAAGAGACATTTGTGCCTCTCCCTTTGACTGGCAGGCAATTGAGACAATATACCCTAAGAATATGGAGTTTCCTTCCCCCAAGAAACCCATGCTGAAAGAAGGAGTGGCCGAAGCCGGGTCCAGCCAGAGAGACTGACAGTGGGGCCACACCCTGACCAGGTCTGGTTGCCCTCTGTGCTATTTTTAAATTTTATTTTATTGTATGGCTGTGACTGCTATGCCTGCATGTATGTGGCTGTCTGTGTATATCATAGGCTTTCCTGGTGATCTACAAGGTCAGAAGAGGCTGCTGGAGTCCACGGAACTGGAGTTATGGACTTTGTAAGCCTCCGTTGTGGGCGATGGGAATCGAACCTGGGCCCTCTGCAAGAACAAGTGCTCTGAACCCCTGAGTCACCTCTCCAGCCCGGCTCTTGCCCTCTGTCTAAACCCGAGTTTCGTGTCAGGACTCAGAATATGCACTTGGGGGGGGGTCACTGGACCCCTTTGCTCCTCTTCCCTGTGTGGCCACCGTGAGTCGCTCTCTTCTGCTCTTCACTGTCACGTCTATGTTCAATTGGATGGTGGCTCACCCTGGCCTGGGAGGGCTGCAGAGCCCAAGCTCTGACCCTGACTGCGCTGGTAACCGCAGGATGAATGTGAGGCTAGTGACCATCGTGGGCTTGTCCATCAAGGGCGATAAGCAACACAGGCACACGCGTGTGGGTTAAGATGCGCCTCTGCTGGTTTGTTTTACTCTGAGGCAGAGTCTCATGCAGCACAGGCTGAACTCAGAGTCGCAGCATATGGAGGATAGCCCTGGACTTCCGCTCCTCTTTCCTCCAGTTCCAGATCGCTGGGATCACAGGCAGGCATCCATGTGCCTCCTTTCTGTGGTGCTGAGGATTGAGCCGCGCCTCAGGCATCCTAGGCAACTGTCCTGGCTAGTTTTAGGCCAACTCGACGCAAGCTAGACTGACCTGAAAGAAGGGAACCTCAACTGAGAAAATGCCGCCATAAGACCCGGCGCTAAGGCAGTTTCCTAACCAGGGACTGATAGGAGTAGCTCCGCCCATGGTAGGGGGTGAGGGGGCGTCACCCCTGGGCTGGTGGGTCTGGGTTCGGTAAGAAAGCAGGCTGAGTAAAGCCATGTGAGCAAGCCGGTGAGCAGCAACCCCTTCATGGCCCCCTGCGCCAGCTCCTGCCCTGTTTGAATGACTGTGACTGACTTCCTCTAATGAAGAACAGAGCGGTGGAAGTGTAAGCAGAATAAACCCTTTCCTCCCCAACTTGCTTTCGTCAGAGTGTTTCTCTTCTTTCTTTCTTTCTTTCTTTCTTTCTTTCTTTCTTTCTTTCTTTCTTTCTTTCTTCCTTCCTTCCTTCCTTCCTTCCTTCCTTCCTTCTTTCCTTCCTCCTTCCTTCCTTCCTTCCTTCCTTCTTTCTTTCTTCCTTCCTTCCTTCCTTCCTTCCTTCCTTCCTCCTTCCTTCCTTCCTTCCTTCCTTCCTTCCTTCTTTCTTTCTTTCTTTCTTTCTTTCTTTCTTTCTTTCTTTCTTATATATAAGTTCACTGTAGCTGTCTTCAGACACACCAGAAGAGGGCGTCAGATCTCATTACGGATGGTTGTGAGCCCACCACGTGGTTGCTGGGATTTGAACTCAGGAACCTTCAGAAGAGCAGTCAGGGCTCTTCACCGCTGAGCCCTCTCTCCAGCCCCAGTCACGGTGTTTCATCCCAGCAATAGTAACCCAAACTAAGAGAGCGAGTGCTCCAGCCACAGAGTCACACCCAGTCTGTCTACTCAGGACGGGGGCGAGGAGACTGTCTAGGAAACTGAGGAAAGCGGTGGCCCTTCTGTCCACTTGTCCAGTGGGAACCATGTCGTGGGGCTACTAAGGCCCCCATGAAGCCCTGGAGACAGGCAACTCTACCCACCGGGCAGATAAAGACCATCAGAAGCAGAGCAGGAAGCACCTGTAAGTGCAGCTCAGAGGGAGGAAACTGGTGTTCAGTTCATTGCAACCTCTTTTTATTAACGACAGCAGCAGCCACCATCAGCGCTTGCAGACGCTGGGAATCCTTGCTGTCTTTGCCTCTGAGAGCTTGCCACGCTTCAGGCTGCCTGCAAGGACCTCTCCAGTGGGTTCAGGAAACCCCCAAAGGGTCCCACCTATGCCCGCAGCTGGATAGCTCCTCTCAGGACAATTGTTGTGTGTGGCTTTTCCTGGGGTGACATGAATAACCATATAGACAATTTAGCTAGGACAACACTCCCCCACCCCCACCCCCACCCCCGACCCCAAACAAAAGACAAAAACCACCCATAGCACCAAAGTTCAGTTTACTGAGCCAGTGAGTTTACTGGGGGCTCCTCTGAGGAGTAGAGTGAACAGTTAATCACAGAAACAAGGCCCCAACCGCATCATGAGCGACACTGTGAAAGCTGTGTGCCCCGGGGTGGCTTCCAGCACAGCTCGCTTGGCCGGTGGGAGAGCTCCTCTCTCCAGCAGCAGACTCTGGTAAGTTGGAGCTCTCTGAGATGCAGAAGTCTTAGTTACTTGTTCAGTCCTCCCTGCTGCGCTTCCCTCTCCCTACAGGAGAGAACGAGAGAACGCCTTACTTCTCTGGAAATTGCTGCCTGACCCGGCCCCACAGGTGAAACCCAAGCCAGTCTCTCCGGCCTGCCTCTGCAGGGAATTCTCCGGTTTGCCATCCACACAGCTGTGTTCCTGGGCCACCAGCCAGTATGTCATCCATCAGTCCTGACCCCTCCCTGCACTCCGGGCACTCGGAGAGGAGAGCCTCCCCTCTGTCCCATACCTGTTATTTTGTCTAGCCCCCGGTCTGCCTTAGCTAGGCAGCTGTGAGGGTCTTGGTCAATGGTTCTCCTCTCCTTGACCACTGGTACAGTTTTGGTTTGGGAACAGGCAAAGGCAGCCTTTGAAGCCGTTCAAACCCACAGTCTGTCACAATTAGATGCATTATATACAAGAATATGCAGAGACGGGCTGGGGCTGTAGTTCAGTCCGTAGAGTATAGAGCGCCTGCCCAGCATGCGCAGACCCCTGAGCTCCACCCCCCCCCCGGGGACTACATCCACTGGCCGTGATGGAGCCGTGCATGGCCTGGAATCTCAACGCGTGGATCAGAAGTGCAAGCTTGCCGGTTGGGTTAGAGATCTTACCTCAAACAAACAAACAAATGAATAACATTTCCTATATGCAAAGGTGTAATTTACCCATAAAGTTGGGGAGTGTAGAGGAAAGGACAATAGTGTGTCTCGCATCTGTTTCTCGAGGGGTCTTCATGGGAGGCAGCTGGAGCCTTTGCTGAGAGCCCCCCTCCCCCTTCTCCCTTCTGTCGGGCCAGCTTGGCTATCTCCTACGTAGCTAGTTAACAGGAATCCCTCCTGTTTATCCTCTCCTCCTGATCCCGGGTGCCCTGACTTCTCCACATTAACAGTAAGATTTGCTTTTAACCTAATGAAAGGACCTAGTCCAACCCTTTGTCATTAGAAGAAGGAAACTGGCTGGGAAGGGAAAACACTGCCCCCCCCCCCGCGCCACTCCCCCCCAACCCCCCTACCTCGCCACACACATGCCCCGCTACCCACCAGGAGCCAGGGTTTGAGCACTTGGGATATGAGTCTGGCCCTGACTGGCTGGAGCTGTCCACAGTAGATCTTTCAGACTCTCATCAATCATCTGGAGAAGTCATGCCTTCCTGCCCAAAGTTCTCACCCGGAAGCAGAGACATGAGACTCAGGGATACCAAAGAGGGAGCCGAACTTGCAATTCAGAGTCAACCTTGGTTTCAGACCAGCTTCCGCCTGATTGGCAGCTAGCTCACTGCATGGTTGTGGACCGATAACCTCACCTGTCTAAGCTTCAGTTTTGTGTTTGGGACGGTAGAATCTCATAGGACGATTCTGAGGAATTCATATGTGCACACGCACGGTGCTTAGTATCAATAAGTGGGAGTTTCCCTTGCTGCCATTTGCTACGCCATCTGTCCTGGTATCTACGGAACCCGGAGAGAAAAGTTTAAGGAGGGAATTGTGGAAAGCCGGGCTTGGATGCGGATGCAGGGGCATCTTTCTTCCTGGGTGGAAGATCTACAGCCCAATAATGCCTCCAGAAGAGCCTTTGTGGGAGTCTTGTCTCTCCTCTCCAGGTTGGATGACTGAGGGTTAGCCTCAGGGAGACCCAGGCCAGTGCCTGGAGTCTGAACGCGGCCTGCACCGCCCCCTTGTGCTGGGAAAGTGAAGGCGACCTTTGCTCGTTCCCCTGCAGCTTGCAGCAGAAGGAACCTAGAGAGGTCTTCAACCTAGGGACAGGGACAGCAGGCTCCAGGTGATGTTTGAGGAAGCCATAACCTGTAACTACTTAACTACTCTCCCCTGGACTTTTCACAGTTAACAGTCTGATATCACTAAATTCTCAACACGCACACACACACACACACACACACACACACACACGCTGGAGAGTAGGCATAGGTAAGCTCATCAGGAGGTGCAAATGTGATATAGCCAGGTCGGGGGAGCCACTGAAGAGATGGAAAGCAAAGAGAAGTTAAGTTTCTGGTTAAACTCAACGAGGAACCCTTGGAGAGACACGGAACTGTTCTCAGGCAGTGATGAATCAGGATCTGAGGGTTGATTGAGCAGTGCATGGCCTGACTAGGTGCCCGAGAGGCAGAGAGTGCAGGCAGGACGTGAAACTACGGCCAGGGATCTTCTCCAGGGCATATGTCACCATGGCGACCCATGTGAGCTCACACCCTGCCTCTTCCTCTCGCCAGCTGTGGGGCTTGGTATGACCCCCACCCCCACCCCATCTGTACAAATGGCTCCCTCGGTATCTTACAGATTACTCTGCACACTGAAGGAGACAGAGTGAGTCTGACTACTGACATTTCCAATCAGGACAGCAGAGTGAGCCCTCTCATCAACACCTGCCCCTCTCCAGTCTGCAGGGCTGCCGCCTTGTCCTCTGAGAGCGCACACCGCAATCAGAGCTCCCTGCTCCCAGCCCCAGATCTGCCAGAAAGTGTATCTTTATTCATATTTTTGCCCTTGCTCTCAAGAGTTGCCAAGAGTACTTTGGCTTTTAGCTCTTTCTTCTCTGGACTCTACTTCTAAGAACTGGTGTCCTTTCTCCTTAATAATGGATTCCCCTCTTACTCATCGGCACACAAGCAAAACCAACTGTGTCTTGTTATAAAATGCCAAGCCCTCCCCGCACCCCTCCTACAGTCCCTCCCTGCTCCTCATCCAGGGGCTTTCAAGACCTTGTCCTGAGCTCTTCCCGTCCTCTGAGGGGCGTCTCAGCAGCCACTCACAGCAGACCCAGAGAAACCAGGACTGAGGGTCTGTGCTTAGGAGGGGCAGGATTCTGGCCTCTTTGATGGTCCATACTATACTGTTAAGAGTTTTCTTGAACTATTTTTTCTGCATATTAATACATATATTTCTATTTATAGACATATATATTCTGCTTATAATCATGAGAGCAGTCAATTACAAAACCATGAAAAAAATAGTTTAAAATGGAAAAGGACTTGATTCGGTGGTGACACTTTTAATCCCAGCACTAGGAAGGCAGGGACAGGGAGGTCTCTGTGAGTTTAAAGTCAGCCTGGTCTACATAGAAAGTTCCAGGCTAGCCAGGGCTTTGTACTTCATCTAAAACAACAATAACAACAACAACAACAACAATAATAATAACAAAAACTCCTGACCATTAAATACTCACCAATAGAGAAAAGCAATCATAGTCCTAATACTAAAGACATGTATGTGTGTATATGTGTGTGTGCACATGTGCACATGTGTGCATGTGTGCACGCATATAAGTATGTGAGTGTGTGCCTGCATGCACGCGCACGTGTGTGTGTGTGTGTGTGTGTGTGTGTGTTGTAAGCACATGCGTACATGTGTGTGCAGGGGCACTTCCCTGTATTGATATGTGGTATATGTGAGGTCGGAGGCTGATGTGAGAATGCCGTTCCTCAGCGAGCCTCTGTCTTATTTGTTTTGAGACAGAGTCTGTCAGTGAGCCTGAAGGTCCCTGCTCCCTCTAGGCTGCTGGATGCATGACCGTGGACTCTTCAGATCTCTCCCCCACCCCAGCTCCAGGGTGCAGATTCACACTACCACACTTGTCTTTTCTTTTTGACATATCTCTCCCCCATACACGTAGATACTGTAAATAATTAATTCACACACATGCACATATCCATATGTGTGTAGACACATAACACACACGTGTGTGTACACATCCATAGACACCCACATACCTGTGTATACATACACACGTGGAGACACATTCATATGCATACAGAGGCACAGAGACACACAGAGGATGCGTGTGTACATGCCCACACATAGACACATACACAAAGAGGTGGACAGACACATGTACACATGCACACACATAGACACACACACATACACAAAGGGGTGAACAGATGCATACTCACACACAGTGTGTATCATTCTGTGCACTAAGAAGAAGATGCATCAGGCCACAGTTTCTGCTCTCAGAGCATGGAGGCAATGACTAGTCTATGCCAAGATTGTCCAGCTGTGGGGAGCCACTTGTTTCCAGTTCAGAGGAGAGGGGAGCCCTGAAGATCAGGCCTGGTGGCCACACCCAACAAGGCAGAAGGGAATTCCTCAGACTGGAAAGTAAGCTCTAATTCAGGGGAAGTAGCAATTCAAATGTGCAAAGACCAACAGGGGCCTGTAAAACACAACCACACTGGTTTTTCTTGTAATGGTAGTCGGTAGTCTTTGAAGGGACTTTGTTTTCACGACATAGGGCCTGCTTTTTCACAGGTTAGCTTTGAACTCACTATAGAGCCAAGGAGGACTTTGGAGGTCTGCCCTCCTGTCTCCATCTTCAGTGTGCTGAGATCACAGGATTTGCGTGCAGTGTTTATGCAGTGTTGTGCATAAAGTTATGCAGTACTGGGGATTGAACCCAGGACCTTAAGCATGCCAGCCAAGCATTCTACCTCCTCCAAACCCAGCACCGAAGACGTGTTTCCATGACAATTCGTATATATGTATACATGTATATATTGTTCTTTTACAGTAAATAAGGATGAGCATACATACATTCTAGCCCATAGGCTCTTTGAAAAAAGACTTACTCATATTTATTTTATGTATATGGTCTGTGTTTCACAGGCCCCCCTGTTTATCTTTTCACACTTAAATTGTCACTTCCCCTGAATTAGAACCTGTTTTCCAGCTTGAGAAAAATTTTCCTTCTGCCTTTGTTGGATGTAGCCACCAGGTTTGGTCCTCAGGGCTGCCCTATATACACAAATGTACACTGTATATGTATATGTATATGCATATGTATATCTATATCTATCTCTGTGTGTGTATGTGTATATGTGTGTGTATATGTTTGCTTGCATATGTCTGTGTAGCACATGCATGCAGTACACATGGAGTCTAGAAGAGTACATTGGATCCCCTGGAAGTGGAGTTAAAGGTAGTTTAATGTGGGAGTTGCTAGGAGCTGGGAGCTGGGAACTAGGAAAGGAAGAGCAGTAAGTTCTCAGAACCACCGAGGCATCTCTCCAGCCTCCAGGCTCTTTTTAGTGTGTAAACTGATGATCTGTATTCTTGGGACATGTCCTCTTGTCCCTCTGATGATCCCATTACAAAGGGGAACTGGGAGGCGTTTGAACAACGCATATTATCGCCTGCCCATCATTGCAGACCTAGCATAACCACGTCAGGCGCGTTCTGTCTGTGTATGAGATTAACGAAGATCTCTGAGCCCCGTTTCACCCGGGAGCAGCGATGCACAGCTCCCGAGTGCTTCTGGAGTCTCTAGCGTTGGACAAATGACAAGGCGTTCAGGATTCTGAGCAGGGGGGCTGGGTCCAGGGGACTGAGATGCCGGTGTCTGGGTCGCATCTGTGAGATGGAGGGAACACAGCACAGCTAGCCTGGGCAAACCTCACAGCTAGCCTGGGCAAACCTCACAGCACACGAAGAGCCCCAGACTCAGCACCGGGTTTTCCTTCTTGGTTTAAGTGGGTTGTGGAAGTTTAGAGAGAGGAAGCCACTCCTCGAAGTGAGGGCATGCTGATCATTTTCTAAAGGAAGTACAATTCCAACTGGGTCTTACTATTTTCTAAAAATTGAGATACAGTCTGATGTAACCCAGGCTAGCCTGTTCACACACTGTGTAGTGGAGGGTAACCTTGAACTCCCGACCTTGGAGCACCACACTGCATTTATGTGGTCCCGGGGATGGAATGCTAGGCAGACATTCTACTAACCGAACAGGCATAGTTTAAAATAACATTTTCTTTTCATTTATCGTCTTAGGCTATTCTCACCAGAAGGGAGGAATCGTTAGCAACGTTTTATAGACTGGGACCCTGGGACCCAGGGACTTATTGAGTAGATGGCAGCTGTGTGTGTGTGTGTGTGTGTGTGTGTGTGTGTGTGTGTGTGTGTGTGTTTGCAGTGAGTACAGGTACCTGAGGAGGTTGTGAGAGCGTCAGATCCCCTGGAACTGGAGTGGGGAATGGTTGTGACCTGCCTGCTGTGTGTCCCTTCACAAGGGCGGCGTATGCTCTTAGCTGCTGAGCCACTCCCCCCACTGATGATGATACCCGTGGAGGTCAGAGGGATAGCAGAGCCACTGGGACTGGCGTTGCAGGCTGTCGTGAGCTGCCTGACATGGGCGCTGGGCCCAGAACCTAGCTAGGTCTTCTGTTCGCGCAGTAAGCTCAGGACCTCATACTAGTACAGTAAGGGCCTTTATCCACGGGGCCATCTTCTTTGTCCTTGGTACGTTTTTTCCTGAGTTCCTACTCTGGCGTTGGTCAGGGTGGGGTGGGGTGGGTTGGGGTGGGGGATGGACAAAGGTCCTCACAGTTATGGAGCTCTGAGTACCCTCAGATAGAAAGGGGACAGTTCACATGTATCCTGTGACCTGGCACTATCTGCAAACTAACCTCTAGGCAGCAGACAACCAGAGATAGGGCCATGCACTGGTGACAGGCAGAGGGAATGAGGGGGGAGACTCTGAAAGGTGATGAAAGACTGAAGGGACGGTCTAGACTGGCCCCAGTAACTTTGACACGCTTTGGGTTCATTTCCCCCTCACCCCCAGCTTATGAGGTCAAGGGCATATTTATGAGCCTAGCACGGGCACGTGGGCTGGGCATGGCTGGGAAGCACAGGGCTGCCAGCTCGGGGACACTCAGGTCACAGCAGATCCCCAGTTGAGCTTTATTCATTTCCCCTCAACAGAGTTAGTGAGGCCACAGATCTCCATGTGGGTGGAGCCCAAAGACACCTGGGGACACACCGATGACCTTCTCGGGGATCCCAAGTCAGAAGCATTCCACGCCTGCGTCTTCATTATGGTTGCAATTGTGAGAGCCCCAGGCGCTCTTCCTGCAGTCCCACAGACTTCTCTCTGTGCCCACACAATTCACATCGTCCAGCCAGATGTTCCCAGAGCCTGAGACAGAGAAGCGGGGGAGAAAAGGGAGGGGTGTTAAGATAGAAGTTCAGGGTGGCAGGCCAGTGCCCAGGACCTCCCGGCTGGCGTGAGAGGCTGGGTGAGCTCTTACAGCACCTCGTACAATATCTCTGGCTCCTCTCTGACCTTAACCACACAGCGAAAGCCTCCTGCAAATATTTACTACTTTAATCCACACGGTATGCGTGCACACACAGCCTTGCATCGGCTCCTCGTTAGGTCCGCTTCCTCCTGCTGCATCTATAGTTCCGCGGGACCTAACAGCCTCGGCCAGCGCCCTCCCCTCAGATAGGATCGAAGACAGACCACTGGACTGCAGTCAGCTGCGCTCTAAGGTGACTGACTATTCAAAGAGTTTTACAGGCCAGCTAGGTTCTATTGCGAGGCAAGTTCGAAACCAGGGGAAATGGCTCGGTGGCCAAGGATGCCATTGTAAAATCGTGAGAACCTGAGTTGGGGTCTCCAGGACCCACATCGAAGCCTGGTTCTGGGTTCGATGAGAGACGGTGTCTCAGGGAAACAGGCAGAGGGTGGCCTTGGCAAGACCTGCAGGCAGGTGCTTTGGGGTGGGGTAAAGCAGAGGACACCCAAAGAAAGGAGCAAGGGGAGATGGCCTCGTGCCCTATCCCAGTCGGCATCTTTCCCAGGGCAGGAGGAGTGCACAGATCAACCAACTCTCGTGTCCCATGGCAACGTCCCCAAACTGACTATAGTAAAATTTGACTTTATTTTTCTTTCTCCTCATTCTTTGCCTTTCGTTTTTCTTGAGACGGGGCTCAGCTATGTAGCCCAGGATGGCCTCAATGCTCTGTCATACTGGCTTAGCCTCCCGAGAGCTGGAGTGACGGGTGCCTGCCACCATGCCTGACTAACTCCCCAGGCACTCCTTAAAAGATCTTCACAGGGGCTGGGCAGATGGCTCCGTGGGCAAAGTGCTTCCCACTCAAGCGGGAAGCCTTGAGTTCAATTCCAGAATCCATGTCAAAAAACAAAAACAGGATATGGCACTGTGTGCCTGTCATCTCAGGGCTCATGGGGTGGAGACAGACAGCCCCCTGGTGCTCACTGGCTGGGCACCACAATCAAGTCAGCAGTTCTAGGCCATGGAGATACCCTGTCCCGTGAAAACCGAGAAACATCTGAGGTGGTCCTCCGTCCTCCACACACATGTGCACACACATGCATGCTCACCCACATGAACAGCCATGGACAGGTATGTGCGCGCACACACGCGCGCGCGCACACACACACACACACACACACACACACATGCACACATACAGAGAGGTGAGGGTATATCTTTATGACTAGGACTTCTGGCAGCTACTGATCTGGGTTTCCAGATGTGGAACATCTGCCTTTGCCATGGTTCCATCTTCTCCCTCTGCTCTCAGTAGCCACGCTTGTCCCCACTCCATAAATAATGCTGGGCACATGACATCCTCACTCTAAGACCAGATAGTCAGTGACCCTCAGCAGTGACTGGAGTCTTTTATAGCCTTGGCTGTCACTCCTGGCAATGGGACAGTGTCCTTCAGACAGGTGGCTTATCTGGAAAGAGGTTAGTCCAGATCCCCGAGTGGTGGAGCTGTACTCTACCTATTGCTAGGCTGCAGGACTTTCCAGTTCCTTGAACCAATGGCGTTCTTCAGTCACAGCCATGGCCCATCACTGCACCACAGGCTGTGGCTGAACCACTTGAGCACGTGTAGGAAGAAAGTCGCTGGCTGTGGAGTCACTTACCGCCTCCATAGCTGCCGAGTCCTCTCCCCCTGGAGTAACCAAGCATGCGGCAGAAGACAGTGGCATCGTTATTATCCCAACCGTCGTCACAAATCGTCCCCCAGACATTGTTATAGAAAATTTCAGCTCGGCCTCTGTTGGAGCCACCCACGATCCGGACCTCTCGGAAGGATTCGCCTGGACAAGAACACATGTGTATAAGGTGAGGCAAGCGCTGGCCCACGTCGATGTGCGTTTTTCTGCTGCTCTCAGAAGTTCCACAGCTAGGAGGACGAGCAGGAGCTTCCCGGAATCCCCGCTTCAGTACCAACGCTTTCTTACATACCGCTCTCCTGCATTCTGCCTTAGAGGGAACAGGGCGGGGCAGGGGGTGGGGAGGCCTCTGAGCAATCATGTCTTGCCACGTGTGGTGCAAAGGAAAAGAGATGGTAAAGGGAACAGAAGGAAGGAGTAGAGGGGGAGACGAGGTAGTGAGGAAGGGGGAGAAATGATAAGAAAAGGAAGGAAAGAAGAAAGTGAGGAATGAAGGAGGTAAACATGGGGAGGAGGGGGAGATGGAAAGGGAGGAGGGAGAGATGGAAGGGGAGGACGGAGAGATGGAAGGGGAGGAGGGAGAGATGGAAGGGGAGGAGGGAGAGATGGAGAGGGGAGGAGAGAGATGGAGAGGGGAGGAGGGAGAGATGGAAGGGGGAGGGAGCAGGAAGGAAGGGGATATGAACAAGGAGTGGGAAAGGCAGAAAAGACGGAGTGGAAAGTCAGGGTGGGGTGCTGCCCCGGGCTTCTGGCCCCAGACTGGCTCAGGCTAGATGTGAAGAATGTTCTAGGGAAATAAGCCCCACCCCCTAACACTCAACACTGAATCGACTCTAAAAGACAGCCTGGGATCTCCAGGCTTAGCTATCTATGCACCCGTGGTTGGGTAAGAGGAAGCAGGCCTCCGATGTATCGATGTATCGGAAGGATGGGTGTTGGATTAGTGAGAGAGGCTCTGAAACCACAAGGCTTATGCAAAGACCTATTTGGTTGAGGGGCTGCCCGAGGCGGCCGGAGCAGAGACGGGAAGACTATATGCATCCCAGGGACATTTGATTATGCTTTTCCAATATGATTCTTAGCATGTAGCTTGGCAAGTCAGTAAAGACACCACCAGAAACCTGGGTTCTGAAGACCCACAACCTTTAAGTCCATGTGAAAAGCAGCACCTACCTTTCATCCCAGGCTCTCCCTTCGGACCAGGTCGTCCAGGTTCTCCTTTGGGGCCTGCCAGCCCAGGGCTTCCAGTGTCTCCCTTTCTGCCTGCAAGGCCTGAGAAGAGATAGTCAGCCACATAGATGCCCCACTCTGTTCCCTAGGAGGACACAAGGGCCTTTCTGATTAGTGGATGAGTGACCGTGGACTATCAGATCCCCCTGTCATGGGTTGTGTGAGCTTGTGGACAAGGCTTTGGTCCAGCTGGGGACTGTTCTGGTTATCTGGTCTCCCACATTAATGCCATTGAGAAGGCACAGGAGGATATGGCTGGTAGAGTCCTTAGAAGATCTGAGATAATTTTGTTTTAGTCTTTCTGTGATAGTTTCTTAGAATGTTTCTAGATCCCCATGTATGATTAGTAAACTAAGACTATAGGAGAATATGCAGCTCACATGGAAGAGTAAGCACTCCAGAAGTCTGCCTGCATTCTGCTTAAGCACTTGCTGTGGCATAGGTATTGTTTGAGCACGCCTTACTAAGGTTCTCATGTTGGGAGACTGAGCCTCAGACAAGGGATGTTGAGATGATATGGTCATGGTGGGTAGTCCTCCAGGCCATGTGGGGGCGCTGTTTGCAGAAGAGAGCCCGGGGTCCTGTTTCTCTGGCTTCCTGTCCTTCTGAGCTCTTACTGATAGGTGGTTCAGATGGAGAGATGGGACAGTGTTCCCATCTTGCTGGCTGGTTGAATAAACTTCAGTCTGCTTAACGATTCGGTTACAGCACTGGGGGAGGGGTGGCAGAGGCAGGAAGAGCTCTATCTATGCATTTGAGGTCAACTTGCTCTACACAGCAAGTTGATCGTCTAGCCAGGGCTATGTAGTGAGACTCTGTCTCAAGCAAACAAATAAACAAAAAACCAGCCAACCAACCAAACAAAATCAAAACAAACAAGACTAGATTCAGTTCTTATCTTTGCTCATTGGAGTTTGTGGTATTTGGGGCTGTGCCTCAGTTATGACACCCTCGGCCACATGGCTTTCGCCAAGGCTGAGAGTAAGCCAGTGCCTTGCCCTTGATCTTACACTTACTTGTTTCTTTATAAAGTAGACTGATTTGTATTTGATGGGGATAGTGATTGCGAATGAGGAGGAGGAGGAGGAGGAGGAGGAGGAGGAGGAGGAGGAGGAGAAGGAGAAGGAGAAGGAGAAGGAGAAGGAGAAGGAGAAGGAGAAGGAGAAGGAGAAGGAGAAGGAGAAGGAGAAGGAGAAGGAGAAGGAGAAGGAAAAGAAGAAGAAGAAGAAGAAGAAGAAGAAGAAGAAGAAGAAGAAGAAGAAGAAGAAGAAGAAGAAGAAGAAGAAGACAGAGCAAGGCAGAGAGATAGGGAAGCCTTAACCCCTAAGGGGAGGTGGGGTCCACCCAGTTCTTTTGGTGACTGCATGGCCTGACACCACTGCATGTGCTGCCCACCCTCCTCGGACACTGACCCACTTTCTCTCCACTTTGGGATACCAAATCCCTGCCCTTTAACCCAGATCTTCTAGGGAAGGAATAGGGGCTTGGGTGACAAACCTCAGCCTCTGTGTCACCTCTGAGGGTAAGGTCACAGTGGTCGGAGCCAATGAGACTTAGTTACACACACACACACACACACACACACACACACACACACGCCCCCCCCCCAGCCATCATCCCGAGATATTAAAATGAAGCCAGCCCTTTACCTGGGACTCCTGGTTCTCCTTTTGTGCCTTTCTGTCCTTGAATTCCTAAGATGGAAACACAGGGAAGGGGGAGAGGATAATAAAACTTAGATATTAGACACTTTTAATCTTCGACAGCTCTCCCTTTGTCTGATTAATGCAGACGGAAGGGTGCACCAGTTCTCTGTGATTGCTTCAAGCCTCATGATGAGCTGGAAGGGGAGACGGGCTGCAGACCGATGAAGATATGGGCGTGTTTCTGTGAAATGGTGCCGACGTGCTGGGTGAAGGTCGGAGGCACGCAGATTCTGGATGCCCTGGCCAGCCTTCCCCTTCGGGACACCAGTGACCTGATTTGACCTTGAATCCAGCCCGTGTCCTCATTGTCTCATGAGAATTTCAGAAGATAGATCAGAAGTATTTTATAAAGGACCATTTTAGTTCCAAAGACTGTGCAGTGGCTACCCAGATCTTTGGGGGTTATCACCTGTAGTAGACAGGCCAACAATAATTTTTTTGTGTGTTCGTGTATAAGAGTGTGAAGGACAGGGAACAACATTTGTGTCCTTCTATAGGCACCGTCCATCTTGTCCTTTGAGACATGGTCTCTCACTGGGACCTAGAACTCTCCAAGCAGCTTAGGCTGGCTGGAGAATGACCCCCAGGGATCTGTTTCTACTCCCCCCCCCCAGCTCTAGGATTACAGGAACATAACACCATGCCTGGCTAAGGTTTTAGTGCAGATTCCAGTGGATCAGACTCAGGTCCTCGTGACAAGGCCAGCACCTATAAACTGGCTATTTGTTGGGTTATTTAATGTCTCTTCAGGTTGTGTGAAGGTCCACATGGCAAAGAAGTCATACGTTCAGAAATGGAAAAATAAGAAAGCAACTGTTAGTGGTTATTCCATTTGAGGTTAATATGAGAAGTTCTTGCTCCTGCTCCTCTGTCAGAGAGAGAGAGAGAGAGAGAGAGAGAGAGAGAGAGAGAGAGAGAGAGAGAGAGAGAGAGAGACTAGGACAAAGGACAACTTTCAAGAGTCTGTTCTTTCTTTCCATCTTGTGGAGCCTGTGTATAAAACTCAGGATGTCTGGCCTGGCTGCAAACTAAATTACCCATGAACCATCTCACAGGCCCCTCCCCTTCTTTCTTTCATCCTTTACGAATACCAACTTTTCATAGAAGACCCACTATCTCCAGCGCCCTCCAGGCATCCCCATGATCTGTTCCTTTGGCATTTTAAGGGTTCATACTGGTTTCTTTCAGATCCGTGGGACTCCCTCAGACAGTTCTGCAGCATGAGGGAGCGCAAGCTTACTGTGGGCCACTGAGAAAGGGTAGATGATCAAAGAGATGTTCGTAGCCAGCTGTGCCTGACAGGCTTCACGTGGGTAGCACGGGTCAGTCTTACCACAGGACATTCCCCCCTCCCCACCCCCCATGAGATCACCAGAAACCATGGAGAGCCAGCACCTCCTTGCCGTGGCCCGAGCACATTTCCTTCCTGACCTTCCCACCACACTCTTCTCAGAGTTCCCAGAGTTCCACAGTGCCAGCAAGGGGAGCAGAGGGGCCTCCTGAAGACCCTTCTTGGGGGTAAGGAATGAGAGAAGTGTTGGTCAGCAGCAATCCCTGACTAACCGTAACGCAGCGATTCAGTTCCTCACTAACTCAGGCCCATCAAGAACCAGGTATCTTCAGTCTCCGTCTTCCCGGTGTTGAGATGGCAAATGTGCCACCAAGACCCGCTTGTTTTCACATGAGTTTTGGCAACTAAACTCAGACCCTCAAGGACCTGACCAACATAGCTGTCTGGGCAACCTAGCCCTGCCTTCTCTCCTCATCCGCTCCCTTGAGGATTCCTGCTGGTTTCCTGCTTCAGAGAGGAAGTACACTGAAGACCCTCAGACACATGAGGGGATCTATCCATGGTCCTAAAGGAGCTAAAGGTACTACCTGGCTGTTCCCCAGACTTCTGCTCCCATGGTTCCCCTAAGATGTCTTTGTCCCATTGGCATGCCCTGCTTTCTTCTTCCTGAAGTCTCTCTTAGCTTGGTCTGAACGACCTCTCAGGGCTCTCCAGGCTCCCCGGAATGATGTCATTGTCTAACTTCGGAATGTCCTGCCTGTGGTTGGTGTGGAGCTAGGAGGTAGTTCACTGTATGAGAACAATTCCTGTGCAAGCATCAGGACATGTGTAGGGATCCACAGTGCCCATGTAAAAGCCAGACACGGCTGTGCATGGCTGTAACCCTGTAGCAAACTTCTTGCTCAAGGACTAACTCTGTCTCAAAAAATAAGACAGGAATTGATATGGGAGTCACCTGACAAGCTCCTCTGGTGGCATCTGCACACACACACACACACACACACACACACACACACACACACATTGCTTACACAGAAACATCTTACCAGGTCCACTCAGAGATGCTGATTAAGTGGGATTGGGGTGGGGACCCACGGACACCCGTTTCTAACAATTTCCTGGTCTAGGGCCCCACTAAGGCAGCCCTAAGTAAGGGCAGCTTGATTTCTCTTGGAGTACAGCCTGTGTTACTCCATATAGCAAATTCAGGAAAAGCATATCTTTGGGATCAGACAGTGGGATGAACTCTCAGACTCACCGTGCATTAGCAGCTGATGGCAAAGAATTTAGCCTCTCTGAGCCTTTGCCATGTGCTGCACTGTGCATGTACATATGGGCACATATGTGTGGTGAGTGTCCACAGGAGGCCGACGTTGATGTCAAATGTTTTCCTTAATGACCTTCTCTTTAGCAAGGCAGAGCCTCTGACCAAACCCAGAGCTCGGCAGTTCAGGCCAGTGCACCTAGCCAGCATGCCCTGGTGATGCCCTTTCTCTGTCCTGGGGGCTGAAGCTTCAGGTGCCCTCTATGCTTTTACACGGATTATGGGGATCTGAACTCACGTTCTCATGCTCGTAACATGCACTTCACAGATGGAGACATTTCCCAATCCCATCTCCGCTTCCTGCTAGGCTGGGATGATAAAACTCAAGTAGGGGTTGACAGAGCAAGGGTGTGATGGTGAAGGTCGGAGCATAGGGCATAGCCCAGGGGCCTATTTAACAGCAAACAGACCTCTCCTTGCTTATAATTAACCCATAATAATGAAACCCAGGCCAAGGCAGTGAGATGTCATTCCGCTGTCTTCATCTGAATCAGCTAGTTGCTCTATTGAGAGATTCATGGTTTTATTTACCAAATGGGAAACCCATGGGTTGAAAACCTGGATTGCTTTATCAAAACTGGATGATTGCCTTAGAAGCTCTGGCTTGGGGATTACCAGCCTCCTGACAGTGAGGATACATGTCTTCAAACATGAGGATGACATTTAGATCCCGCCTGCCACCCACCCTCTGGACATCCGTTCCGGTAACCTTCAAATCTAATCTGTGTGGCCACTCATTAGCGCACAGGATTCTGGGAAGCCCCTTCCGTGAGAAGTTCACATAAGGCAGCAGATGTTGCTCTAAGGTAAGCTTTGGCTTTGGAATGAGCCACCAACCTAAATGGTGATTATCATACATCATAAATTGAATATATAATCCACCATGTTTCCATAGGGAGCCACTCTTAATGGGTGACCCACAGTATTGGACTGATGGTATTTACCATCTGGATGATTAACGGGATGTACACACACAGACACCACATAAGGACGCCCACCAGCTATATGAAGATCAGTGAGCCACAGAGTAAGATGTGTGTATTACAATTGGCATGGTGTGTGTGTTTTTGGGTGTGCGGGTATGTATGTGGGTTCTTGGGTATGAATTGGTGTGGGGTCTTGTGTGTGTGTGTGTGTGTGTGTGTGTGTGTGTGTGTGCATGTCTACATATGCATATGTACATGGCGGCCGGAGGACATTCTCAACTCTTGTTCCTCAGCTGCTTCCCACCTTGTATACTGAGATAGCGTCTCCCACTCTTCTGAAACTTGCCGTGCAGGGTAGGCTGTCTGACCAGCGAGCCCCAGGGACCCACCCATCTCCACCTCCATCAAACTGGGATTAAAAACAAGTCCACTGCTTTATTTTGACCTGAGTTCTGAGGATTGATTTAAGGTCCTCACGCTTGCTAGGCAAGCATTTGACCCAATGAGCTATCTCTGTAACCCTGGTGAGGGCTTTAAGGAGTTGTAAGCCTTGAGAGAATCAAAGAATGGAGAAAATGCAGCCAATACCTTAACCATGGCTCCTAATTGCCTTCAGGAAGGAAACAAAGATCATATACTCAGAGTTCAAGGCCTGCTAGGAGGTACTAATTCGTGCATGCATGAGTGAGTGTGTGAGTGAGTGAGTGAATGAATGAATGAATGAATGAGTCAGCCAACCCCTTGACCAGTTGAAATGGGGATGTGTGTTCCCCTTTATGTGTGTTCATAGCCTAGGCTAGGGCACACAAGTTGTTTGACCTTGGGCAACCTTATTCTCTGGCAGAGGAATGGGTCAAGGCAGAGGGTCCTTGGACAAGGCAGGAGCCTAATCTTAGGGCTCTGCTCTTCATCCTACAGCACTCTCAGCTGGCACCAACTGTGCAGGGCTTTTCCGATGGCATTTAGAGAGTCCACACTTGGAACAAACCTGCTGTCCGTCTATGGCATCTGCCAATGGACTATGGCAATCTGCCCATCCCTACAGTGCCCAATGCAGTGGCCTGAACTTTCTAGACCCGGTAAACACAATGTAGAAGCTTGGATTCCAATATCAGACAGACTAGCTCAGGGTCTTATCAAGTGACCCACACTGACGAAAGGCCACGTGACACAGACAAATCTGGCACGTTGTTTATAACCCAGACCGCAAAATAGAATGACCCTGTGTTAGTCTATAGGACAGGCTAGAGTAATTCTGTTAGTCTATATGATAGAATAGAATGACTATGTTAGTCTATGTGGAAAAGCGTCTTTGAGCTCTGACTTTTGGACAACCCCCCAGATCCACTGCGTATGGAGAGCTACACTAGTTTAGGCTTGTAAACTAGTTTCCGTGAGCTCCCTGGGTTGGGCCAGTGTTCTCATAAGAGAATGGAAAGGAAGAGTTTTTGCCCTCTGTCCTAATCCTAGGTGCTGAGGTCAC
Organism: Apodemus agrarius; assembly: GCA_964023405.1. Classification (NCBI taxonomy): domain Eukaryota; kingdom Metazoa; phylum Chordata; class Mammalia; order Rodentia; family Muridae; genus Apodemus; species Apodemus agrarius. The sequence goes on along the minus strand of OZ030017.1, from coordinate 74,429,863 downwards.
CATAGGGAAGCCCAACCGGGTCAAAGTTCCAGCTTTCCTCTGTGATGCTCCGGGCATGGTCGTGGCATTCAAGGCTCTCTGGGAACCGTGAAGAGAAAAGAACAACCCAGGAAACCTGTGCTCCAGGGGTTATAACGGAAGAAACTACTTTCCTTTATCAGGAGCCTCCAGGGCCAGAAGCTAGGAGAATCTTTGCCTCTTGTGGGATGCCGGGAGGCACTCCTCCTTCCTGCTTCCCCGTAGAGCCCCGCAACCCCGCCTCCCACGCCCCTACACACTCTCTTACCTGTATCTCCCTTGCTTCCTTTCACACCTGCAGGCCCTGGATTCCCAGAAATCCCTGGGGATCCTAGAAGAGAGACACCCCATGGGCGTTATGGATTGGGATGAACAGATGCTGGGATACCATTCCCAGTGCAGGGATAAAGGACCTCACCTTTTGGCCCGGGAGGACCAGTGTGTCCAGGCTCACCCTTGGCACCTGCAGGTCCTGATGCACCTGGAGGGCCTGGGACGCCTTGCACACCAGGTTTTCCTGAAAGGTAAGTGGTGATGGCAGGGTTAGGGGGTCAGTGGTACAAAGACAGGCTTCCTGTCCTCCATGACATACACTTCCTAACATCAGTCCTCCATCATCTTTAGGATCCATTCACTGCCCTATAGAGGAGACAGAAACAGTGCTATGAGCTCTATCTCCTCCACAGCTGTGGAATTCAAGATGGTGGACAGATTGAGAACGTCAGGCTGGGACCACCCAGCTCTGCATCTCAGCAGCCCAGGAGGGAGACATGGAAAGGCGGTTTTCATTAGAGTCTGCCCCCTTCTACCGATTCACCGTTTGTTTAAAGGAACAGTCAGGTTCCTAGACTCCTGGAGTGCTCTGCGTTAACACCATGAAGACATGAAACCTGGCACAGTGGTACAGTATTGAGAGCCCAGAATTTTGGAGCTGGAGGAGGGAGAATCAGATTTTTGAAGTCATCTTTAGATAAACAGTGAGGTTTAGACTAGCCTGAGATACATGAGGGAAGAAGAAGAAGAAGAAGAAGAAGAAGAAGAAGAAGAAGAAGAAGGAGGAGGAGGAGGAGGAGGAGGAGGAGGAGGAGGAGGAGGGGGAGGAGGAGGGGGAGGGGGAGGGGGAGGGGGAGGGGGAGGGGGAGGAGGGAGAGGAGGAGGAAAGAAGGGAAGAGAGAGGGAGGGAGGGAAGGAGATAATTGATTGGCAACCTTCCCCACTTGATTCTTCCTGGGGACCACAGCCAATCTTCCTAGATACCCACAGCTCCTACCTTGATCACCTTTGGCTCCGGGAGATCCGGCCAACCCTGCAATGGATGGCACTCTTAAGAATGCTGCCAGCTCTTCCTGGCTCAGCCACCAGAGAGAAGGGCAATGCCTTCAGGTCTGTGGCCCAACAGTGCAGCCTCTTACCTGGTAGGCCTGGTTTTCCAGCATCACCTTTATCTCCCTGGGCTCCAGGGAACCCCATGACTCCCGTGTCTCCCTTCATGCCCCTGTCCCCTTTGTTTCCTGTAACAAACAACAAAAAGAAATCAAGGTTGGACCAGAGAGGATGGTAAAGCAACCCTGTTTAGGCATTCCTGTCTCACCCAATTCCAAAATAGAATGCCCGGTGCCCACCAGGGAAGATCTAGTCACAGCCCCCCAGGAAGGAGCCCCTTCCCCAGAGACAGGACTCAGACTCACAGCAGACTGGCCAGATAACCGGATACCAGCAATGGTTGGGTTCCTAGGACCCCAGTCAGAACTCTTACCAAAGAGAAGAGTCATAGTCTGGGGTCATGCCGTACTTTTGGGGGGGTCATTTTATTATCTACATTATGGGGATTGTCTTTCATAGCCTCTCAGACTGAAATCTGAATGTTCTAGAAAGCGTCCCCTGGATGCCGAAAATAGCAAAGGTCATTGAGAGAAAGAACAATGCAGCAATTCCTGTGCCCGCCGGCGGCACAGACACGGGCTTCCCTGGCACCCAAGATTTCAAAATTTCCACTTGTCATCAGCATTCTGAACTCATCCGGCCAGTCTTCTCCTGAGTCCTCGGTCTCTTCCTCCTCCTTCCCTTTAGTACGTGGTGCATATCAATTGAGGACAGCCTCCTTCCTGAAGGGCAGGCCAGATGGGGAGGGGTCTGTACAGTGAGTTTGCTTGGTATTAGCTACTCCGAGAGTCACTAAGGTCACACTGCGGACTGGGTGTGGACACTCAGCTCTGATCCCAGTGGGACCAACATGGGGGTGAAGGTCTTAAAGAGGACAGTTATCCCAAAGCAACCTTTTCTGCTTTCTTCTAGAAAGCTGGCAGAAATTTTACTAAAAGAAATGTATGGCTCTACTCCCTAATATTGAAGCGTACTGTTTTGTTTTATTTTTTTTTATGTGTGTACCTGTGTATGCTCAAGTGTGTGAGTGAACATTTACGTGTGGCATCCATGGGCATGAGTTTGTAAATCAGAGGACCTCAGGAGTTGTTCCTCAGTTGCAACCCTGTTTGGTTTTTGAGGTGGGGAACTTGCTTTGGAACTCAACAGGCAGGCTCTCCAGCTGGTCTCAGGTAGTTACCTGTCCCTGATTCCCTGGCACTGGGATTACAAGCCGGTGTGAGCACTCCTGGCCTTTCCACATAGCTTCTGGGATCAACCTTGTGTTCTTGTACTCCAGTACATCACCAAGTGAGCCATCTCTTCAGCCTTCTATTCTGTTGTTGTTGTTGTTGTTGTTATTATTATTATTATTATTATTATTAATTTATTTATTTTGACAAGGGCCTGGTCGAGGACGTAGGTACCATGCCAGGTTCCTTCCAGTGACTTCAGAATGGGGACATGATTGATTAGTGAAGGACTCTGAAGAGGACAGCAAGAGCAAGAACCAGCCTGCCTGGGTCTGAGTGAGTTAGGCTTGTTCAAGGCTTGGGAGGGAGGCTAGCCGAGTCGAGCTCTAAAGAATGAATGCTTCCTGGGACCTGGAGGGTGGGGGAGTGGCTCCGTAGATAAAGTGCCCGCTGAATAAGCCTGAGGCACCGAGTTTGAATACTAGCACTCCTACAGAAAAGCCAGTCGTGGTGACACATGCTTGTAATCCTAGGTCACGAAAGGACAAAGCAAGAGCATCCCTGGGGCTTTCTGGTCAGCCAGTGAGTGAGAGACCTGACCTCAAGCTGCAATGAGAATATATTGTATGGGAAAAAACTACTTTAAATAAAAATAAACCAGCAATGCATGTGCAATCATGTGCGCCTGCGTACACACCATGTACCACACACACATTTAAAAGGGGAGGCTACTTCCTGAAGGACACCAAGTGATAACAGAAGACTAAATTCCACAGCACAAAGACCCCAGCGGGGAGCAGGAGCTCACTCTGGTTCCCTCACCTTATGAGTTCAGACAGTTCATGAAAACCGTCTGGAAGGCTCTCATCACTGAGAAATAAAAATGGATGGATGACAGAGAAGCCAAATATTTTACACTAAAAAAAAAAAAAACTTTGTCGCTGGGCGGTGGTGGTGCACGCCTTTAATCCCAGCACTTGGGAGGCAGAGGCAGGCAGATTTCTGAGTTCGAGGCCAGCCTGGTCTACAGAGTGAGTTCCAGGACAGCCAGGACTACACAGAGAAACCCTGTCTCAAAAAAAAAAAAAAAAAAAAAAAAAAAACAAATAAAAAAATCTTTGTATAATATGCGTATCATAGTGTAACTCACAAACATGAATGATTATGTATCAACTGAAATTAATTAATTCATTTTCAAAGGACCTGGAGTACAGTCGAGGCTTCTCTTAAACAGCTGGGCTCTGGTTTCAGCCAGAATGAGTAGACCGTCTGCTCCCTTGGGTTTCACCATGAATGCCAACGCCCAACGCAACCCTTACCTGGAAGGCCCAGGTCTCCCTTGTCTCCCTTGGTGCCATGTTCTCCCTTGGGGCCAGTGAGACCTTTGTCACCTTTGCTGCCCTTCTCTCCTTGAGGTCCCGGAGCACCTGTGATGGGAACAGAGGTGAGTGCCATTGTCCTAGCGAGGACGGGCTCCTGGAGACAGAAGCAGAGCTTGAGGGAAGGGGTCTCCAGGGAAGAGCTAGGGCACACGGTCATTGGCTCATCTCCTTGGTGGTCTTGGTGAGCTCTTTAAGGACTTGTGGGGAAATGGAGGGTAGGAAGGCATTCACCCACAGTGGCCAAGGCAAGGCTATAGAGAGGACTCATGGGGACAGCTGTCCCATGGGCATTGGCAATGCACTGGTCGTCCCAGGAGAGGAAGCCCATGTTACCAGCTGCTCCTGGCTTCCCCGGTGCGCCCGTGAATCCCTGGAGGCCTGTGGGATGAGAAGAAGGACTCAGTCATTGTGGCTGGTTTCTTTTGTTAGCTGACATTCTGGGGGCCCTGAGGTACCCGATCATGAGGTCCCTCTGCCCCTATACACGAGTGCACAAGCAAGCATGTGCAGCAGCCTCCCAGGCAGGCCCTGACGGAAGTGACTTTTCCCAAAGGCTTCGGCCAGTGCATAGCCGTGGAAGAAGGCTCTAGGACAAGGCAAGTGGGTTTGAACCGTGGCTGCCTCTCCAAGCATGGTAGACGACCTTGGAAAAGACACCTCAGTATCCCTTGCCACAATGCTTTCATCTGTAAAATGGGACCAGTGAAGGCTGGGCCCTCTAGTGTTCCCGTGCCCAGGACACAAATGGAGGTGGCAGACAATGGCTCCCTCCTGGGACATCCAGGCTACCTGGAGGGACATGCAAGTTATAGTCTGAAGTGCAAGCCGCCGTTCTTACTGGGAAGAGGACCCGGGCAGGATAGGGAGCACGGGGAGAAATGGGGAGATCCCAGAGGGTGGGTGAGGAAGGGAGGGGGAAGAGAGGCTGCCAGGCGAGCTGTGGAGGCCTGAGCTCCAGCCTTTCCTGGGGATGCCAGCCGCTCTGGGCTTATGCTCTCCATCACAGAGTCTTCGCCCTCCCGTTAGGTTTGTGGGTTCCAGAAGCATGAGTGGAGTGTTGGGGGGGGGTTAGAAAGAGTGCCCAGCTTTCTCCTAGATCCCTTCTGAGTGGCCTGCCTGCTGTGGGCGTGTGAGGCTGTTTGTGCACAGCCCATGTGAGCACACACGCGTGAGTATGAGCATGCGGTGTGTAAGCGTGAGCACTGGAGCATGTGCAGAGGCCTACGTGTGTGCGTGAGTGTGTGAGCACCTGAGAGCGAGGCTGCGTGTGGGCATAAACGTGTGCTCACACAGGGGCATGAATACGTGAGTGTGTATCTCCCTGATTATGTTTGGTGAGCATGTATGCGTGCCAAAATGTGTGTTCATACATGTACACAAGTATGTGAGTATATGATGAATTTGTGTGTGTATATACACATGTCCATATATGCACACGAGTGTGTGGTTCTGTGTGTGATGTGAGCGTAAGTAAGGATGCATGTATGCGAAGGCACCAGTGTTCATATGTGTGCAGGAGTGAATGTGGGGCTGTGTGTGTGTGTGTGTGTGTGTGTGTGTGTGTGTGTGAGAGAGAGAGAGAGAGAGAGAGAGAGAGAGAGAGAGAGAGCACGTAATGCAGCAGTGAGTGAGGGTATGAGTATCTATGTACGCTCCTCACCACACTATAATCTTCCTTTCTGATTTTAAAGCCTTTGGGAGTTCCCGGGGATCCTAGTAACTGTCTTCCTAATGGAGCCAGTTCCTAGAAGCAACTTCCTCTGCTCACCAGACCCTCCTCTTGTGGCTGCTGACGCTTTCTGGAGGAACAAGCCCACTGGTTTATTTACTTCCCCTTTTATCTAGACCAGCTGGCTCTGCTCCTGTCTGCTAAAAGGTCTTAGGAGTCTGCATCATTCCACTGCAGCAGACCCAAACATGGGGTACTGGGGGAGCTCTGTGGAGACTGACAGTTACTCTCCTAGGCTTTGGAGAGAGAGAGAGAGAGAGAGAGAGAGAGAGAGGGAGGGAGAGAGAGGGAGAGGGGGAGGGGGAGGGGGAGGGAGAGGGGGGGAGGGGGAGGGAGAGGGAGAGGGAAAGGAGGGCAATGTATAACATGAACAACACCTGGCAAAAGTTTCAGGTTCATTTTATGTATAAAGAAACTGAGGTCCACGGAGGTGAGGGAGGCAAGATCACAAAGGCAGGTTCAGCCCCCACCCCACCCCCACCCCACCCCCACCCACTGGACCGTGGGGCTGCACTTTTCCCTGTGGGCTCACAGGTTTGCAGTCCTCAGCAGAGAAGGCTCAACTGTGATGTCCACACCCTATCACCTATCCAGGCTGAGGCACCATTGAGCAATACTACCATTTGTGGACTCCCCCCTCACCGCTGAGCCCACCCCAGCTCTCATGCAAGCTGCCTCCCCTTGCGTAAGCTCACCCCCTGGGTTTGGACTCTGGTGTGGGCCCTTGTCCCCGAGAAAGCCCACTGTGTGTTCCTGTGACAGCTACTCACCTGCCTCTCCCTTGCTGCCGGGTGGGCCCTGGGGTCCTTGGACACCTGGTGATGTTAGGGTTAAAACGTAAGGTTAGGAGCCCACGGGAGGATCATAAGAGAACTTGCAGCTGGCTGACTGGGTGTGAGACAGACAAGTTGAGCACTTAAGAGGAAGGTCAGGACTGGGAAAACCAAAGCCAGCTGATCTCAGCAGGACCTGGGTCACCTTCCCCAAATCTTTCCTGAAAGTTCATACGCAAGGCACCATTGCCATTTCCCCTAATGAACTTCTCAACTCTACAAGTAAGTACACCTTTAAATGCATTTCTGCAGCTAATTGCAACAGACTGCATTGTGGGTACACTTCCACCCCCCCACCCCCCCGCAGCGCTGCGAGATGGCTCAGCGGTTAAGATGCTCTTGCCGAGGACCTGAGTTCAGTTCCCAGCATCCGTGTCGGGCACACACGCCTGTAACCACAGCTCCAAGGTTCTTTCAGCATTGCCCCGACATCCGTTCCCAGGCACTGTTATGTGTCGTCAGAAAAACAGAACTGAACAGACCAGTGAAAGCTGTTTTCAAAAGTAAGCCTCTACCTAGCTCGGGAACAGGAATGCCCTGAAGCATCCTGGGAGACAAAAAGAGAAATCATGGACAGGAGATGAGTCCTGACATAGGACTGCTGGTGCCCACAGCTGGACAGCACTCTTCTTGGGGGTGTATTTCATTTATTCCCGTGAAACATTGTTTATGTGTTTGTGTGTGCGAAAGTGTATGTGTCACATGTGCAGACTGCTGAGTCTTCTGGAGCTGGTTACATACAGGTGGTTGTGAACCACTCTCTTCACGGATGGTGCAAGCCAACCCTGGGTCCTCTGCAAGAGCCGAGCCTCCACACCCCCTCTCTCCTTTCTTGCTTGGTAAAAATAACCTTTGGCTCCTCCTCGGCTCTGTCTGTGTCCCAGTGGGATTTCTTCTTCCTGCCATGACTGGGGTCAGAGGGAATCCAGAAGGAGACATCTCCCCAGTCATGAGAGAGGGAAGAAAAGACACAGAGTGTAGCTTAGGGGAGAAAGGGAAAGAACACAGGGTCAGAAGACAGGAGACCGTACCCGGGGTTCCATCACGACCCGTGGCCCCCTTTTCTCCCTTCTCAGCAGGCGGCCCAGGCAGGCCGGGGATTCCAGGGGCACCCGGGGCCCCTTTTGGACCTGGATGATAAAGAACAGAGACAGCAGCTAGTCAAGCAATAGTAGATGATAATACTTTCACTCAGCCTCCAAGGGCAGGCTAGCCCATGAGCCTCCAGACAGGCGATCCTATGAAGGAAACAAATGATTCAAGGTGATACCGAGAAGAGTATGGTCTGGGAGACACCGAAGAAGTGAAAAAGACTTGTATAGACGGTGTCTGTGGGGGACTCAGCCACAGAGAGGTGACTTCAGGTACCAGCTCAAGTTTGACCATGTGGCTGTGCCCCCTATCTGTCCCAGGAAGCCTGTGGCTCTGGGTAGACATGCTTGCGGCCGGGACAGCTGCCTACCCCTGAGGCAAAGCCAGGCCTTTTGAACTTTACTCCTTTCCCCTGCCCCAAGTAGCCATCAAATGAGCCTGTGTGGGCCTTGACCAGGCTAGGCAAACCATGAAGGAAGGGAGTAAGATGGTAGCCTAGTGGATGGGAGTGGGGGCTTCTCAGCGCTGGCTCCCAGCAGCACTGCTTGGGTCTTGTTATCAGGAACCACAGTTCCCAGAAATGAGCCACACTGTGGTAAGATTCTCAAGGGTGAAGAGCGGTTAAAGTGGGCGTGATTGTGGAGAGTTGGGATGTTGCCAGTCCAGAGCCAAACTATCCTGGATTTTCTTTAGCCGCTTAAGAGCCATGTATTACCCATCTCTGAGTTTTGTCTAACATTTGTGACCATTCGGTAAGAGCTGTCTGGAATGGACTAATAGAGAGCCCTTAGTGTCTGTCACCCCAGAGGCTAAGGGTGTCTTCAGATGGCATCTGAGGACGAACGCGACAGTTTCCCGGCTTTTCCTTAACCTACCTGCTTGATGCTCCCACCGACGTATTTGTAAAGTACCTTGATTTATGAGTTTCTTTCATTCCGTTACTATCAAAATTTCAGGAAACCTATCACACTGAAGCAGGGTTTGTAAGGCAACCTGAGTCCGTGGGGCTACAGCCATTTAATTTGGCTTCAGAATAAACAGTCTCTTGTTCCCTTTGAGATGAGAGTTATGTCAACAGCATACAGCACCCTCGTCCTTACGGCCCTAACACATGGGCCGTGAGGCCTGTACCAACACCAAGCTAACCAAAGACACTTGACAGAAGTGTTTCTGAGGGACAAGGAACGTTCTGGAAGCCTGGGACACTTGGGAAAGATGGGAGGAAGAGATAGGAAATAGGTATGTCCACATACTATCCTAGGAAGACAACGGCGTTTGTAGGTTGGAGGGAGAAGGCTATTATCTAGCTCAGGGAAAGGCATGGGCCCCGAGCCGGGCAGCCTCACTCCGTCAGGGGCAGAGAGGTGGTCCCATGACGCATACGGACTGACCAGATCATTGGAAGATGAGATGACTTTAGAAAATACATAGAAGGCTCCCAGCTAAGGAGCCTTCCAGCGAAGGTTCTAGGGAAAGGCAGAGTGGGTCAGACCGGAAGTGAACCTACCTGGGGAGCCTCGTTCACCTTTAATCCGGAACAACTCTGTAAGGGAAGGAGAGAAGGTTGCAGACTGAGCCAGGGTGCAGGGTGAAGCTTGATGTTTGCTCCTGTGCCCCAAGGAGAGCTCGCGGACTCTGCACTGGAACCCTGGGTCCCCGTGGGTCTTCTAGCCTTGGAGGTTTGAACAATAAAACACCTGAGCTTGTTCAGAAAAGTAAGCCTAGAGAGACCAGGAACGGGACCCCCTGGAAGCTGAGGAAGTATAGAAATACTCAGACTGCTGGCTCACACCAGCCTTGGCCCAAACCCATCCGTGTGGGTCAAAATGGCTGTTTTGCAGGCTGGGTGTGAAGCTCAGTAGGTAGGGTGCTCATCCCGCATGCGTGGAAACCCTGGGGTCCATCCTCGGCACCACGGAAACGGGGTGTGGCAGTACCTGGGTTCTGAGTGAGGTTGTCGACCCGCTGACGCAGCTGCTCCTGGCTGGCTTGGACCCGGCTGAGCTGGGCCTGCAGGGCTGGCAGCCCCTGTGCTCCTGGCACCAGGGGTCTTTTGGGGTGTGCCCACTGCAGCAAGAAGTGCGGCTTGTGCTCGGCAGCCAGCGTCCCATTGTCACAGCACATCTCCAGCACCTGGAACTGCTCCTGCAGACTGAGAACTGGAACGCACAGCGTCAGTTAGGGACCTCAGTGAAGCCTGAGACATTGGGGCGGGTTCCTGATGGTCTGTGTAGCATGTACACGTCTTCTATAGGACATGGAGTTCAAAGACAAATTCTGTGCATTGTGGGGGAAAAAGAAACATGATGGACTCTCCACAGCAGATCCCTGGGACCTGTTGGCCGGCCAACCTAGCCATTTGGTGAAGTCCAGGCCAGAAAATGAAATGGCTTTCCTATGCATAACACACACACACACACACACACACACACACACACACACCCTCTTCACTCTTCACTCCTCCATTACCTTGGAGGGTCTAACCACTGTGCCCTACGCGAGGGCAGCAGTACTCTCAAGATGGCTCTAGTCAGCCTGAACTTTACACCAGGGAGCTTAGGTGGCCACTGCAGGAGGAACACTCAGGAGCAGGAGCGGGAGCACCTCACCTTGAATCAGCAGCAGTGCAGTGCCCGCCGTGAGCAGGATCAAGTGGATGGCCACGACTGTCATGCAGAAGGACCCCCAATTTCTCTTCTTGGGCACCGGATCTGGAATACGAGAAGAGAGATGATGGCTTCAGAGGCACAGAGAAGGAGCCAGCCTGTGCCAGGCCACATGCCAGGGAGCAGGAGACTCCTTAGAAAGGAGGAAGGGCGTCCAGATCTTTCTTGTTCCTGTTTTTGTCACAAGGCAAAAAGTTCCATGTTTAGTCTTTTATATGTATGGCTGAAGAGGAGGAGACAAGCAGACCCCCCCCCTGCCCTGGGGCTTGCTGGCCAGCCAGACTAACCTCTTGGTGAGCTCAGGCTAGTAAGAGATGATTCCTTAAGAGGAAAGAAGAAAGGAGGAGGAGATGGAGAGGAGGAGGAGATGGAGAGGAGGAGATGGGGAGGAGGAGGAGATGGAGAAGAGGAGGAGATGGAGAGGAGGAGGAGGAGATGGAGAGGAGGAGGAGATGGGGAGGAGGAGATGGAGAGGAGGAAGAGGAGATGGAGAAGAGGAGGAGATGGGGAGGAGGAGATGGAGAGGAGGAGGAGGAGATGGAGAAGAGGAGGAGACGGAGAGGAGGAGGAAATGGGGAGGAGGATATGAGGAGGAGGAGGAGATGGGGAAGAGGAGGAGATGGGGAGGAGATGAGGAGAAGGAGAAGATGAAGAGGAGGAGGAGATGGAGAGGAGGAGATGGAGAAGAGGAGGAGATGGGGAGGGGGAGATGGAGAGGAGGAGGAGATGGGGAGGAGGAGATGGGGAGAAGGAGGTGAGGAGGAGGAGGCGATGAAGAGGAGGAGGAGATGGGGAGGAGGAGATGGAGAGGAGGAGGAGATGGGGAGGAGGAGATGGAGAGGAGGAGGAGATGGGGAGGAGGAGGAGATGGAGAGGAGGAGATGGAGAGGAGGAAGAGATGGAGAAGAGGAGGAGATGGAGAGGAGGAGATGGAGAGGAGGAGATGGAGAAGAGGAGGAGATGGGGAGGAGGAGGAGAGGGGGAGGAGGAGGAGATGGGGAGGAGGAGGAGATGGAGAGGAGGAGGTGGGGAGGAGGAGATGGGGAGGAGGAGGAGAGGGGGAGGAGGAGGAGATGGGGAGGAGGAGGAGATGGAGAGGAGGAGGTGGGGAGGAGGAGATGGGGAGGAGGAGATGGAGAGGAGGAGGTGGGGAGGAGGAGATGGAGAAGAGGAGGAAATGGGGAGGAGATGGGGAGGAGGAGATGATGATGAGGAGATGGGGAGGAGGAGGAGATGGAGAGGAGGAGATGATGATGAGGAGATGGGGAGGAGGAGGAGATGGAGAGGAGGAGGAGATGGGGAGGGGGAGATGGAGAGGAGGAGGAGATGGGTAGGAGGAGGAGATGGGGAGGAGGAGATGGAGAGGAGGAGGAGATGGAGAGGAGGAGGAGATGGAGAGGAGGAGGAGATGAAGAAGAAGACAACCAAGAGGAGGAACTGGGAGAGGGAAAGGTAGGAAAAGGGAAGAAGGAGGAGTGGAAGGGAGAGGAATGGAGGTGAGAGAAGGGAAGGGAAAAGAAGGGAAGAAGAGGGAAGGGAAAAGGAAGGGAAGGAGAAGGGAGGGGAAGGGGAAGAGAGGAAGGGGGAAGGGAAGGGATAGGAAGGAAAAGGAAGGGAAGGGGAGGGAAGGGGAGGGAAGGGAAAGGGAGGGGAGGGGAGAGGAGGGAAAGAGAGGGGAGGGGAGGGGAGGGGAAGGAAGCTGATGAGCACCCACGAGTTGACACCCGAGGCTGACTGCTCCCATGCCCACATACACATCACCAGATGCAGAGATCTTTTCAGTCTTGAACCCCAACGTGATGCCTGGTCTGTGTTGGAGTCACCAATGCTTACACAATGAATCACGGAAGCTACAGGTTGCATTTACATGGTCTGAGAGATGAAAGGGTTTGCTCCTGTTTCCTAAACACCCTGTGAGCCTCGGAGAACTGAGTAACTTACTAGTGCACAAGATGCAGGAGTGAAGTTTGTGTCTTTACTTCCTTGGTCTTTGGTTGTGTGTGTGTGTGTGTGTGTGTGTGTGTGTGTGTGTGTGCACATGCATGCACATGTGTGATTGTCTGTCTTCGTGCGTGTATGTGTGTGAACATATGTGTGTGTGTGTGTACATGAAGCTGTGTGTGCATGCAAAGCATGTTTGGCACAAGCCATTAAACAGAGAAACAAGAATGACAGGAGACCCTGATCTTGCTTCAGCTCTATACGGTCCCAGCCTGCTGGGCGTGCATTGTGAGTGTGCAGGGGTGTGCCTTTGCTATCACCCTTCTGTGCCCACAGACACGTACATATACAGCGGTTCCTTGCTGCCGGTGCAGGAACTCCAGACCCACACAAAGGTATCAAAACTAGAGAGATTATTGAGTTCCTTATATACTATGTGGTATTTGCATGAAAGCCACACACACTGTGTGATGGGTGACATGCGATGGCATAGGAAGAAGAGCTATGCCAGAGACCCAGGCATCAGAGGCCAAGGTGGGGACAATAAGAACATGAAAATGATATAAATGTTGTAAGAACGCCTTGGAGAAAAGATGAACCCGGTGGGAATGGTTGTGGACGTTCGGCTTGACCCAGAATGCTTTCAGAACTGGGCTTGGGACATAGCTTAGTGGGTAAAGTGCTTGCCTTGCAAGTATGGGGACCAGAGTTTGGATCCTCAGAACCCACATAAATGCTGCCTGGGTGTGGTTACCCTTATCTGCTATGTCAGCACTGGAGAGCTAGCGAGCAGCTGCATCAGTGAACTCTCCGTTCTGTGAAGACCCTGTCTTGTAAATAAAGTATAGAGTGGTGAAGGAAGACGTCAGTATGGTGTCCACACACGCCTCGTAATGCACCCACACACATGTGACTATGCATACACTCATGCACACACCCCACACATGCTAACATAGGCCAGAAGGAATTCAGAGTTCCCATCCGACCCAAGACAGGTGTTTGGGAACTGGGGGCTTGTGCTTTGCAGGTATGTCCCCCCCACTGAACAGACAGAAGAGGGGCTGACCACGCTCTCATGTTCACATTTTCTAGTTCATCTCTTTGAAGGCGGAAGAAATGCAAAGGAAATGTTTCTTCTAAGTAGTTTGGCTCCTGAGGAAGAACTTCCCTAGTTAGACTAAAAGGCCCCTGGTAGGTTGTCTAACTTAGGATTTCCAGTGCTGTGAAGAGACACCATGATCAAATCAACTCTTATAAAGGTCATTATTAAATTGGGGCTGACTTACAGGTTCAGAGGTTCAGTCCGGTATCATCAAGACAAGAGCATGGCAGTGTCCAGGGAGACGTGGGTCTGGAGGAACCAAAAGTTCTCCATCTTGATCCAAAGGCAGACAGGAGAAGACTGGCTCCCCACATGGTTAGGAGGAGGGTCTCAAAGCCCACCCCCATAGTGACACATTTCCTCCAACAAGGCCACACCTCCTAATAGTGCTACTCCCTGGGCAAAGCATGCACAAGCGACCTCAGGTCCTCAGAGACTTCCCTGGGGTAAAAGAGGGAGACTGGGCAGAAATTTTCAGAATACATTTCACACTGTGACAGCCTTCTTGGTGGGTTCTGATGACGTGAAGGACCCTGTCTTACGGTGGTTAGTGCCCAAAGACTGACACTCCCAGAGGCTGTCTTTTGATATCTTCTCCTTCTCCTTCTCCTTCTCCTTCTCCTTCTCCTTCTCCTTCTCCTTCTCCTTCTCCTTCTCCTTCTCCTTCTCCTTCTCCTTCTCCTTCTCCTTCTCCTTCTCCTTCTCCTTCTCCTTCTCCTTCTCCTTCTCCTTCTCCTTCTCCTTCTCCTTCTCCTTCTCCTTCTCCTTCTCCTTCTCCTTCTCCTTCTCCTTCTCCTTCTCCTTCTCCTTCTCCTTCTCCTTCTCCTTCTCCTTCTCCTTCTCCTCCTCCTCCTCCTCCTCCTCCTCCTCCTCCTCCTCCTCCTCCTCCTCCTCCTCCTTCTTCTTCTTCTTCTTTTTGGTTTTTTGAGACAGGGTTTCTCTGTGTAGTCCTGGCTGTCCTGGAACTCACTCTGTAGACCAGGCTGGCCTCAAACTCAGAAATCCACCTGCCTCTGCCTCCCAAGTGCTGGGATTAAAGGTGTGCACCACCATGCCTCCTGGCTTCTTTTGATATCTTCATATACATGAGCACACACACACACACACACACATATAGATAGATACACACACAGACACACACACACATTCATTCACACAGGAACACACATTATACGTGCAAGTATAAGAAATTAAAGGCAGAGAACATCTAGAAACTAAAGGAAAAGTACCAAAAGCTGTTAGAAAGGACACACTATCTTTCTGCAAAGTCATACTACCTGAGCGACATCCCATTCTCTATCTGAAACCATGGAGACGAGGCACAAGTGGTACACTGTGTTCTGTGTGCTGAAAGGGAAGAATTGCCGACCACGAATTCTCTTGTGAATGGAAAGATCCTTCAGGAATGAGTGGGAAATACAGACATTCTCAGAAAAAGGGAGACCAAGAGGATTTGAAGGAACGTCTCCAAACAGGAAATGGGACTAGAAGCCCTACAGTTTCAAAACAGAAAAAGAATAATGGGATGGTTGGAAACAGGTGTGTGTGCACACCCACACCCCCACACACCCACGCCCTTACCCCTCTTTGGGTTTCTAAAATTCCACTTCATGGTTGAAAACAAATGTACTCTCTTCCTATATTGTACATAATTTATGGCGAGGAAATCCTTAAGATAATTGTATTTTTAAAGTGGAGGACAAAAATTGAAGTAAAATTTCTATATTTGACCTGACATGGAAAAAACACTAATTCCGACAGACGGTGGCATATTGTGTGAGTGTGTTACAATGCTGGGAGAAACTCCTAAAGAAGCTACTGGGGTTCCAATGGCTCACTGTGTGGCCTGGTCTCCAGCTGGTAATGCATACATGCATGAACACACGGGCATAAATAAAAATAATACACCAACATCCCATGGTAATATTTTAGTCTAAGGAAAAATAAAATAGGAAGATATAAAACTAACGACACAGATCCAGGATCTGTATACTGGAAATTACAAAATTCAACTTTAGGAAAATAAAGTGGGGAAGCGAAGAGTTATACTATGTTCATAGACTAAACCTGTATGGAATAAAGATGTTAACCACTCATACATTCATGTGTAGGGGTAACGTAACTCCTACCAATACTCTGGCATGATTTTAAAGTAGTAATAGACAGACAAGCTAATATTACAATGTATGTGGGAAGGTCAGGCTACAGAATAACTAAAACAAGCTGGTAAACAAGCTTGAAATGTGAGAAGCAACTGTAGATGATGTGGTCCCTGAAACAACGTGGAGTTGGGAGAGAGCTCGTCATTGGACATGTGAGCAATTGTTGAGCTGTTCTTGCATTCCTAGAATTTATCCTGCTCTGTGGTTCTATGTAATTCTCTTTGCTTGATATGTTTTGCGAATATTTTCCCAAAGACTTTGGTGTCAAAGGTCATGAAATAGATTGGTTTTAAATTTGTGATGGATATGACCCTGTGAAATGAGGGGAGCAGGAAAAAAAAAAGAAGCATCAGCATCAGAGAAAGGTTTCTCAATGCTCAGTGACCAAGACACAACCCACAAGGTTTCACTGAAGTCTTGGTCACATGACAGAGCCCTTCTCCCAGAGTGTGCCCTCCTGTCACACAGTGCTGCCAAGGACCACCTGATGCACCTGCTGTGAGCTTGTGTGCTGTGTTCCACGTTGACTGTGCATGTGAAGACCTGTTCTGCTCTTTTATAATGGTTTGAGGGTGGGAAACAAAGACAGCGTGTCAGCACTGGACAGTCTATCTTCAGATGCTGCAGAAATGAAAACGTATATTCACATTATGACTTCATAAATATCTATAACAGCACAGTAGCCTCAAAGACGGACTGGTCCTAATGTCCCTCAGAAAATGAACACTTGGACTCTGGTGCATTCATACTGTGGAACACTACCCATTAATAAGAGGCAACTTCTGGGATCGCTGTCTGAATGGCTCTCGGGGAATTACACTAGGTGATAAAATTGAAAGCCCTGGTTGGAGAACTGGCTCAGGGGACGAAGCACTCGTCGTAAAATTGTGAGGATCTGAGTTAGAACTCCCAGAAACCATCTAATATTGGCTGCAGGAGCACACGGCTGTGACCCCAAGCTTTTGGCAGGGGTGACGGGCGAATCCAGAAGAATCCTGAGACCCTGGAGGCCATCAGCCAAATGGCAGGCCTTGTCTCAATCGAGGCAGAAGCTGAGACCTGACACCTGAAGTTGTCCTTATCCTTTGACACCTGCTTTCGTGTCATAGCATGTGTGCATGCATGTATACAATGCACTACCGCATACACATGTGTCACACACATTATACATATAGAAAAGAGAAAAATAAAAGCAAATCTTTAATTACATTTTGTGTGTGTGTGTGTGTGTGTGTGTGTGTGTGTGACACACACATGTGAAGGTCAGAGTATAGCTTGTGGGACAGTTCTCTCCTTCCCCCATGTGAGTCCTGGAGGCTTCACTGCAGCTACCTTTGTCCACTGAGCCATCTTTCTGGTCTCAAAACCAATCCGGCGACAGTTGCATACGATGTGATTTATATGACACTCCCTAAATAGCACAGGTGTAGAGATAAGGACCTGAGAAGCCCCTGCAGGCTGCGTGATTGCTTGTGAGGAGCTGAGGACTAGCTGCCGCTATAATGCTTAGTGTAGAATGGAAAACGCACATAGGTGCGTGTACTCACAACTGGTGGGGTGTATCAGTGTCTGATTGTGGGGTTGTAACAAATCTATGCAAGAAGCTCTGGCTGAAAGAACCTAGGTAAAAGGTCACAGAAGGCCTTCTTGGACTATTTCCTTACTTTCTGTGAGTCTCTACATGATCATTTGACAACAAAAGGGGTTTTTTTTCAAGCCACGATGCTAAAGTCAGATGATTTAGGGATGTTGAAAGTGGAACAGCCAGGTGTAGTGGCTCACTCGTGCCTTTATTTAGTCCCAGCACTTGGGAAGCAGAGGCAGGAGGATCTCTATGAGTTTGAGGGTAGCCTGGTCTACATACTTTGAGGACAGCCAATATTACATAGTGAGACGGAGAAGGAGGGGTAGGGAGAGAGATGGAGGGAGGGGACGGAGGGAGGAAGAGTTGGGGAGGGACTTTGAGGTGAAGATGTCAGGAGAAGCCTTCAGGTTAACCTAGATTATCTTTAAAGCAAGAAGAAGGGACTGGATGCCTGGGGGCTGCTGCTGGAGGTCAAAGGTGAGCATTGTGACACTTACAGGGTCCTACCCTTTCTGTTAGGATTTAGGGGGAGGTGCTGGAGAGTGGGGAGGTGTCCTGGTTGTTAAAGCATTTGCTGGGCAAGTCTGAGGACGTGAGTCCAGATCCCAATTTAAAACAGGACAGTGTACCGGATGCCTGAAATCCCACGACTCTGTAATCCCAGAAACCCCCAGAAGCTTAGTATCAGCTGGTGTGGAGCACGCAGTGGCAAATAAAAATCCTGTCTGAATCAGAACGGAAGGCAGGGGACCAAAACCTGAGGTTTAGTGGTCACGCCCAAAACACACACAGTATTTTAAAGTGTGTGTGCGTGTGTGTGTGTGTGTGTGTGTGTGTGTGTGTGTGTGCATTTGCACACAGAGGCCATAGAAGCCCACTGAATCACCAGGAGCTGGAATTACAGGCAGTTGTGAATCACCAATGAGGACGCTTGGAACTGAACTCGGGTCCTTTGGTAGAGCAGCAAGTGCCTGTTACCGTGAGCCATCTCTCCAGCGACTCCCAACAAGGTTTTTTAATTTTGTTATTAGTTGATAATTTCTGCATATATAACATATGATCAGAGCCCCACCTATTCCTCCCCCCAAACTCCTCCCAGCCCCCTCACCACAGCTCCCTCCCAATTTTGTGCTCCACCCCCTTTTTAACCCACTGAGTCCAGTCATAGGGCTGGGCATGGGCAACCTAGCAAGGGCCACGCCCCTGAAGAAAATATGCTAACCATGCCCAATCGCCTCAGAAAGAAGTGTTCACCGGCTTGATCCTGGGCTGGTCTTGTGCGGACAGCTGCCATTGCTGTGAGGTGAGGAGGGCAGTGGGCCTGTGATGTCCGGAAGACAGTTTTGCCCCAGTCCCCCCATCCTCTGGCTCCCACAGTCTTTCCACCCTCCTTTCTTGACATTCCCCTAACCGTAGTGGGAGGGTCGGATACAGATTTAGGTCTGAGCACTCCACACCCGTATCATTTGCAACGTTGGGCAATTCTTTGTCTCTGTAGTAACCGCTGCCGGAGAGGAAAGAAGTCCTCAGTCTGAGAGGTGTGGAAACAGTGTAACAGTGTATCATATGAGGAAAGTCTTAGAGCTTAGATGTGGGAGGTCTAGGCAGGCTCCAGACTTAGAAGAGGTGCCGAGGTAGAGATGAGAGTGAAAGAAAGCAAAGGATTCAGGAAAGGCGGCAGCATCCACACCCACACCCCCAGGGATGGTGGGAGAGCTCTCTCTTGCGCTCCAAGGTTCCACCAAGCCTGGTTCATGGCAAAGGACCTGGCTCGATGGTTCTCTGTAGCAGGAACTCCTAGCGGATGACTCCCTTCAGAGATCTCAGCCGTCTCGGGGCAGTTAGTTCACCATGCTCAACACATCCATGTGTGTGCTAGAGATGTGTTCAATTTTTATTCCTAGCCATGCCTCACAGAATTTGGGACAGGTTGGAGATGGAGCTCGGCTGGTGACATGCTTGCCACCAAGTACAAGGAACTAAGTTTGACATCCAGAACCCATGAAAAAGCCAAGTGTGGTGGCATTTGCTTGTAATCCCAATGCCAGGGAGACAGACAGGTAGGTCTCGGGTTCACCAGCCAGCTTCAAGCAAGTTTCAGGCCCTATCTCAAAGAAAGGGGTGGATGGACACCTTCAGCTGTCTTCTAATCTCTATATACATAATACTCACATGCCTGTATACCTACACAGACACACAAACACACACATACACAACTCTCACACACACACACTCACACTCACACTCACTCACACTCACAAAGCCGGGAAAAGGAAAAGGGTACACTGAGTACAGAACAGATGATCTTTAAAAAGGGAACATGGTACTACAAAGGCAGGAGGGTTCGTGTGAGGCTGTGGGAACACGATGTGGCCAGGATAGCGAGAGGAAAATGCGTATATTTCAAAGTCAAACTACACGATGCTGCAACTATGAGATTGGGAAGAGAGATGTGGGGGGAGGACAGACACACACAGGGTTGAGGAAGGAATCTTTTAAAAGTTTGTGAAGCCCACATCTGAGAGCTTCTGGAGTAAATGGTCAAAGCTCCCCATGGCATCCCCAAATAGCTTTAAAAAATTAATAAAACCTGTTGAGGTGACACAGGCTTATAAACCTAGTGTTCAGGAAGCCAAAGTGTCAGAGTCATGGCTATGGAGGCCCTGAAAGGAAAATGTTAATATTTTATCAATAAGGAAATGGCACTGTTTTATATTTCAAGACAGGCAGCAATAGAAAAATCATAAGTGAGGAGACCAGAGTGTAGTTCTGTTGGTAAAGTGCCTGCCTAACAAGCGTGCCGCCCTGAGTTCAATTTCCAGCGCACACACACTGGGCGGTGCGTGTCTGTAAGGAGGAGTAGGCAGGAAGGTAAGACGTTCAAGGCCATCCTTGGGGGTTCAAAGTCAATCCAGATGGCAGGAGATCCTGTGTGACAGGGAGGAGGAGGAAGGGGAGGAGGGGGATGGGAAGGAGGAGGAAGAGGGGGAGAGGAGGAGGGGGAGAAAGGGGGAGAGGAGGGGGAAGAGGGGGAGGAAGAGGAGGATGGGGAAGAGGGAGGAGGGAGAGGGGGAAGAGGGGAAGAGGAGGAGGGGGAGGGGGAGGAAGAAGGAAGAGGGAAGAGGGGGAGGGGAGGGGGAAGAGGGGGAGGAATGAATAAAAACGTAACACTACCAATGTTTTTCAGCAGTTTTTGTTTGTTTGAAAATTTCAAGTTAAAATTTGAGGACAGTGTGTTTTTTGTTTGTTTGTTTGTTTGTTTGTTTGTTTTGTTGTTTTCAGAAGGAAATAAAAGTAACTTGCATTCCTGAGCTTCAGGTCAGGAAACCTCGAGGGTTTTCATGCTTGCCACCTCGAGGGTTTTCATGCTTGCCAAACCTCTCCGCAATTACTGCACATAATGGCTCTTTTCTAGAAGGTTCCACATATTCCCTGACTGCATGTCGGAAAGTGTTTCCCGCGCCCCGCCCCTCCCCTCCACCCCACCCCCCACCCCCGCCCCACAGCCCTTGGTCTCTTGGAGCTTTGCTAAGGATTGGTCTTGGCTTAGGGCTCAAGCGTTGTTCTATGGAGCACAGCTACATCCGAACCAGAAGTCCCCCACCTCTGGCTTTGACGGTGACTCCAGTCCTGACATCTGATTGCCCAGAGTATTTTCTGTTTTCCTGTGGTCAGTGTGTGCCTGCGTGCATGCTCATGTGTACGCATGTGGTATGTGTGTGTGTGTGTGTGTGTGTGTGTGTGTGTGTGTCTGTCTGTCTGTCTGGAAGGCTGCACTTGACACATAGAGAGGTCAGGAAACAACCTCAGGGGACAGTCCTCGCCTTCCACCCATTTAAGAGAGGGTCTCTCTTTTGTTGTTTCCTGCTGAGTCCTCCAGTCTAGCTAGCCTGCAAGCCTCCAGGCATTTTCTTAGTTCCACTTCCCACCACCCCACAGGAACACTGGGTTTACAGACAGGGGTGGGGTGGGGAGCACTACCGTGCCTAGCTCTGTGTGAGTGCTAGGAATTGACCTCAGACCCCCAAGTTTGCACAGCAAGCTTTCCACCAGACTCCTGTGGTGTATGTGTGTGTGTGTGTGTGTGTGTGTGTGTGTGTGATGTCCTTGCTCTGTGTGTGTTCCTGTTTGTAGGACACGTGTGTGCATAACTATGCAGATGTAGGTAGGTGGAGTCAGGCGTTGACACCAAGTATCTCCCTCAATTAATTTCCATCTTATTCTCTGACATAAGATCTCTCACTGAACACAGAACTCACCCGTTAGAGTGATAAGCTCTCCACAGGCCTCGTTTTTTGCTTCTTTACAGCTCGCGGCTGCCTTGGTCATCCCTCGCTGCTGAGCGCCCTGGCTCTCACCCACTCTCTCCACCTGTCCACCCGTCTCTACCTACCACAGTGAGCAACCTCAGCTACAGGCCAGAGCACTCAACCTCCACGCAACCCTCCAGCCCCCCCACTACCCTCAGGATGGGGTTCGAATCCTCCCTCCCACCCTCAGTCCCACTGTGTGCTCCTCCCATTGTGAAGGACAGTAGGAACTTCTTAGATTTCTTAGGACGCCCCTGTGCATGTGTGACCTAGACATGCGCCACCCCTCCCCTCCAGCCACTGTCCCATTTCTGTTCCTAGCTCAGCTCCTTCCATCCTATCAACCTTAGAAGGGACATTGCCTCTGTCCTCAGGCCCCACCCCAGGTTACATCCGAGATGTCCGGTGAAATTTTCAGCCTCAGCCAGTGATACCTTGTTTAGAGAGGTCAGTTGAGGCAGGGTTCACCCTCCCTGCCCTTGAGTATGTTTCCCTGGAGACCAATAATCCTGCTTATCAAGTGTTGTTTCTCTGCACCCAGTGTGGCGTCTGGAAGATAGTAGGCACCGAATATGTTTAGTCAATTGAATTTTCTAGAATGGTGCATCTTTAAAAATCCAGGGGGTGGGGAGGGGATAAAATTGATCAGTGAACTGCTTGCCTAGCAGGCATGAGGAGCTGAGTTTGATCTCCAGAACTCATGTGAAGAAGCCAGGCACCGAGGCGGCAGACATGTCTTGGTGGTTAACAGCAGTTACTGTACTACCAGAGGACCTGCATCTGGATCCCCGCACCCACGTCGGGTGGCTCACAACTCCCCTTAACTCCAGCTGATCACTGCAAAAGATGACTCCCATAGATTGTTCTAGAATGGGAAATCAGAGCTCTCCAGTGGCAAACAAGTCCACTCTAACTTTAAATACTACAAAGTCCCGAAGAGGCAAAAGATACATCACCTATACAACACTAAGAGACTAAGACACAGTTTTAGAGGGCCAGTGAAATAGCTCAGTGGGTGAAAGGGCTTACCACCAAACCTGACCTGTGGGGAATTTGATCCCAGAATTTCACAGGGGAGAAGGAGCGGAGGGACTCCTAAAGTTGTTCTGCCTTCTACTCATGCACTGACACACACACACACACACACACACACACACACACACACACTTGTAGAAGCTAGAGCGGATCTTAGCTGACAGAAGATGAAAAATGTGCTCTCGGGTCAACACAGGCTATCTCAGAAGCCCCTTGCAGGGTATTAAAGGGCTTCTATCCAAATATAGAGACAACTCTCTTTCAGAGCTGTGGACTTTGCTTTTGAAACAGAATTGTACAGAGCCCAGGTGAGCCCCAAAGTTGACGAATAGTCCAAGGTGGCTTGGGACTCCTCATCCTTCCCCAGAACTGAGGTCAGAGGCATGTGTCACCTGGGGTTGAACCCAGGGCTCCCCGCATGCTCCGTGAGCCCTCTACTGTGTGAGCCGGCTCTCAGGCCCTCAGGGATTTCTTCATAATGTTTGCTTTGCATTTTCACCTCAACACACACCACACCGTGTCCTCATAAGATGTTCGTTAACGAAGGGACATCCCTTAACAAGCGCTGGCATTGACAACAGAAAGTATTTAGAGATGATGTTTACAAAGACCAGACTTTAAGCAAAAATTTGACTCCGCATCAAGAACACAGCATCTGTGGTCAGTGTTCCAGAAAGTCCAGATGGACAGGGTCTAGCTAGTGAAAATCAGGTGGGAAATGTACCAGGGCAGGAGCCTACGCCTCCTTCGCTCTTGCCCTTTCTTGTTTCCAATCAGCAGACTAAGTTCTGTGTAACAGCGTTAGGAGGGAGTCATACTTTACCGTTGATCTCGAAGGTCTCCATCGCAGGGAACATGGCTTGGTCAAAATCAGCTCCGTCTTCTGTGCTGCCCAAGAAGTCTTCCTCCTTAAGGGTTTCTTTACTTCCCATTGCTAAGTTTTATAGGTGGCCAAAGCCCTGGAGCCAGCAGAAATGTTCCCCAGGAGGAAGCGGGGCTCCCATTTAACTGCAGCAGCTCGCTGGAGATGCACACGACTTCCCTTTGGCAACGATTCTTGAGTTCACACAGTGTTTCCTGACTATGGGGACCAGTCTGTTCCGTAGTGCAGAGTTGACTGTTGTTTAAAAACCGGGCTGTTCACATGTGGAGCTGTTGTGTGGGGGAAGCTGCCTGTTAAGGGGAATTGAAGAAGTTTGGGAAAGACCCTCTGCGTCCTCAGGTCCCTAGGTGACACTGAAATGGACCTTTGTCTTCCTTTTTTACGCCTTACCAATCCCTGCATCCATCCAGATCCAGCTAGATATCCCAGGACTTCGCCAGCCCACACGAAAATCTTCCTCTGACCCACTTCAGGCTGGGTTCATCTGTAGACTTAATGGGGCTCTGGATCAGCATCTGGGACATGGTCTGGAGGCCCAGCTCCCTCCCACACAGACCAAGTCCTGACCTATGGCTTAATAAGGTCCCTTTGTGATATTAAAGTTTAGGAGGTGAGCTTGGAAGATTAAAGTACATGTTGGACATGACTTCAAATCTCCAGACCCTACTGAAAAACAAAATGGCAGCAATGAAAACCAGGTGTGGTTGCAACATCTATCACTGAAGAAATGGTGGGACAGGGACAGGTTTCCCTGAAGGTCCCTGGTCATCGGCCTAGCCAATCAGTGTCCCCCAGGTGCAATGTGAGAGGGAAAGAGAGAGGAAGAGGGAGAGGGAGAGAGAGAGAGAGAGAGAGAGAGAGAGAGAGGCAGAGACACAGAGAGTGACAGAGAGAGATAGAGTCACCAAGATAGAGACAGGGAAAGAGAGGCAGAGAGAGAAGATTGAGAGGGAGAGAGAAACAGGGAGAGAGAGAGAGAGAGAGAGAGAGAGAGAGAGAGAGAGAGAGAGAGAGAGAGAGAGAGAATCTTATCTTAAACAGTATGATGGAAGGTCAGAGAGACGGCTCAGTAGGTATAGGCCCCTGTAGCCAAACCTGGCAATTTGAACTTTATTTCAATGATCCACATGGTAAGAAGAGAAAACTGACTCCCACAATGATCCTCTAGCCTCCACATACATGTATACATACCATCACACAATCACTAATATGTACACATACATTTACAGCACACACAACTAAAATTAAAACACTTTCACAATCACTCTGGAGGTGCTTTTTTGCAGCATACCTAAGCTTTCCAAGCAACACTCGTGTGTGTGTGTGTGTGTGTGTGTGTGTGTGTGTATGCACATGTATGTATGTATACACCCATGTGCATGTACATATGTGTGCATGTGTACCTGTGGACTCTGAGTGTCCATGTATGCATGTATCTCACTCACTCACTCACTCACTCACTCACTCACTCTGTGTGTGTGTGTGTGTGTGTGTGTGTGTGTGTGTGTGTGTTAGGCACGTGAGACCTAAGCTTGTTCTTCTTGTCCCTTTGAACCTGTGGCAGGTCATAAATGATTAAGATGCGGATAGAGGGGACCAATGTTTGCTGCAACTCATATCTGGTCCTCGTGGCCGCTGTGGGATGGTAGAACTCAAGCTGTATTTACCTCCCCTCACACATTTGCATAACTCTTGTATTACAGAGTATGATCACATGAGCTCAGAGCTGGGCAGTAAGGACGCTCTCTGGCTACCGGGAACAGTTGATCTGCTGAAAATGTTGGCGACTTTGCTCAGAGTATCCTGTTCTTCACTACTTTGCAAGTATCAGGACCTAAGTTCAATCCCCAGGCCCCATATTAAAAAGGCTGGGTGTGGTGGAGTGTCCTCAAATCCCCGTGCTGGGAGACAGAGACAGGCAGATGATGCTCATTAGCCAGACAGTCCGCCCCGCCCCCACCCCATCCCAAGTGAGCCCCAGGCCAGGTATCAAGGAATGAGGTGGATGGTGTCCGAGGGCGGAGGTTGTGCTCTGTTCTCTGAGCACGTGTGTATGCCCGTGCACATTAGGGCAGCTGTGACAGAGCTAAAAGCAAGGCTTGGGTCCTGTGGACCAGCCAGCTGGCAGCTCCAAACAGAGTCCAGGGACAGTCAGCGTGGGTGGCAGAGGCTGGGGCTTCTCCCACAGGAGGGAAGTTCCCCAAGCCAAAGAGCCTGCTCCTGGACTTCCCCAGCCTCACACCTCTCCCCGGCTCAGTGCTGTCTTTCAACAGTGGGGGTGGCGCTCACTGAAGAATGCCCTGTAAACTAGCAAGTACCATGCTTAGAGGAATCATTTAAAGAACGCCAACAGGGTTGGGGATTTAGCTCAGTGGTAGAGCCCTTGCCTAGCAAGCGCAAGGCCCTGGGTTCAGTCCTCAGCTCTGTTAAAAAAAAAAAAAAAGAATGCCAACTGTCCCTGTGTCAGCGGTGGCGGCTGTGGAACCAGGCAGACCCACGTCTCAGAGCCAGCACCATGAGCCCGGAAAACGGCTGAAGGTGAAGGGTCGTGGCACGAACATGAGGACTTGAGTTTGGGTCCCCAGCACCCCATGCAGAAAACAGGGCGCCGTAATTGTACTGGCTGCTTTTGTGTGTCAACTTGACACAGACTGGAGTTATCACAGAGAAAGGAGCTTTAGTTGGGCAAGTACCTCCATGAGATACAGCTGTGGGGCATTTTCTCAATTGGTGATCAATTGGGGAGGGCCCCTTATGGGTGGTGCCATCTCTGGGCTGGTAGTCTTGGGTTCTATAAGAGAGCAGGCTGAGCAAGCCAGGGGAAGCAAGCCAGTAAGGAACATCCCTCCATGGCCTCTGCATCAGCTCCTGCTTCCTGACCTGCTTGAGTTCCAGTCCTGACTTTTTTTGGTGATGAACAGCTGTGTGGAAGTGTAAGCTGAATAAACCCTTTCCTCCCCAACTTGCTTCTTGGTCATGGTGTTTGTGCAGGAATAGAAACCCTGACTAAGACAAATTGGTACCAGCATAGTGGGGGTATTCCTGTGACAACCTGACCATGTTTTGGGGAGGACTGTGGTAGGACTTGGAACTTTGGGCTAGAAGATTCATTCGGTGTTGAGACTTCTGTGGGATGCTGTGTAGGAGCTTGGAAGATAATGTTGAGAACAGTGCAGAAGATGGAGGCCTGGCTTGTGAAGTTTCAGAGGGAAGATCAAAGACTTATCAGGGCTGTTGCTGTTTTGATTGTGAGGATTCTGTGGTTTTGGTTAGCTGGGGCAGAAGAACCGGCTGTGATTAACACGATACCAGAACCACTAAAGCAAACCTTTGTGTTACTGGCACTATTGATGCTGGTTAGCTGGAGCTAAGAAATTAGCGGTGATTAAGAAGAGACGAGCATCACTGAGGTGAAACCTTCTGGAAAATGTTTTCTGAGAGCACAGAGGCTGTGTTCCAGAGATAGCCAAGGTTGTACCTCGTGCTGTAGCAGGACTTGGTACTGTGTAAGAGTCACCCAGGTGGCACTGGCTTTAAAGGCATGAAGGGGTCCTGAAGAGCAGCTGAGGCTCAGCACTGTGAGAGGCTGCAGAAGGCCATTGTGAAGGTGCAAACTCAGTGGCAATTGATGGCCCAGGACTGAAGGGGTCATGCAAAGGAGCTGAGGCTTGGCACCATGAAGAGAGCCTATGAGAGGCTATTGGTGAAGCCTAGTTACAGTGGAAGATAGCAGTGTTTTGGAGATGCCAGTGCCATGAGATGACCGCCAAGAACAGCAGCAGCAGTGGAGTACAGCAGCTGGAGCCTAGAAGACAAGGTGTGTGCTACAAAGGGCAGAGCTGGAGAAGTGACCCAAGCCCTTGGAGGAGCCCGGAAGATTGTGAGTTGGATCCCAGACATTGAACCACTGGAGTTTGAGTTTTGATTGTGACTGCACCCTGATATTTTTCTTTCTTGAAGGAAGAAAGTATTTTAGTGGAGCCCACAGTTAAGAGACTTTGAATTTTTTAAAGACTTTGAATTTTGAAAGATATTGGATATTTTAAAGGGATTAAACTTTTAATATGTAAAGACCGTGGGACTTCTAAAGTTATTTAGATCCTGGGGATGAATAAGAAAGTAAGGGTTGAGGCTTATGTTTGTGTGTCAAGTTGACAAGGGGTCAATTGTACTGGCTGGTTTTGTGTGTCAACTTGACAGAGGCTGGAGTTATCACAGAGAAAGGTGCTTCAGTTGGGGAAGTGCCTCCATGAGATCCAGCTGTGGGGCATTTTCTCAATTAGTGATCAAGGGAGGACGGCCCTTTGTGGGTGGTACCATCTCTGGGCTGGTAGTCTTGGGTTCTATAAGAGAGCAGGCTGAGCAAGCCAGGGGAAGCAAGCCAGTAAGGAACATCCCTCCATGGCCTCTGCATCAGCTCCTGCTTCCTGACCTGCTGGAGTTCCAGTCCTGACTTCCTTTGGTGATGAACAGCAATGTGGAAGTGTAAGCTCAATAAACCCTTTCCTCCCCAACTTGCTTCTTGGTCATGATGTTTGTGCAGGAATAGAAACCCTGACTAAGACAGTACTGTAGTTGTAATTCCAAGTCTGTCAAGTAGAGACCAGGATCCCTGGGGCTTGTGGGCGGGCTAGCCTAACCTACTTGGTGAGTCCTAAGTTCCGTGAGAGATCCTGACTGAAAAAACAGTGGAGAGGGCTGACGAGATGGCTTAGCAGGTAAAAGACGCTTGCGGTCAAGCTTGATGACCCACATTCCTTTTCCAGGACACACATGGTAGAGAGAACTGACTCCTGAAAGTTGTCTCCTCTTCTGCCACACCACATACTACACACACACACACACACACACACACACACACACACACACACATGCAATTCACACAAAATAAATCTAAATTCAGTGAACAGCTCTCTCATGAACTTGCTGTGCAATTGCAAACAATCTGCTTAACTTCTCTGAGCCCAGCACAAAGCTGCAGCTCCTTGACTACTTTAGCTAGGATTCATTATCCAGGCAGGACTCGCCACCCACAGCATAGAAGCTGCCTGGCGTACAAGTACCAAGAAATGGTGTCAGGTTGCAAACTCAGAACATGGCTTCTACAGCCGATGTAAGCCACTACTCCAAGGAGCAGGAGGTTGAGATCTAATGAGCAGAATCCCAGAGTGATCACATAAGGAGGGGAGGCGTGGTATCCCACCGCCATCCTGCGAGAACGCCATAGTTGATGGGAAACACTGTGAAACTCACATGTGTCTCTTTAGACTGACTATATGATTGTGTGTGTCATTTCTCAGGTACCATCCACCTCCTTAGAGACAGGATCTCCTGTGGCCTACTAGTCATCAGTGGGCCAGGCCTGCTGACCAGTGAGCCTCAGAGAGACATCTGTCTCCACCTCCCCAGCACTGGGATTAAGTACATGCCACCATGCCTGATTTTTCATAGTGGGTTTTGCAGACTGAACTCATGTCCTTATGCCGACAAGGCAAATGCTCTGTCAACTGAACTATCTCCCCTACCCCAAGATGAGTACTACTCTTATAAAGATTTAGCTGATCATTTGTGTGTGTTCATGCCTGTCTCTTGTGAGCGGAGGTGGGCGCATGCATACACGTGCCTGGAGGCCGGAAGAATACACTGGGTGTCCTTCGAAATCACTTGTCTGACGATTACTTTGGGTGAGGTCTCTCCCTGAACCTGGGGCTCATTTGGAATCCAGGAACACTTGGTGACCCTTCTGGCTCCACTCCCTGCACTCCTTCAGGCATGCACCTAGCCTGGTACGTGGATCCTGAGCCCCAAGTCCATGTCTCATCACTGTGCAAGCAAGCGCTCTGAACCACAGAGCCATGGCTCCAGTCCAGATAATATTTTAATGCAATATCTAAAACACCCAACAGTGTGCATACCACCAGCAAATTACCGACATTTAAAAAATGGCAGCCTCCCCCGGTACTGAGCAATTCAGCTCCTGTGGGTCCTGGTCCCAATCAATTATAGCATCTTCATTACAGGAGACTCCAAAATTTGCCCTGTGTGCCTACAGCCTGGGGCGAGGATGGTGGGGCTGACACGTGTGTGGCACATCTGTAAAGGAAGCACTCTGCAGAGACCTGTGGAGTCAGGCTCTAAGGAACACTTCATGTCTTGTCAGATGAAGCCTTCTCAATCCTTTAAATCGCCCATTAGGCACAAAGCACACTGTTCCAGGGGTAGGGTACGGTCTCTTCCCAAGCTCCATTCAAACCCTTTTATGTCCAGGAACGCAGATCTGACTGTCCCTTTCCCAGATGAAGTGGTCCATTTCTATCTGGGGACTGATTTGTTCAAGATATACAGGGTTGGGTTTCACTTTCCAGGCATAGAGTGTCTGATTGGAGTGTCGAGATGCATTCCAAGAGGCCCTGGTGGAGGGATGTCCAGTTTTCTCATGTCCTCAGTAGAGATGGCTAAGGGCTCGTGCTGCTTCGCTATGATGGGAGGAATGAGGATGGGAAGTATGATGGGGGGACCCCAGACAGCTGTGGCGCCATCTTGGAGTCCTCTGCAGAGCTCAACATCCCATCACTTAGTGGGTCCCACATGTGTTAACTGGTGAGCTAGCTGCCTGTGTGGTCAACAGAAAGAGCTCTGGGGTGACCTTGTTCTAGCCTGAGAGTGGAGCAATTGTGTGGTGTTGAAGTGACTAAGACAACGCCATCTTGTGTTATGATTCCATTTTGTGTCTGCCTAGACACTTCTCTCCTTCCCAACAGCCACAACTGCCTTGGCAACACATTTGGAATTTCCGTGACCCTGACTATAGTCCAGATGTATTAGTCAAAATGAGTAATATTTATACAAACTAACCATAACTGAAAAGGTATGAATCAGAATTAATTGTCGGGGCTGGAGAGATGGCTCAGCTGTTAAAGAGCACTGGCTGCTCTTCCAGAGGTCCTGAGTTCAATTCCCAGCACCCACATGGTGGCTCACAACCATCTATAATGGGATCTGATGCCCTCTCCTGGTGTGCTTGAAGACAGCATTTCACAGTGTGTGAGTTAGACCTTGAAAGTCAAGTCAAACAGGAGATAAAAGAAAGATACTGGAATCCTTGTTGCTACACTAGTACAAACAGAAGTTTGTCTTGAGCCACTGAGATGGGAAATGATGGGGGGGGGCTTGGCATTCCAGGACATTCTGCCTGTTGTCTCGGGTTCCAGCTTATCAATGTAGGGCAGTAAAGGTCCCGCATACACAGGGGGAGCAGGGTTGGGACCGCAAGTTTGCTTTAAGACCAGAAGAAAGGACAGAGAAGCGACTGCCCAGTTCTATCACTCCTGGGTCTCTGCCAAGAGTACTCTAAGTCAACAGTCACAGGGATCCTCAAACATCAATGTTCACCCACAGTGCCGTTCACAACAGCTAAGTTACAGGACTAACCCGAGTGTCCAACAACAGAAGGATGGGTGAAGAAAATGTAGCTTGCTTAGACAGTGGAGTTTGCACAGCCAAAAAGTGGAGCCATGCCTTTGGCGGGAAAATGGATGGGACTAGAGACAATTATATTAAGTGAAATAAGCCAGCCTCAGAAAGTCCAACTTATGATGTTCTTTTCTCATGCGTGGCTCCCAGATTTTATAGAGACAGACAAAATTCTATATGTATGTATGCATGACATGAACAGAGACTATGGGAGCTGACAAGGGACATGAAGGGGCTAAAAGGAGGGGGAAGGTCTGAGAAGGGGAAGAGGAGGGATACTGGATGAATATGCTCAGCACTTAATTAAACTGGTTTCCAACTAGGCCTATACAGGGCAAGGCCAGTGTGATGGTTCTATTAACCTGACGTGACCTGCAGTCACCAGGGAAGAGAGTTTTGATGGGGATCATCTAGATCTGGTTGGTGTTTGGGCAAGTCTGCGGGTGATCACTTAGATAGTTGGTGTGGAATGACTGGGTCCACTGTGGGTGGCGCCATTCTCTAGGCAGGGACCCTGGGATGTGTACATGCAGAGAGGGCGCTGATCACAAGCCGACACGTTCATTGTCTCCCTGTTCTGGACTGTGGATGTGATGTGATTGGGTGCTTTGGAGTCCTGACTTCTCTACACTGTAACCTGAGACTGCAAGTCACACTCTGTCTCCCTTAGACCGCTTTCTCTCAGAGCATTTTATCACAGCAGCTGCCCCCTCTCTGATTTCTGAGACACAGTTCTCCTGAGCCCACACGCCACACACCCCGCATTCCTAGAACCTCGAGCTCTTCCTGGGTGACCAAACTTTTCACTGCACCACTCAGAAAAGGGGGTGTTGGAAGCACATGCTTCTCTGTGAGAGAGCGAAATGAGAAGCTGGGATGTAATTCCATGAGCAGTATGGACCCGTCCCCAGAGCAGGTTTAGGGAATTGTAGCAAACGTGGAGTGGGAAACAGTAGCCGCCAGCCCCATGCTCATAGGGTCCCAGAACCCCTCCCCCCTCTCTATGCATCTGTGTGTGTTCCCGTGTGCACATCCGTGTATGCGTGCATCTCTATCTCTGTCTCTGTGTGTGTGCACACAAGTGTGTGCATCTCTCCCTCCCTTTCTCCTCTTTGTGTATCTCTCCCTCCCTGTGTGTGTGCACGCATGTGTGCATCTCTCTTTCCCTCTCTCTCTTTCTTTCTACCTCTCCTTCTGTAAGTCTCTGTGTGTGCTTATCTCTCTGTGTCTCTTTCTGTGTGTGTGTGTGCATGTGTCCATTTCTCTGTCTGTCTCTGTGTTTGTGTGTGTCTCTGCATCTCTGTGTGAGTCCATGGGTACATCTCTGTTTGTCTCTGTGTGTGTGCACGCAAATGTGTGCATCTTTCCCTACCTACTCCTCCTTTCTCTTCCTCTCTCTCTTCCTCTCCCTCTCTCTCTCTTTCTCCCTCTCTTTCTCTCCCCACCCCCTTCTGTGTGCACACTTTTGTATGTGTGTGTGCTAGAGGGAGCCAAATGACAACTTGGGGCTGTTCCTCCCATCTCTCTGAGATAGCCTCTCTCGGTGGCCTGGAGACCATCAAGCAGACACAGCTGGCTGAACAACAGCCCAACAAGCCTGTCTCCACCTCCCCAGTATTAGGATCACTGCCTGTCATAGCTGTTTATATATACGCTTGTGTGGTACATGTGTATGTGCATATGTGTAGAGGCCAGAGGCCAACACTATATGCTTTCTGCTATTGCTGTTTACCTTATCTTCTGAGGCAGGATTTCTTATTAGACCCAAAACTCACCATCTCCCTACCTATCCTGGCTGGCCAGGGAGCAGTAGATACCTGCCCGTCTCCCCTCCCCCACAGTACTAAGCAGGAAGCATGCAGACATGCTGACCGGGAGGACTACATCAAGTGAGTATTTTCATGTGCGTGCTGGGGACCCAAGCTCAGGTCCTCATGGTTGTACAGCAGCCTCTTCACCAGTTGAACCATCTCACCAGTCCCTGGCTTTAAAAAAGCAGACATAAGTTCTGGGGAATCAAACGGAAGTCCCCGTGCTTACGAGGCAAGTGATCCCCCAATTGAGCCGTCTCGCCAACATCTGCCTTGCCATTTTCAATAACCGTCTTTTCCAGATGTTCCCCTGACCACTGCAAGGACACTCTCCTACAGACTGACTATTCCTTGACTCCTCTGACGTCTTAATTCCAACAAGCCCCTAGTCTTAGGTCCTTTGACCCCTGACCTCTGATTCTGCCATTCTCCCGTGACGCACTGCCCCCTGCCCACTGCCCACTCCACGTTCTGTCTCCGCTCACCTGCTTGTATTCCGATGGTGCTTGTAATCCGCCTCCTGCTCACAGACTTATCCCTTTGTCTTCATTGCTCTTGACAAAAAACGCGTGACCCTGGTTAGACCCGGTCCTCCCACAATTGGATGTAAATGGGGGGAAAATGAGGCTAATGTGATTACACAGACGGCCCGACGGTCTCGTTTAATTACAGGACATGAACTGCAAAGGAGCCTCACAGCCTTTCTGGTAATTGTAGAACAGTTTCTTATTCTGCTCACTCTCCCAAGCAACTCTTTCAGACCCGACTTCATTAAACTCCTCTTCTTCACTCTCACCAGAAAACGCTGCCCTCCTCCTTGTGTGTCCGGGGGAGGGGGGCAGATGCACATCCATGCGTATCGTTCGGACTCAAGAACACGCTGGGGTGTTATTCCTCTGGCAACGTCCACGTCTTTTGAAGACAGGTTCCTTCACTAGTCCGGAAGCTAGACCGGCTGGCCACTGAGCTCGGGAGCCTTCTGCCGCCTCTTCCCCGGCACACACCACACACACGGCTTTTTACAACGTGGATTCTGGCCTGGAACTAACCTAACCCCCTTGCTTGCAAGGTCAGCACTCTACTGAAGGAGCCAACTCCCCAGCCTCAGCCTCCGCGCCCTCCTCTTCGCTGGTCTTTCCTCTCTGTTACACAGCATGCTCTCCGCTTTCCTCAGAAAGCCCCAGGCACCAGGGAGAGAACTCGAGACTCTCCTCGTCCCTGTCTGGTCCAAGGATCCTGCCGGCAAGACTAAAATTTCCTGAAACTTTCCAGGCTCCCGTCGGGACCTCAGTGTGCTCTCTGCACCTGCCCGCGTCACCTCCTCAGTGGTGTGGGCTGTTCTCCCCTCCGCCTGGGTTTACGGTCTCACCCTGAGCACTCCCACCAGCAGAACACAAACCCCGGCGTTTATCTCACCCCAATGAAGAAGCTCCTGGCCTGCCGCCCTGTAAGCTAACACCCATGTTTTGCCCTTCTTTCTGTAAAACTTCCTCCAAAGCTGTCTGTCCCACTGTGGTCAACTCCTCTGCTCCCGTTCTATAGTCTTATCAACTGCAGCGGGGTCTCTCCTTGTCAATCAGCTGAAACTACCTCTGCTGAAACAGCCATGGACTCTTCAGGGAGCATTTGTGATTGACCCGTATCAGAAGCACAGTGTGCAGTTATTTCTTCCATGAAATAATCCAGTTACTCCCAAAGACAGAACTTCTGCTCTTAGGTTCGCTTGACACACACACTAAAGTTAACTGAAAGGAGAGACCCTCCGTTCCGAAGTTGCCTTCATCCGATCCAACCATAAGGCATTTTCTTAACCAGTGATTGATGCAGGGAGGGCCCAGCCCACTGTGAGCGATGCCAGCCCCGGGCTG
>OZ030017.1:74327918-74390418 GCA_964023405.1 Apodemus agrarius | reverse complement strand
TGCTACAACCAGCTGACAGGTCTGAGAGCAGCCCAGAACCCATTCTCCCTTCTAAGAGCCTCCTCATTGCCTTCATCACGATGATCTCCTCTTGACTGGGGATATAGCGCAGTGGGTGGAGTGCTTGCCTAGCACGTGAACAACGGTCCACAGGCCAATTCACAGCACGGCACAGACTGCGTGCCTTGGGGCATGCCTGTACTCCCAGTAGCAAGGCTAGCCTGGGTTACATGAAACTCTTTTTCAAGAGAAGAAGGGAAAGAGAGGAAGAGAAGGAGGGAGTGAGGGAGTACAAAGGAAAGGAGGAAGGTAGAAAGGAAGAAAAGAGAAAGAACACTCAGCCCATCTTCCTGACTGTCAATCATTCTGACAGTCCTGCGGGGAACCAGGACAAGCCCGGTGAGCAGACCGCACTAATGGCGTGACTCCTCCTTGTTGGCCACGCGATGCGGGTGCGAATTCCCGGCCTGAAGGCACCAGTCTCCTTCCCAGCAGCTCGCTCTGATCGGATCGTTCTTGCTGCACGACCTTGAGCTGCCTAGCTGCCTGCCCTGCGCTGTGACCCGTTTCCTTCCTTCCTAAGCTCAGTTCTTTCTGTCATGTGGAAGTCCCCAAGTGATTGCAGTACTTTCCTCTTGTTGCAGCAGCAAGTTGGCTCGATTTTCTTTTCTATAGCTTGTAGCTAAGGAACACAAAGCGCCCTCTCTGCGGGAGGGGCTTCCAGGACTTGGGCCAGCTCTCTTCCCGCTCACCTCTTAGGTCTATGTAGGTCCATGTGCCTGCCACTCTGGCTCTCCCTCGGTTTTGACTGAGGACTAACAGATTCCCATCAGTAGAGGCTCACCAGGAAGTGGGGCTCAGAGTAATGAGCCAGTGAGGTTGACTCTCCCCCCCAACCCCCGTCAAAGCCAAGACTTACTGATCCTTTGTTAACCGTTGCCTGGCTTCTGAAAGAATAAATGTGTACATTGGTTCGCATGTTCATGTGTCTTTAGGTACACGTGTGTCTATGTGTGGAGGTCTGATGACAATCTCAGGAGTCATTTCTTAGATACCATCCATGCTGTTTTTGAAGACAGCATCTCCCACTGGCTTGGACCTTCTCACAGCGGCTAGGCCAGCCGACCAGCCAGAAAGCCCAGGGATCTGCTTGCCTTCCCTTCTGCGCAGCACCAGGCTTACAAGCATGGGCTCTGGGGAACTGAACTCAGGTCCTCACGCTTGCAAGTAAGCACTTTATCCACGGAGCCATCTCCTTAAGATGTTTATTTTGTGTAATAGTAGAATAGTGAACCAAACCAACATAAAACCTTTTAATAAAACGGCAGTGTCAGAAACAGATACTAACGGGAGAGGGATAGAGAGTCACATCGCCAAGAGCCTGCAAGCGAGCTTCAGACCGCCCCCTCCCTCGGGAGACGTGTCAAGTCAAGAACACTCCAAATGTCCCCAGTGAGGAGTTTCTCTGCTTGTCGACATGAAGGGTGGACTTTGGGTAAGGTGACTGACCCAGATTTAAGCCCCATTCCCGGGGCTGGAGAGATGGCTCAGTGGTTAAGAGCACTGGCTATGCTTCCAGATGAGCTGAGTTCAATTCCCAGAAACCACATGGTGGCTCACAGCCATCTATAACGGGATCTGACATACAGGAGTGTACACACACACACACACACACACACCCTCACACACACGTGTATACATACATATGCATACCTCACACACACACACACACACACACACATACACATCCCTCACAAGTACACAGGATCTGGGCATATACACACATGCACACATAGCTACACAAGTGTATACACATATATGCATGCACACATGGATACACACACAACTGCTTAGACACATTTGCACAGACACATTTGCATACACACACACAGATATACACATGCAAGTACATACACACAGATAGACAGACCCACACACAAATACATATCCCACCACATATGAGTGTATATCCTCATGCAGACACACACACAAATAATATATACATACATACATACATGCATGCATACATACATACATACATATTTTTTAAATGAAAGAAAATGTGACCCCTTGAAGACTCTAAGGAAATATGTAGTATCGCAAGAACTGCATGCTTTCCCTGGAATGGATCAGTCAGTAAAGCGCTTGCTGTGTGAAGGAGGACCTGAGTTTGATCCCCAGAATCAGTGACTTTTTAAAACCTGAGAGTAGGTGAATGTTGCATTCCCAAGCCTGGGGAGTCGGAGACAGAAGCACCCTGAGCTTGCCACCCAGACATTTTAGTTGAAAAACGTAAGCTCAAGGCTCAGCGAGAGATGCTACCTCAACATACAAGGTGGATGGCACCCAAGAAATGACAGCTGAGTTGTCCTCTGACCTCCAGAGGCACAGGCACACATTTGCAGATGCACCCCTTTATATACACATACACCAATGTACATGCAGGAATCACAACCTTTCACAGAGAACCCGGACTCACAACTCACTACGTTAACACAGAGGAGCAATATGACGTCTGACAGCCATGGTGACGGTGATCCTGTTCACTCCCCTGCCCCAGCAGGGAAATCAAATACATATCGATAGGCATTGACAGCCATTCAAAGCCAGCCTGAACCCTTAGCTCCCCATTTTAAACATTTTTGAGTGGGAAATGTATTGTAAGGAACCATGAGAGGTAGGGAGATAGCTTGGTTGGTAAAGTCCTTCTCTTGTAAGCATAAGGTCCTGAGTACAAGCCCCAGAACACACATTAAAAATGCTGGGCGTATTGTGTGTCCCTATAATGCCACCTCTGGGGATGCAGATGGCCGATTGCTGGGGGCTGGTAATCAGCTACCCTAGTCTACTTGGCAAGTTCAGGCCAGTGAGAGCCACTGCTTCAAGGAAACAAGATGAGCACCATCTGAGGAATGGCTCCGAGGCTGTTCTCTGCTTCTGCACATATGCATGCATACATGCATCTGCAGGCACATAAAAACACAAATACATACTTCTCTCTCTCTTACACACGCACACATACACACACACATACATAAACACACACATACACACATACACAAACAACACATGCACACATACATACACACATACTTATACACACATATTTACACACACACACACACACACACACACACACACATAGAGCTTGAATCCTTCTGTCATTTGATCCTGACTCTATTCTCTCTTGCATGCAGCTGTAGTCTTCGAACTAACAGTTCTGGGAACTGCACTGAAGATGGATGGCCCAACCATCTAAACCCCACACGCAGAGAATTCTGTCTACAAAGGTCCCAGGATGCGTTATCTCTCTTGCGCCATTTTGGAATGCAGAATGGAGTTAGTCGATTACGGTTGTGCAAACTAGTTACAAATAAATAAGGAGGGAAGCAAAAATCCTGATGCAGAGTTTCGCAGAGCTGGGCGGAGGGGGCCAAAGTCATTGCCCTTCTGTGTGTTCCACTCTGAAGCAAGACTGTAGAGAATCAATCCCCCAGCACAAGGAACGGGGCAGTTACGGGTCAGTGCCTTCCTGAGTCAGGCAGGATTAGATACTGACTCAGAGGCTTCAATGCAATCCTCTGTCATGTGATGCTGCTGGTTTGCAGAAGAAACATCTGTAGCAACTGAGGCCAGCGCTCCTTTGGTGGGCTCGTCACCCAAGCGTGAAGACCTGAGTTCAACCTCTAGCACCCGCGTAAGAAGTGGTGACACACACATATGATCCAGGGGCTAGAGAGTGGAGACAGGCAGAACTCACTAGCCTGCCGGTGACAGGCCATCTCAGAAGACTAGGAAGCACGAGTAAAGCCTCCTACTTTCGAGTCTGATGACCTGAGTTCTATTCCAGGACCTGTTGGGCAAAAAGAGATAACCAATGTATACACTGTAGCAAACACAACCCGCCTGCCCACATTCAAAACTCAATAAGTAAATAAGTAATAAAAAATGTTTATGTGTGTTTTTTTTGTTTTGTTAGTTTTTTGAATCAGGGCTGCTCTGTATAGCCCTGGCTTTCCTGAAACTCAATCTGTAGACCAGGCTGACCTCAAACTCGCAGAGATCCGCTTTCTCTGCCCGCTGGGATTAAAGTTGTGTACCACCATTGCCAGGCTCAGGTGAGGGGTTTGTAATGGATGGAACCAGTGAGATGGCTCAGCGAGTAAAAGTGGACAGTTCCTGTGGAACACCACCAGAGGTCGACCTCTGGCCGTCCCATGCATGCGCACACACCTGCACATGCTCAAAAGTGCGCTCGCTGCTATTCTTGATTAGGAATTCTAGAATGGAACTTATTGAGGTCTTGGGATGGAAGAGGAAGCTGTGGCTCTCCCCTTTTCCTGCCCTGTTATCTTTGTTAGGGTTCCATTGCTGTGAAGACGCAATGACCAAGGCAACTTCTACAAAAGAAAACGTTTCATTGGGGCTGCCTTACGGGTTCAGAGGTCCAGTCCATTATCACCAAGGCAGGAAGCATGGCAGTGTCCTGACAGTCATGGCTTTGGAGGAGCTGAGAGTTCTACATCTTGTTCAAAAGTCAACCGGGAGAAGACTGGCTCCCATGTGGCTAGGAGGAGGGTCTTAAAGCCCACTCCCACAGCGATCCACTTCCTCCAACAAGGCCACACCTACACCAACAAGTCCACACCTCCTTATAGTGCCACTTCCTGGGCCAAGCACATTCAAACCACCACATCTCCCAACAGTTCGTGAATCTGTAGTTAGCACTGAGGTTGTCCTGATCACACATCTGTGAGCACAGCTCGGCCTAATGTGAGTGTTCACTGTGACTGCCTTTCTTCTCCTGTACAGTTTTTTTTCTGTAATACTTGGCTTGTTTTTCCCCCCCATCACTTTTGTTCCTAAGAATCCATCCTTAAGTTTGACAGGATGTTCTGCCAAATGTTTTTAAATAACAAATATTTGCTTTTAACTAATTTGATATGCTAAAAAAAAAAAACTCCAAGATTTTGCTTTTGCTTAGAGAATTCTCTCCTAAAGTATTTTTTTTTAAATTTGAATTAATTTATTATTATTGTGTTTGTGTACATGATGCGTGTGAGGGGTATATGTGCTAATGTGTGCTTATAGTGGCTAGGGTACAATCTTGTAGTGTCAGTTCTATCCTTTATGTGGGGTCTAGGATCAGATTTAGGCCATCAGTCTTGGTGGTATTCACCTCTATCTGCTCTGCCAAGTTGCCTACCCTTCTCTGTTGTTGGAAAATACATATATGTGTAGAATGTAGTATGATTGTATTCACCCCATTACCCTCTCTTATCCCTCTCCAGTCTTGCTGACTTCTGTCTTTCCAGTGAATACTTCCTACCAAGTGTGTTTGAGCGCGCGCGCGCGCGCGCGCGCACACACACACAAACACACACACACACACACACACACACACACACACACACACGCTTGCAGGTCTTTGGCAGAGAGAGCTCTACATTCATGATTACGACCTCCATGTCTCATCCAGAAGACAACATTTTACAACACCCCTCTCCTCTCTCTGGCTCTTACCAGAGTATTTCTTTATACACTACCAAGATAGCACTCTTAGAAGAGAGTTTAAAACACGTATTATTTACTTGGGTCTGAACTTGGGTCATCAGTCTTGACAACTACTTTTACTCACTGAGTCTCCTCTGGCTCAGATGCTCTTTTGAGTGTGTGTGTGTGTGTGTGTGTGTGTGTTACCTAAATTAGGCCTATGAAGATTTTCTCCAAGATTTGCTCTTTAAAAAAACAACAAAACAACTCTCTTCTAAGTATTAAAAAAGGGGGAATGTACTAAAGATAAATCATATGGTTGTTTCAGATACAAAAGACAAAACAACAAAAACCAAACCACATCCCCCCCCCAAAAAAAAAACCCTCAACATCTAATTGAAGCTTAACAAATGTGCTATGGAAGGAAAATTCTTTGCCTTAAGAAAAGGCATCTTTCAAAATCCGAATTAAATATTATAGAAAACAATAAAGATGGGATGTTGCCCCCCAGCATCAGGCTCAAGGCAAGAAGGTCTGGTCTTCCCATGTCTACCTGAGGGTCTGGTGATATAATGAGGTAATCAAGTCAAATATAAGCAAAATCTTGCCCAGGATAGGGCTCTATAGAGCCAGAGTAAACAGCTGTGATTGTTGCACAGCTTCACCATTGCCTTTTTGCTGATTAGCTTTCACTGGACCTTGAGACAGCCTAGAATACCTTGAAAGATGGTCTCAGTGAGGACCTGTCCTCATTAGGTTGGTCTGTGGGCATCCCTGGGGGGGTGGTCCATGTCTTTATTGCCTTAATTGGTGTGGGTTGCTCACCATACATGTGAGAGGCGCCTCCTGGTCGCGTCTCAGATAAAGGATGTGGAAAAAGGAAAGCTTTGCTCTTTTGCTTTGTCGGACTTCACTCTTGTTGGTAAGTACATCAACTCTGTGGCTGCAACGGCCAATCCTGCTGCATTAGAACCAGTTTCCCACAAAAACTGAACACCAGTGGCTCTCCAGGAATCTCCCGGGCTTTCATTGTCAGCTGGGGACTGCTGGGACCTCCACACTTGTGGACCCAGTACCTACCAGAGTCTCAGTCTCTCCAGTATGAATCAGCCATTGTTGGATGACCCAGACCATGACGATTGTGTAGAACAGTGCAATAAATGCTCTTTTAATAACCTTCCATTCAGTTGGTTTTGATCCTCTAGAGACCTGTGTATCTATGGAGGATTCATAGCAGCTGGCCTGGTGTGAAGGAGGCTTCCCTATGTGCTTGGGTCACACTCTTCTGCTCACAACAGCCAGGGTGGGGCCTCAGGGAAGGACTTAAAATCTGTCAGTTAGGGGGTCACATTGCTCAGACTCCCCACATGTTAGCATATTGAAAGGAAAACCAAACATCACCTTAGGTGGAGTTTCTAATGCTGTGAAGAGACACCAAGATCATGGCAACTCTTATAAAAAATATAATAATTGGGGCTGGTTTAAGGTTTCTGAGGTTTAGTCCATCATCATCATGTCCAGAAGCATGGCGGCACCCAGGCAGACATGGTGGTGCTGGAGACAGAGCCGAGGTTCTCCACCTGCATCCGCAGGCAGCAGGAAGTGACTACGAACCGCTAGACCTGGCTTGAGCTTCTGAGATCTCAAAGCCCTTTAGCGACAAGCTTCCTCCAACAAGGCCACACCCACTCCAACAAGGCCACACCTCCTAACAGTGCCACTCCCTGTGAGACCAGAAATTGGGTCATCCATTTGTATTCAGACCAGCACACCAATGGAGTTCACAAACTGTAGCCTGCCATTCGAAAGGCATTGCTGTCTCACAAGGATCATTCCCGTTCCTACACCCCGGAGAGCACCCATCTTCAGATGACTGAATCGATAGACAGTGGCCCCGAGGCTCAGCTGCTGCCTGGTCTGTGCCAGTGGTCTAGCTCATAAATCAGTGGTGTTAACAAGACACCATCTCTGCTTTTAGGTATGTGCATAAATACGGCACTGCCTCAATCCCAGACAGAAGGATTTTTCTTCTTCACGGTACCCCCAAATTGAGCCACATGACTATTTCTGAGTGTGTAGCTGAGTCCAGAGGTAGGTGCGGGATATCACAGTTTCTTCAGGTATGAAGGGAAGTGAGGTGAAGGGAAGTGAGGGGTCCACGTGCTTGGGCTGTACAGGCTAAGGGGTACCTACTGTGGAAGTACAATGAAGGCTGCTCGCATGAAGACAGGAGAGTGTGGATGCTGAAGATCTGGATTCGAAGGCGGGGAAGGGGACAGCTTAATGGTGACTAATACCCAAAGTGGTCATTTCCAAAGAAACTACTACTATCAACATATAATCACACATCTAAAAGCTAACAATAAATAAAAGAACTGAAATATAATAAAAAAAGTTTTAAGAACATGCAGGAAGGAGGTTGATAAAATTAAAACGCAATCATGGTCTTAATGTAGACAGCTACCAACTTGAAAGTTAATAAATAGAATATAAGAAACTATCTCGGTAATATTGCGAAGAAAGAGACGAAATATCTAACAGTACATGCAACAGAGATATCAATCCTCAGGTAGGCAGTAGTGGTGCATGGCTTTAATCCCTGCATTCAGAGGCAGAGGCAGGCAGATCTCTGAGTTCGAGGCCACCCTGGTCTACAGAGTGAGTTCCAGGACAGCCAGGGCTACACAGGGAAACCCCC
This sequence comes from Apodemus agrarius, assembly GCA_964023405.1. Lineage (NCBI taxonomy): Eukaryota > Metazoa > Chordata > Mammalia > Rodentia > Muridae > Apodemus > Apodemus agrarius. The sequence goes on along the minus strand of OZ030017.1, from coordinate 74,382,227 downwards.
GTCTTGAAAAGTGAAAGAAAGAGAGCAAGAGAGTGAGAGAGGGCGAGAGAGCAAGCGAGAGTGAGAGAGATAGTGAGAGAGCAAGAGAAAGAGAGACAGAGAGACAGAGAGAAAAGAAGGAAAGAAGGAAGGAAGGAGGAAGGAAGGAAGGAGGGAGGAAGGAAGGAAGGAAGGAAGGAAGGAAGGAAGGAAGGAAGGAAGGAAGGGAAAGAAGAGAGAGAAGGGAATGTAAGGGAAGAAGGAAAGAAAGAGAAATGTATTCTGGGGTTGGAATGCTCAGCAGTTAGCACTGCTGCTAGCAGGGAACTGGAGTTCTGGGTTCAGTACCAGAGCTAGGCTCAACTCCAGCCTCAGGGGATCCTATACCCTCTTCCCACCACGGGCACTGAGCTCATGTGCCCACGTGCTCATACACATACAGACACACAGATACAGACACAGACAGACACACACAGATAGACAGACAGATACACACACACACACACACACACACACATACACACACACACACACACACACACACACACACACGTGTAAAAACTAACATAAATACTTTTTAAAAAAAATTCCAAATTCAAATGAAGCGTGTTTGGGGATCCAGCTGTGGTTCCACATCCCCTACTTCCTTCTTTGCAGGGTGTCCAGATGCTGCTGTTCACCTGGCTGGAGAGGGTGGGGTCTACAGGGTCCTGGTCCTGCCAGAGGGGTGGGGCAGCACGTCTCTGGGGATCTGCGTTACGGGCCTTTTCCGGCACTCTTCAGTGAAGCCGCTATCTTAGATGGTCTTAGCTTGTGCTCATGCACTTTGGACAGGGCGGGTGAAGGCCCAGCCTAACATTACGAGCTCCATTTTGTATTTAGGCTCCATGTTGTGTTAAGCTTGTCCTCGGGCTGAGCTCAGTTACTGGAAAGACCACACCCCTGGCAACTTCAGCTAACTTTCCTAAAAGCAGCTGCTCCACCCTTAGTAACAGCCAGTCAGTTCAGTTCGTAAGAGGAAAGTGCCTAATGGTCCAGATGTTTTGAAATAGATTACTAAAATTAGCCAGTCACGTAACTGATAAATTGGGAAGCTCCCTGCCTGCTGTAACTGTGACAAAAAGGCTTCGCCAGCTTGGGCCGTTCCGTATCCGTCCACTGCGTTGAAGAGGTTGGAAAGGTTGAGCTCAATCTTGAATAAATACTCTTTGCTTTTGCATACGAATTGGATTCCTGGTGGTCTCTAGTGGTCTGTGGGGACCTCAAATATACTTTATTTGGGGGCAAACCAGGGTTATATATGGACCTTGAAGAGTAGGAAGGAGTTTTCAGGGGCAATGAATATCATCGACTGGAGTTTAAAGCCCTGAAATGCCTCATGTGTATGGAGAGGCCTTCCAGGAATCTCAGGTACTTGCTGGGTGGATTCTTATTGGGGTGGGGGTGAGGGGTGAACTTGTAGGTTTGCCAAGGACTGACTATTCAACCTTCCCCAGGTAGAGGGTGTGGCAGGTCAGGCTCCAGAGATCAGGTCAGAGAAAAGTAATCCCTGCTGGAAGAGGGAGTCCTCCATTTTGTACTGAGCTCAGAGGAGCAATCTGCTCATGGTAGACTGAGACCTTCAATAGAAGCGTTTCTCCACAATGTGAATTAATGATTTGCGTGAAAAGAGGCAGTGTTCAAATGCTGTCAACTGTTCCCTCATGAACTTTCGCATCTAATGTAAGTGCATTAAAAATACTAACAAAAATGTTTTGCACGTGGTGTGTGTGTGTGTGTGTGTGTGTGTGTGTGTTTAGACCCAATGACTTGAGAGTGTCACTCTCAAAAGCCCCATTTACCTTTAGGCAAAACAGGGTAGATTTCAGAAAAGATAAACCTTTTAATAAATTACACCGGGGTAATTGGTCAGCAACCCGCTATAATAGATAAATGAATAAATAAAATAGCACACAACTCAGCTGTAAAAGAGATGACCCGACTATGGGAATATTGAAGAGCTTCCCAGCCAGGGACTGTTTTACCGCATCAGGGTTCCAGCTAGCCAGATAGGGAGATAGGAAGTTTAGTTTTAAAGAGATAAATTAAGAATAATTTTGAAACAAAGCAATGGTTTTCATCTTGACATTTTCAAACAGGTGTGTCATTGTACATGGACTCAGCTCCCCTGCCACCCCATTGTTCTCCCGCAGGGTCCTTGCCTCCCTTCTCCTGGTTCCCCTTCCCCAAACCATCACCCCTTCTGCTCCCGTGCCACATGCATTCCATCTCTATTAAGAAAACAAAACTTTTTTTTTGCAAATGACATTTCCACAATATGTAAAGAGCAAAACTAAAAATAGGAAAATGGGCAAAAATGCCTTTTCAGGGTAAAAGAAAAATGAGTCATAAAAGATAAGACTTCCACTTTTGAAAAAAGGACAAAGAGCTGGCCCAAGCATCTGAGTAAACGCCGCATCAGACAGTCACTCTCGTGACTGAAGCGATGGGGTGTGTGTCTAAACCTCTTTGGATGAGCAATTTGGCCATATGTCTAAGAAAGCCTTTATGCTATAGGTTTTTTGATGTTGGTACAAGGACTCTCTTGAAGCAGTGCTCACAGCAACAAGCCTAGGCACACTATGGCCCTCCATCCCCTTAGAGGTCATGAACAGGCATGACATGTTTCCCAGTGGCTCCCAGTGACAGCATCATGGTGTGCTGGAAATATCCCCATTGGGCTTCCATTTGGGTAATTTTGTTCTGTCTTGCTTTTACCTTTTCCCTCTGTCCCGGCTCAGTCCAAGACCCCGGCCTGCGGAGAAAACTGACCTTGTCGCAGGCAGGGTCAAGGCTGGTGTAGTCTGGAACAGAGAAGTGATTTTCCAGTGTAGATTTTCCATCTCAGCTTGGTTCAAAATGAAACCACGGTCTGGGAAACTCCTCACTTGCATAAATAAAAACCTGCAGACTCATGGTTGGCCTTTCATATTTCGAGAGCCAAACTTTAGAAAGAATGGGGGAGGGGGAGGGGGAAGTAGGAGTGGCCTCTCGTGCAGCCTCAGGACAGTACCTAGGAGCCTCCTCTACCTCAGGTTTCCTAACCTCACGGTTCTTCAGTAGACAGCAGGATCCATCCACATGCAGTGTGTGTGTGTGTGTGTGTGTGTGTGTGTGTGTGAGAGAGAGAGAGAGAGAGAGAGAGAGAGAGAGAGAGAGAGAACATTGCAATGCCTCCTGGGCTTCTCTAGGGGCTTCTAGTCTCCTAAGGAGGCAGCAACCGTGCAGAGAGACCCGACAGCCCAGACAGCCTCTCTAGGGCTCAGAGCAAAGCTAGGTCCATCCATCTCCTCTGGCCTTTCCTTCCAGTCATAGTGAGGTGGTCAAAGGAGATCTTCAAATGAAGAGAGTAAAGGTAAGGGCGTTTGAGTTGGGGTTCAGAGTAGAGGGGTCAGCGTGGGGCATAAGAGTGGGGTGATCAGAATGGGGGTTAAGGATGATGATGGCAGTCAGAGGGAGGTGGTTTCATCGTGATGATAAAAACAGTAGCTCTCCTCTTTGGGGGATCTCCCTTGTGGGTTTCAGAGCGTTAGTGGATGCTGGTGGGGACTGTCCCTGGGGTTTGTGGGCCACTCTGTGAGCCAGGCACATCAGCAGGAGAGGAGTATGCAAACCCACCTTACAGAGGAACAGGCTCAGAGAGAAAGCAGAAGCTACTGGGGCTTCAGAACTGTTAAGAGGCACAGCAGCTGCTCAGCCTAGGAAGCCCATCATGATGTCATGGGCCACAGAAGGCTGTAGGCGCGCTCGGTGCGACAACCAGGCCTTCCGTCGTCCTCTTGAGGCAGGAGAGGAAAACGGGGAGAGTCATAGGGACACGGGAAAGAAAAGGGCCATCCTGGGCTTCACTTGTTCCTTCCTGCGGAGGAAGTCAGGAGACTTTGGACACCACTGACAACATCCAAATTGCCCACGGAGACAGCACATGTTGTCCTAAAGACTTCACCATCAAAGATAATAACTGGTGTTTATTTGTGACTCAAATGGCCTAGTAATGCTGAGCGGTCTCTCGCCTCTACGTCTAAAGATACCCTTCAGAAAACCATCTTGCAATTTTTTTTTAACAAGAAAATTCTTTTACGCCCCACCTTGATGTAAGCTACACCCTCTGAGTAATGTTAAAGATGGGAAAGGGTGCTTCTTATCCGTTTTTAGAACCTTCACTCGGAAGCCCCCCAAACCCTGTACACACCCACAGTGAGAAACAGCTCAGCGCTACTCATCTCTGAAAGCCCGAACCTACGCTCTCCGGCTCTTCTGCCCCTGAACACCCCTCTCTCTATTTTTAAATACATTTTACTTAAAATAGAATTAAATCACTCCCCTGTCCCTTTATATTCAATAAACGGCAACTCAGGCTCTTGCGATGGCTCAGTGGGTAAAAGCGATCACGCACAGCCTGACGACCCAAGCTCCATGCCGGGAACTCACCAGGGACCTCGGGGAACCGATTCCTAAGAGTTGTCCTCTGTCCACTACGTGTGCCGCTGGCATTCCTGTGCCTGCACTCACATACACACAATAAACCAGCTGCTTCTCAGCAGCTTGTCCTTGAGTTCTTTTTCCTCACAAAAGCAGGACCCTAAGAGGAAAGGGACTCTTCCAGTACTAGTGACAGAGCTGCTGCTTTTCTGTCCCGGTCTCTGCAGACACTCTCCGAGGCCCTTCCCATGTTTAGGAACATTGTGACAAGATGTCCATCCCATGCCCTGTGCACATGGTCACATTCACCAAGGCGCCATCTCCACCTTCCTGACTTCCTTCCCTTGGTATATAGAGCAAGGCCAGGAAGCCAGCAGCACCAGAAGCCGGGTCTGGATGATGCCAGCTGCAGGCCGTCGGCCCAGAGCCTGCATTGTTCACGATGGCGTACTTAATTCCTCATCTTTTCTGGTTTTGAATCCTCGACACCATCTGTGGGTCTGCACAAACATGCGGCTATTTTGTGGAACAAGGGAAAAGACCGAGGGAGAAAAAAGACCAGAGTGAAGCAAAGTGGCGACAGGAACTTGGTGACAGCTAGTGGTGGGTGTGGCGTGTTGGCACAAACCTCGTCCTTGAGGAGCACCTGATGTCGCTGTGGGTGCCACTGATGGACCTTCAGGTTCCCTATGTAGCTGGCTGATGCAGGCCAGGTCAGTGGCCCATCTCTGGCATTAGTTCAGGTAAGGACATAGAACTAGAGGGGTGTGTGTGTATGTGTGTGTGTGTGTGTGTGTGTGTGTCTGTCTGTCTGTCTGTCTGTCTGTCTGTCTGTCTCTGTCTAACTACAGGACTACACCTGTATGCATGAATGCAAGTGTCAGAAGAGGGTGACCAGTGTCCTTGTCTACGACTCTTTACCAGTTCCCTTGAGGCAGGCTCTCTTCCTTCTTAGCTAGACTAGAAGCCAGAAGGCCCCAGGGACCCTTCAGTGAGATGGCTATTCTTGGTTATTGGCTTGACTACATCTGGAATTTACTGAAACCCAAGCAGCTGGGTAGACCTGTGAGGTATTTTTCCCAGTGAAATCATTTCAAGTAGGAAGACCCACCTTTAATCTGAAACTTTTGATGTGAGAAGATCTGGGCCCCACCTGCCATATAAAAGACGCAGACGAAGGAGGCTCTGTCTTTGTCTGCTTGGTTTTACGTTCAGTCAGATGCACTCTTTCAGCACCATTAGAGCCTGCTTCTTCAGGATTCTGGCATATAATAAAGATAGCTGAGACATCCAGCCTGGTGGGATGGATGACTGCTGGATTCTCGGAGCTTCTGTTGGTGGATTTCCGTTCTTGAACTAGCTGGACCACAGCCTATAAGCCACTTTAACATTCACACACACACACACACACACACACACACACACACACACACTTATTTCTGTTCCCCTAGAGAGAACCTTGACTAATACATCCTAGCTTGGCCCCTGGGGATCTGAAGTCACAGGCATGCACAGGATGCCTCGGCTGTAATGTGGATACTGAAATCCAGACTCCGGTCTTCATGACTGGGCAGCACACGCTCTTTAACCTGTAAAGGCGTCACTCCAGAGGCACGATGCTCGCCGAGAGGCAGGATCTCTGGCTCTGAAAACAGGTCTCTGTGTTGGGATACATGGGGCAAACAAAAAGCCATTTGCCCTTAGAGAACGTCCTTCTCGAGCCGAGCAAAGCAGCCTTTTCCCGTGACCTAGGTCTAGGCAGAAACCTCAGGCCACACATCATGGTCAAATCAAGAGCCGGACTTTGGTTGGGTGTGGTAGAGGACATCTGCCATAATCCTAGAACTCAGGAGGCAGAGGTAGGAAGGAAGATTCAGAGTTCTAAGCTAGCCTGAGCTGCCCAGCAAGGCCCTGTCTCAAAACAACAGTAATAAACAATAAATGAATAAGTAGGAAACCAACTTTGAATTCAGGTTGAGGGTGATGAATTTGCAAATAGCCTGGGTTATATAATAAGATTCTGTCTTGACATCTCCCCTCGAAAAATTTAAAGACAAAACAAAACAAACAAGCAAATAGCTTTTTGTTCTAGCACGTGGGAAGCTGGGGGGCAAGAAGCATTTTAGATTTATCTGAGCTACAGAGCAAGACTCTGTCCAACACCCAAACAACCCTGCTTTGTCTTTCTGAAGCTCTACAATGCTTTCTACCTTTCTTGGTAGTTTGGATACGTTCTATACTCATCCCAAATGCGTGCTCTGGAAGTTTGGTCCCCCATGGGGCAATGTTGAAGTGGTGTACTGTTTAAAAGGGTGGGACCTGGTGGAAGACAGGTGGGTGGTGGCCTCTGCCCTCCTGGATAGATTAATACTGGCTTTGTGGGGATAGGTTAGGTCTGACAGGAGTGAGCTGGCTCTCAGAAAGCAAGCTGCTGGGAATCAGGGCCTGGCTCTCCTTAGTCTCTGGTGCACATGACTGCCTTCCTTACCCCTTCTTTGCCATATGGTGAGGCAGCCATCGTGGCTGCTGGGATAGTTGCACCATGCTGTATTGACGTCCCGGCCACCAGACTCATGAGCCAAATGAAACTTTTAGTTGTATGTGACATTGCATCAGGTAGTTTACCATAGCAAAGCAAGATGGAACACGACAGCAGCAGCAGCTCTAGAATGACTCACAGTGAGTCAAACTCTCTGAGCTCTGCAGACATGGCCTCAGGCTAGAGGTTTCTGGAAGCTTAGGACGTTACACGTTGGCTGAACACAACATCTCAGGATCTGCCTGAACTTTCCTTACTCCAGCAGATGTTCCTGGCTTGTAGGTACGTTCAATCTACTTCTGCTGTGTGGCTGTGTAAGACGTGCACGTTTATATGCATATGTACGTACGTACGTATGTGTACAATGCCTATGTACATGCTCATGGGGACCAGAGATCAATGTTGGGTGTCCTTGATCATTCTCTATCTTATTTATTGAGACAAGGTGTCTAGTGGGCCTTGAGCTCGTAGGTTTGGCTATCCTAGCTGAACACTGAACTCCAGGTCTCTGCTTGTCTCTGACTCCACAGCCCTGAGGTTATAGGCACATGCCACCACGCTTGGCTTCTACATGGGTCCAGGAGACGGGAACTTGAGACTTGAGTCTTGATGATATGCACAGGCCCTGCATTCAACCTTTTTTTTTTTTTTTTTTGAGACAGGGTTTCCCTGTGTAGTCCTGGCTGTCCTGGAACTAGCTCTGTAGACCAGGCTGGCCTCGAACTCAGAGATCTGCCTGCCTCTGCCTCCCAAGTGCTGGGATTAAAGGCGTGCGCCACCACCGCCCGGCCGCATTCAACCTTTTGAGATTGTGACGAACGAATGACGTCTATAAAGCTCACAAATAAGAACTGCACTGCTAGCCAGGTGTGGTGGCGCATGCCTGTAATCCCAGTACTCTGGGAGGCAGAGGCAGGCGGATTTCTGAGTTCGAGGCCAGCCTGGTCTACAGAGCGAGTTCCAGGACAGCCAGGACTACACAGAGAAACCCTGCCTCAAAAACAAACAAACAAACAACAACAACAAAAAACAACAAAAAACAAACAACAACAACAAAACAACAACAACAAAAACCAACCAACCAAAAGCAAAAAAGAACTGCACTGCTGAGTTCAAAAAAAAAAAAAAAAAAAAGAAAGAAAGAAAGAAAGGACAAAGAAAGAAAAAGAAAAAAGAAAAGTGAAATACTGGATATTGATATTGTTTCAAATAAAGTGCTAGGCTGCCTTCCCAGGTACTCTGTGCTACCTGCAACTGAACATGCTTGTACCTAGAAGCGAAGATGTTCCTGAATTACCAAAAAGGGCCCCATCTTTGTAAGAGCTGCAGTCTCTCCTGGGCAGGACTTGCTAATGCTGGCTGTTTTCTTACTGAGCCTGTGTGGGCTCAGCCCCTGCACTGGGTCACACCATGCGCTCTCATGCTCTGCCACAGGACAAAGTCAGAGCTGTCCATTCGTCACTGGGGACCGCTGCACCCCAGGACGCCGGCAATGAGGATTTAACTTAGGTGGTGTGACATCTTGGGTTTCTTTGTGTTGCTGAAGGGTTCACCAACCTGCTCCGACGTCACCACACTCCACAGTATCGGTGGAGCGCAGATCTGGAGGAGAGGAGAGTCTGTAGCTCCTATCAGACCACTGGGCAAATCCCCTCCCTTAAGTTTTAACTCAGTAGCGAGGCTTTGCTGGGGAAGCCCCGGGATGTGTTTGGGAAAAGATTGTGGCTCTGGACTGCTCCTGGGCACTCAGTTACACTCAGCAAAAGAAACTAGGGGGAGCGGGGAGAGAAAGAGAGAGAGAGAGAGAGAGAGAGAGAGAGACAGAGAGACAGAGAGACAGAGAGAGACAGAGACAGAGACAGAGACAGAGACAGAGAGACAGACAGAGAGACGAGAGAGAGACACAGAGAGAGAGAGAGACAGAGAGACAGAGAGACAGAGAGAGACAGAGACAGAGAGACAGACAGAGAGACGAGAGAGAGAGACACACACACAGAGAGAGAGAGACAGAGAGAGAGAGAGAGAGAGAGAGAGAGAGACACCAGGTGCATTCCTCCAAGGTCCTCTAGACCACCCAAGCACGAGGCTCCATTCTCCCAGCAGTGAGGAGATGCGCTGTGGTACCCGGTGCGCCGGCACCCATCACCTTGGTGGGCCACTTCTTCTACTCAAGAGAGTCTGCAACAGGGAGACAAAAGCCACAATTGCTTCCCCTCTGGTCACCCCCTCCGCATCCGAGAACCCAGCCCTTCCAGCTGAAAGTTCACTGGAGCGACCCACCTAGGAACCTAGAAGTTTCTGTGTGTGTCCTCACCCGGATGTCTGCATCTGGAGGTCAGCGTCAGGGTTCTTCAACCACTCTCCAGCTTATGTATTTATTTAGAGACGAGGTCACTTGTTGAAACGCACTCACAGAATCAGTGGGGTGTCTCACCGCTGAGCCCCAGAATTATCTTGTCTCCACTCGGCAGTACTGGGGTTTCCATGGCACAGTACTGTGTTTGCCTTTAAAAAAAAAAAAAAGGAATTGGGGGGAGGGAAATCCGCCATGTTTGTGAGGTATCCTCCACCAGTCATCCCTGTGTTTAAGACAGGGTCTCACGTATCCTAAGCTAGCCTTGAACTGGATATGTATCTGAATATGGCCAATCCTCCCCCCTTCCTCCAACCCCCCCCCCCAGTTACAAGCATGGTTTACTGAAGCACCGGTTTGAACTTGGGGTCTTGAGCATTCAAGGCAGGCGCTCTACCAACTTAGGGACACCCCTAGTCCCTACCTAGGAGTTTATCTAGCATCCTTGGTCGATGATTCCTTTCCCCTCTAGAAGTATGGGAAAGTCCTTGAAAATATCGGACAGGTTAGCGGGCCCCCACCCCAGACTGGAATGCTCTGGGTACAGCCTGGGGCTCCCCACTCCTCTGGGAACTTCCCTGGGGCCGAGAGAAGGGTCTAGGTTGCCTGTTCGGGTTTATTCCTCGTGGCCTCACCTGCTGTTTGTCATTCAGCTCGAGCCTGAGGCAGGCTGAGTGGACTGGCACTAAAGCAGGCGATTTATATTCTGAGCAGAGTTTAAATGAACTGCGCAGAAGTCAGATCTCGAATTGCGCTTGTTTACCGTCGGCAGGGCTGAAGACTTAGGCTTGGGTCCATCCAAATTCCTAATGGGCCGACTGCCCCAATTACAGATGGTGCTGCAGGAGTCTGGACGCCTCGGGAGGGGCTCTGTGTCCTTCAGCTTGGGTAAGGAATGCTGCAGGGCGCAGGGGAGGTACGGGACAGGGGGGAAGGGCATTGGTTCGGCCAGCAAGTGACTTTCACAGATTGTCCGCCCTCTCCTGCAGCAAGAACTTCGGAAGACAGCAGCATTCAAAGGAGTAAGACTCTACAGTGGGTGGCACTGGGCGGGACCATCCGTGGTCCTGTCTGTGACACAGGATAAGCTAGTACTTGGAGGGTGGGTTTTGAGACAGAGCCTCGTACAATGGAGGCTAGCTTTGAACACCGTACGTAGCTGAAGATGACCTTGACCCTCCTATCTTCCTGCTTCGACCCCCTCTCCCCCAGTTGTGAGGTTTAAAGGAGCACACCACCATGGTCATTTTAGACATACTGAGGGTCTAACCCAGGACCTCCCCCTTGCATGCTCTACCACTCTCATCGATGCCTATGGTATCTCTCTCAATGTTTGACGCATGAGCATGCTGGGTGAGAAACATAGAGGGAAGAATTACTTTTATGTTTGCCTCCCTGCAAAGATGGCCAGTTCTGAAGCAGCTCTATCTCCTAAGGACCTTGCCATAGCCCGAGCAAAGCAGAAGTGTCACAGCTAGCACAGGATAGCAACGCTTAACCTCCAGGGGGACTGTGGCAAAGAGATCTGAATCAGCCATCTTTGCGGGTGTGAGAGCTTCCATCTCTAAACTCTAGTGCTGCTCCAGGCAGTCCCCAGAGTTCTGGCTCCAGGGTCCCCCATCTAGACAGCAGCAGGAAGGACGTGTTGACCTCTGGGCTGACTTAGCAGCCCAGCACCCATGGGATGTTGACGTCTGAGCACAGCTATCCCTATGGCCTGGGCCTTTCCAGTGCGGCTCTGGTTTGAGGACAGAGGTATATTCAAGCCAGTGCGCTTCGGGAATTCCAAGAGTCATCCTGGGTAACTCCTGAGGTTTGGAAAGGTAATCAGTAGGGTCATCTGCCAGTTCCTTCTCACCCTCTCTCCTGCAGGGAAGTGACAGACAGACATTCTCGCACACCTGTGTATACACAATATGCACGAATGCATAGCTGGGCTACCTATCAACACAGACATGCACATACACAGACAAATAGCTACGCCCATGAGAAGTCCTTCTTTCTCCTTGTCAAGAATATTTCCGGGGGCTGTAGGGCGAGCTCAGCTCAGCAGAATTCTTGCTTAACAGCATTCTGGGGGGATCAGAAGTTCAAGGTCATCCTTGACTGTATCCTGTGCTCAAGGGCAGTCTGGTATACGGTGACACTGTCTCAAAAACAAAACCTAAGTGTTTCAGGGAAAGTTATTTAGGTTCAGAAATCCCCTAGCCTGAACCGCTGTCATTCAAGAGGTCAGAATTGTCACATAGGGTCAGCTTCTAGGCTTATCAAGGCCGAAATTCTCTCTGGTGGGAGTCCAAAGAACTAATTAATAAAAAGGGTGTGTGTAGGGGGGAAATGTTTTCCCCCAACTCCAGATTCTGCGCGTTCCTGATGTGTCCGTGTTGAGTTTCCCTTAATAAGTTCCAATCTGGGTCTGTCATCCTTGTCTTAAATGTAGTTATAATTTCAGCTGTCAGTTTATTTCCCAAAGTGAAAATAGCAAACAGGGCTTTAATGAATCAATCACCCAGCGCAATTGCGCAAACAGGAGCTGAGAGGCGGAGATGGCTGGCGTGCCGGGAAGCCGAGTCTTGTTTCCCGAGCCCCTCTCGCCGACGGCTCTCGTACATGCTGAGGATGCAGGCCTACAGCAGGACACGTCAGGGCATCCACCACACCCGTGGGGACAAAGGAACCGCCGAGGTGGCCGGGGATGGCTCAGTCAGCACAATGTTGCTATGCGGGGGTGAGGACCCGAGTCTGGACCCCAATATCTGCATAGATAAGAAACATGTTAGCCAGCATGTGTGATTTCAGTGCTAGGGAGACAGGTCCCATAGGCTTGCCGTTCAGTCAGCCTGGCCAGACTGGTGAACTGCAGGTTAATGAGAGATACTGTCTCCATGAGAGAGAGAGAGAGGGAGGGAGGGAGGGAGGGGGAGAGGGAGAGAGGGAAGGGGCAGAGAGGGAGAGGGGGAGAGAGCGGGAGGGAGAGAGAGGAGAGAGGGGAAGGGAGAGAGAGGAGAGAGGGGGAGGGAGGGAGGGAGAGAGAGAGAGAGAGAGAGAGAGAGAGAGAGAGAGAGAGAGAGAGGAACATACCCCAGTATTGACGTCTGGCTTTATATGTGTATGCATACACACACACACACAGACACACACACACACACACACACACACACACACACACACACTGACACAATGCTTCTGGCCTAAAGCATCCTCACATTCTCCCCGCCTAGCACCATACTTAGCAACCAGGAGTGTGCCAGTGGCCTTGTGCCTTCCTACAGTGCTGGGGCTTTCTACGTCTGTCCTCACGTAGTGGAGGGGGAGGGGCAGGGGGAGGGGGAGGGGAGAAGACTGATGTGCATGCCCCAGGCTCCCCAGTCACCGAACATGGCTAGGTGACTTTGCATCTATCTGTCTGTGTCTCCTTTCTGGGCTACGGAATTAGGTGAGCGCGTCCTTCAGGGAGGCAGAGACAGAATAAAGGGTTCTATCCGTTTCATGAGTCAATGCTGATTCACCTTCGCAGACACGCTAAGATGCCTTTTCATTCAAGGAAATCCACTGGTGGAGGAGGCCTGGGCATTTCATGGTAATGTCAAGAGGGCAGGTGAGAAGGGAGGCGTTCTCTCCCCAACTCCTCTAGTCGAAGGAGGAAGGGGAGCCTCACAGGACCCTGGGTGGGGAGCCCATCTAGCTGCAAGTGAACTTGGTGGACGCTCAAGTGGGTAGGAAATAGAAGTTGGCTGGAAGAAAACCTCCATGATTGTCACAAGGCTGCCATCTAAGACGGTGCAGAACTTGGCAGGGAAGCAGATGTCTGGGGGTAACTCACACTCCTGTGAGTAACCTTCCCCCCCCCCCGGCTCTGTAAGGAAACCCAATAAACTTACTGTCTCACCAGCTGGACCTGGGTGGAATCACTTACTTCGGTCTGTGGTTAATATTCTATCTTGGCTGAATAGACATTTGTCCCCATCTCTCTGGGAAAAGTTCATGCAACAGGAGAGAGTTGAAGTGTCCGACGGAGAAATCCCTGTGTCCTTGAAGCTGTCTCTGGGGCTCAGAAACATCCAAGCTTGGAGTCGCTCTCTGTCTTCAGGCCTCTTGCTTCAGCGGATAATAGATGGCTCTGAACGTGAAGGCAGAATCTGATGGAACTCCTCCCTACAGCTGATGCTGGCTTCCTGCATTGTTCCGGAGAGCTGGTGTCGGGCATACTAACACACGGCTCAGGTTCATAGGTACATTTCTTAGGTCAGGGGCTCCTAGGGCTGGCAAGGGGTCTGCCCATCCCAGTCATGAAGCTCTGGCTACCCAAATCCCCGTGGTCCTGGAAGCTTTTGTCTTGAACTAGCACCAATTGCTTGACCACTTCATTGATTGAAGCAAATCACATCGTGCGTGTGCGCACGGTCGTGTATGCGTGTGCATGTGTGTGTGTGTGTATGTGTTTGTGTGTGCATGTGCATGTGTGTGTGTTTGTGTGTGTGCATGTGTGTGTTTGTGTGTGCATGTGCATGTGTATGTGTGTGTGTTTGTGTGTGCGTGTGCATGTGTGTGTACATGTGTGTTTGTGTGTGTGTGTGCATGTGTGTGTGTGCATGTGTGTGTGTATGTGTGCATGCGAACACTTGCACATGCTCGATGCACATGTGTGCAGGTAGAGGCTAGAGGACATGTTGCTGCTGCTCAGATATTGTTTACCTTCTTTTTTGGGACTGGGACTCTCACTGGTCCGCAACTGGCCAAGTATGTTAATCTTAACGGTCCAGTGAGTCTCAGAGATCTTCCTGTCTCTGCCTCTTTAGTTCAGGGCTTTTAGGCTCACACCACCACTGCCAAACCTCTTTTCCTTGAGTTCCAGGGATCTAACTCATGTCTTCATGCTCGTAGGGTGACTTTACTGACTGCTCCTGGGAACTATGGTCTCGCTATGTGCCCAGACAGAAAAGGCTGGAACAGTTCGGCGAATGGTATCAACGTCTAGCAAACCGGCTTAAAATCCACTGAGTGTGGCTGCACGGCCTGGTGCCAGTCGGGTCTCCTCCTCGAAGCTTGTGTTCCTGGCCTACGGATGCTTGTGGTGCCACCTTCTTTCTCTACGATGGTTAGAGTAATGGACATACAGATGCATGTTCAAAGTCCAATGGTGAGCAGGGGCGTGGGAAGCTGAGGGACATCTGTGTGTCCCCAGCAAAGACGCTGACTGGCCAAGGAGCTCTGCCTCGGCACCCTACCCCCGGGGAGCGAGGACACAGGCAGCCTCCCATTCTCCTGACAAAAGAGGGGCCGTGCCATGCTGGGACTGCAGAGCTGAATGAAGGTGGGGAGGGAATGAGCCGGGAACTATTTTTCCACAACAAAACTCAGCCGTTCATCTCATCCCAGTTTGGGTGACTGAAGTCCAAGGTCATGGCACGGACAAGGAGACTCTCTTCTGAGGCCCATCTGACTTGTAGGGAGCTCCTCTCTCCTAGGTCCCCCTATAGCTTCTCTGAGCCTGATTATCCCCGGTGGCTCTGTGTGAATTCAAATCCTCTGTCTCTAGGATACTGGTTGATTGAAGGAGGTAACGCCCTAAAGGACACACTTCAGCTGAATGGTTTCTTTAAAGATTCTCCCTGTAGATCCAATCCCATTCTTGTGTGTGTGTGTGTGTGTGTGTGTGTGTGTGTGTGTGTATTACACATTGTAGGTTCATTTTGCCTACATGGGCAGCAGTCACAGACATGAAGAGCCTTGCAAATGAGAAGATATATTTATGGGACAACCTGAGGTCTGAGGGCCATTCTCAGTCAACCCTTGCCTTCCCGAAGAGTGAAGTTAGAGTTGTTTATGGGCTAAAGACGCGAAGTCAGCTGAGGTATGAGGAAAGAAGGCCGGAGGTGAGGGGACACTATCTGTAGTCTGCACAAGCCTAAGGGAAAAAGTATACACGTAAGCAAATACGGCGAGCGCGCAGCCAAACATCCCGGTGCATACACAAACAAATACCACTGCTTGAAGGGAGCCAGAGAAATGGCAAACATTGTCATTGAAGTGCCCCAGCAGGGGGGGTCTGGCTGTCTGTGGCCCAAAGGTCATTGGTGGGATAGTTACACAGACAAGTGTACACAGAGTTTAGCAGCCCGACCCCCGCGTAAGCAGCATCATTTATTCCCACAGGCTTGACATTGCCAACAAAATGACACACCGACTTACCAAAGATAAGAAGTCATGAAGGTATCCCATAATATTTTAAGTTTGTGCTCTTGAGATGGGCCACATCCATGGTTATTTTGGGAAGCATTTGGCTCCTGAACGGGGAACATACTGTTAGGGGTCAGCAAAGCTATTGGGAGTCCACTGCTCAGTTACCTGGCCTTTTAAACTGCTGATCAGGGAAACTGATCAGGGGTTGGGAGGATGGCCCAGCTGTCATAAGCACTCGCTGTTCTTGCAGAAGACCTGATTTCTAGCACCCACATCCATTTCTGAGGGATTTGAAGCCCTCTTCCTGCTGAACACATGTGGGGCATGCGCGCGCGCGCGCACACACACACACACACACACACACACAAACACACACACACACACACACACACACACACACACAGAGAGAGAGAGAGAGAGAGAGAGAGAGAGAAGAGATGAATGCAAAAATACATATTTTTGAAACAACAAAACCAAAACAACCAAATAAACAAAACAAAGGGGACCCGAAGAGATGACTGGGTGAGTAAGAGCACCTGCAGAGGGCCCAGGATGCCAGCACCCAGCAGGTGGCAGCTGACAGTTTCAGGGCATCTGATGCCCTCCTCTGGCCTGTCTGGGTAACCATCACCCTCTCGGTGCAAATAAATGCATGCAGACAAACACTCATACACAAAATAAAAAGAAGTAAATCTTAAAAGACAAGAGAAGTGATCAAAAGCCAGGAGGAACAGGCTTGACACGTCAGGTAGGACTCCGGTTTCAGCCTGCAGAGGCTGCTCAGCTGCTCAAGGAGGACATTCTTGTCCTCCCAGAGAAGACTGTACGGGGGAAAGACGCACTAGCTACCAGGGTTGGTGGGGCAGAGGGAGAAAAGATGGTGAGAAAACAATAAAGAGCAGGAGGAGGGATGGGCCGGGCGGTGGTGGTGCACTCCTGTAATCCCAGCACTCTGGGAGGCAGAGGCAGGCGGATTTCTGAGACTGAGACCAGCCTGGTCTACAGAGTGAGTTCCAGAACAGCCAGGGCTACACAGAGAAACCCTGTCTCGAAAAAACCAAAAACCAAAAAACAAAAAAGAGGAGGGATGGTTAGCAGAGGGACAGGGTGGGGCTTGGAAAGCTCAGAGCCAGGGCTTCGGTAGGAGTTGGCACAGCTTGGGTGTGTGTGTGTGTGTGTGGCTGTCACCCTCCTCTGAGCAGACACCCTAAGCAAAGACTGCCAGCCTGAGCCACTCTGACCAGCGCCGGTCGCCAACTTGTGTGCAGAGGGATTGGTGGGCTAATGGAGCCCCGGTGCCTCGGAGTTTACTTACAGATAAACTTGTAGAAGATATCCATAATTAATTGTGTAGGTTTAAACGCTTAGGAGAGTTTATTTATGATCTTAACTGTAGTCTTTGCATTCAGTTCCCCTTAAGCAGAATCCTAATTTGGGGGAGGAGGCGTGCTCTGTCCGTTTTAGAGAGTCTAGTCAGACCTCTCGTGAGAGGGTGTGACGAGACTTTCTGTCATCAGCCCTCGGGGGTCTGTGTACCTGGTAGAGACAACAACGGAGAGCAGAGAAAGGGTCCCCACGTACAAACAGCACGAAGATGGCTTTCTCCGGGGGGCGATGCGTGCTTTAGCGGGTTTCGCTTTGCTCTCCGTTCTGTGAACTAAACCGTGCCCTCCTAATACTTGTACCTTGGGCCCGACAAGATGGCTCAGTGAGGGAAGGAGCTTGCTGCCAAATCTGACAGCGTGACTTTGATGCTTGAGACCCACCTGATGGGAGGGGGAGAACTGAATCCTGAAAGCTGGTCTCTGATGTGCGTGCTGCACAGGCGCACACATACCCACACTCACACCCACACCCTAAACAAACAAACAAAAACAAACAAACAGACGTGATATTCCCACGTCAAAATCCTAGCCTCAGCATCTCCCGCCATGGCTTTCTTTAGCGAGGGGGTATTTTCACTGATCATCAAAGGCTGGGGTGTGGCTCCATCCACTCGATTGCTCAGTGTGCTCCAAGCCCCGAGTTCTATTCCCAGCACCTGAACTGAGCTGGCAGAGGCAGGAGGATCCACACTTTAAGTCTTTGACTACACAGGGATTTTGAGGCCAACCTGGGCTACAATGCCCCTTTGAGAGACAGGGGAGGAGAGGAATGTGTGGGAATGACCTGAGCAGGATGCATCCTGGTCCTTTGGGACTGCTGTCCTTCCTAGAAGAGATGGACACAGATTGGTGACCATAGGAGGCTATTCCATGATCAAGGAGAGAGGCCAGACTCCAATGTTCTCAGCTCCCAGCTTGTACAGAGGTAACTTCTGGTTATTGAAGTTGCCCAGTCTGAGGTACTTGACTGTCTCAGCCCTAGAAAACTACATTATAGTCCCTGAGATCTGGAGACCAGAAAGAGATGACAGTGGGTGGTAAAGTGGGGCCGTGCAGAATGGTGCAAGGGGGGGGGGCAGGCGCTGACTTGATGCCACGCACCAGAAACAGTTTTCTCTGTCCCTCCGTCTCCGACTCTCTTCCTATCTCTGTCTCTCTCTTTGAGGGGGAGGAGCACATGCGGGTGGGCGTATGCACAACCGTGTGCATGTGGAACCCAGAGGTGAACCTCAGGTGTTTGCTGCTTGGCCAGCAAATCCCAGGGATCTGCTCGTCTCTGCTTCCCAGTGCGGGGGTGGGGGTTGGGGTTGGGGTGGGGGTGAGGGTGGGGTGGGTGTTACAGACGCCCACCACCATGCCACCTGGGTTCTGGGGAATCAAACTCAGACCCTCAGGCTTGCAAAGAAAGCACTTTATTGACTGAGCCGTCTCTCCTGCCCTGCAAATCGAATTCTGAAAACACGTGACGCCCAGTCTCTCTCCCAAAAGGCGCTTAAGCAAACAAGGAAAGGAAAGAGGATTTCCCCGGTCTTTCTTGCAGTTCTTTTTTTTTTTTTAAATGTGTAGCCCAGGCTGGACTCGAACTCATGATCCTCCTGCCTCTGCCTCCTTCAGCAAATCCTACCGGCGTGAGCCACCACAACCAGCAACCTGCAGTTCTTTTACAGTAGAGCGTTCTGGTGGGGCACCACCCTCCTCGTTAAGACTTGGAGAAGGTTCTCCTGTTAGGTGGAGCAGGTCAGCTACATCTGTGTCTGTAACCACGGGGGATGATTGGTGGTCCTTCCACTCTGTGCCCCTGCAGATGGCGGCTATACAGATAGTCCCGCCACCATCCCAGCTGGCTGGTCCTCTGTCCTCTGAGTGGTGGAGGCCTCCTCCAGACATGGCCTGGCAAGAGACTTAGTGCAATTGCTCACACAGCGAGGACGAAGCGGTTTTATTGTTATTGTCATCATTAATCCTTTAATTAAGGTCTCCTTTATTCGTGTCAATATCCTGCCCTGCCTCTTCTCCCCTCCCTCTCTTTGAAAGCTCATCCGTTGGGCTGGCTTCTCCAGCTCAGGTTTTAATTAAAGTCAGTCACAGGCCTAGAATCTTTAATGAGACCCTCTTCCAGACGCAGTTGGAAATCAGAACTGCTGCTCTTTCCGTGCTGGGGATTTTTAGCATCGTGGTTTGTTTGTTTGTTTGTTTGTTTGTTTATAAATACAAAAGACTCCGTCTCGAGCCTTCTTTCTTTGGGTCACTATTCAGATGCAAAGCTACCTCTCGTGTTTTATAGAGAGCTACACGGGCAAGAAGCTGAAGAAGTTTAAATGGCATGTATTGACGACTTTTCTCATTGCCGGGACAAAATGCCTGACAGAGGTAACTTAAGGGAGGGAGGGTTTGCGTTTGGCTCACAGTTTGAAGATACAGTCCATCACAGTGGGGCGGACACAGCAGCAGGCGTGTTAGGCAGCTGCTCATATTGCATCCAGTCAGGAAGCAGAGAAAGATAAATATTGCTGCTCAGACCCGCCCCCTCTTCTTTAGGATTCCTATCCATGGAGTGGTACTGCCCAGTTAAGGTATATCTTCCCATCTCAATTAACTGAATCTAAATGACCCTTGACAGCCATGTCCAGAGGCATGTTTCCACGAGATTACAGTTCTGGTGCAGTTGATCATCATAACTAACCATGTGTAAAGCAAGTAAGAACGTAGGAATGGGGATGGAGAGGTGGCTCCGTGGTTAAGAGCACTGCCTGCTCTTCCAGAGGATCTGGGTTCAATTCCCAGCACCTACATGGCAGCTCACAAATGTCTGTATCTCCAGTTCCAGAGGATCCAGGGCTCTCTCCAGGCCTCCGGGGACTGCATACACACTACACATATATACACTCAGCCAGATGAACATACACATAAAAATAAGATCTCAACCACCACTCCCCAAAAGGAAAAAAAAAAACCATAGGAGTGGAAGTCACCTCACCCCAAGAGAAGACTTAGCCATTCACCCTACATTATTGGAAACTAATGATTCTTCATGGGCAGTGATTCAGTGACTGAGACCCATCCTTCTGGACATGAAGACTCTGTGTGTGTGTGTGTGTGTGTGTGTGTGTGTGTGGTGTGTGTACAGTACACATGCACATGTGCATGTACACATACATGTGAAAATCAGAGGTATCGTCCTCAGCCACCATCTTGTTTTTTGAGACAGGGCCTCTCATTTGCCTTGAATCTCACTTGTGTAGCTGGGCTGGCTGGTCACTGAGCCCCAAAGGTCTGCATGCTTGTGTCTCCCCAGTGTAGGGATCATAAACATAAGCAACCCGCGCCCGACTTTTCATGTGGGTGCTGACCCCCAAACTGGAATCCTCACGCTTGCGTGCTGGGCGCTGTCCTGACTGAGCCCTGGGCCCAGCTCCAGCATTCTCTTTTCAGCAAAGGATAGACCTGTCGCTGGTGAGCGGGTAGCCAAGCGGCCAGGCATCTTGTCATTGTGTGCTGGCTCACAGCTGGAAAACAGAAGTGTCTACAAGCTGGATGTGCAAAGACAAACAAACAAACAACCCAGAACCCCAAAAATATCCTCCGAGGAGAGGCAAGGCAGGCTGCTACCTTTGCTCAGTATTCCACAGTCTGGTGTGAATGATGGATAAAGACACAATACCACAGTGTCACGGGTATGAGGTCAAGTTCCCTGTGATGGTTAAGGCTGGATGGCTGACAGGATCTAGAATCTCCTAGGGGTAATGTCCTGGGGGAAAACACCCTGTAAAATATAGGTGCATGAGGTGGAGCCCGTATTGAATACAAAGGAGACAGTGAGCTGAGACCCAGCATCCATCTCTCTCCGCCTCCTGACTGTGAATGTCACGTGACCGGAAGCCTCACTGTTGACATAACTTCCCCACCATGATGGACCGAACCCTCAAACTATAATAAACTCTTCTTTCAGTTTCCTTAGTTCAATGTTCCATCACATAAGCGAGTCACCAATCTAGTGAGTGACACTTGAGAGTGTCCATGACAGAGGCTGGACACTAAGTCTGTCCTGCTTGCCGGCAGGCAAATGTCTCACCCTGTCAGCAACACCTTCTAATCTCACCATTAAGCCCCACTTCCTGATAGAGACCAAAGAGTGGGGCATCACAGGGGGGGCAGTCCAGAGAGGGGGAACACAACCAAGGGGTCCCCACTCCTGGAGGACAACCACAGTCTCAGCCCTCCTGTCTGCAATTCCTCTTTTTGTGACACATGTTGTGGTTTGGATGGGAAACTCCCCCACTGCAGACTCCGGGTCTGAACACTTGTCCCCATCTGGTGCTGCTCTTCCCGGAGGTTGTGGTTTCGGGAGGTGGAGTCTTAACGGAGGAAATGGGTCTCCCAGGAAGACCGTGAGGTCTTAGAGCTGCTTCCTCACTGGGCCTTTTCCTTGACAGCCTGCTGCTGTGAATTCTTGAACCGTGAGCCCAGCTAAGCCCTTAGATTGCTTCTTATCAGGAGTTTGTCATGATAAGACGGAGATGGAGTCCACATGGGAATGCTCGTGCTAGGATGCCAAAGGGACAGAACACTGCGGTCTTACGGGAAGGGTGTCCGTGTGGCAGTGCTGGCACAGAGCACCCAGCAGGGGCTCACCGGGAATGCTGGTCATTTCTCCAGTTTCCCACCTTACGTCTAATACTGCTGTGACATTATCTGTGGCAAAGGCTTCTCATTGTGTGGATCTAAGAAGTGACCGGGTAGAGAGAAAATCCCCTAAGGGACTCTAGGGCTCAGAGGTCCTCCTGCCATCTCCAAGGAGCTCAGGTAAAAAAAACTGGTCCGTGCCCAGAGACCGGGAGAGGCTCCGCTGAGCTGGGAAAGGTCACCTCTGTTCGGCTCTGGATTACAGAGCATGATTTGGGCTCGAGAGATGGTTCAGTCAGTAAGGTGCTTGGTGCAAAAATGTGAGGACCCCAGTGTGAGCCCCCCAAGTTATATAAGATATGCATGTTAGCATGCACCTGTGATCTCAGTGCTGGGGAGGCAGAGATAGCTGGGTCCCTGGAGTTTTCTGGCTAGCCCATCTAGTGGAATTGGTGAGGGCAGGGCCCAGAGACATCCTGTCCCTAGAGAAAGGTATGAGGTGGAGTGAGTGAAGACACCAGACATTGACCTCTGGTCTCCACATGGACATCACCCCACCCCACCCACATCTTCACCAATACCCTCACCCACACCTACTTACGAGCCACCACAGAACAACAACGACAACAACAACAACAACAACAACAACAAACCGAACTGTGTTTGGTCAGGCCAGGGATCCTCAGTCTCCTGCACTGTTGACATTACCTGACACTGTTGTGAGGTGATTCTTCGTTGTGTCCTGATATCTGTGGAGAGGATGGGTCCCGCTTACTGGGGGGGTAGAGACGTTTGCTGAGACAGGCCAACCAGGAGACCTCCCCTCACAATAGAAATGTCCTGGCACATTCAGGAAAGTTGCTTTAGGAACTGGAGGAAGGTCCTAAGGAAGTTTCCAGGAAGCTCCCTGCTCTTGAGCTCACAGAGCTGCCACACCTGGATGCTATGGATGCTTCTTTCGGGAAGGTTCCTGGAGTGCAGGACGCTCCCAGGAGCAAGCTGGACACAGAGTCCGGGAAGGGAGCCTTTTATCCTGTGACGTGCCTCTAGTGCCCTCTGCCGGACAAAACTCAGTTAGCAAGGAGCGGAGTTTGCAAGATTTGAGTTCCAGTATGGAAGGCTGAAAAGACAGGTTTGGAGATGTGCATCATCCAGCTGATAGGTAACACGTACACATGCACGCACACTTACACACACACACAAACACACACACACACACACACACACACACACACACACACACCACAGCAGTGTTATCAGCGGGATCAGAATCCAGAAATTCCAGAGAACTCCTACAGGTGTGGGGAGGGAAGGGTCAGCTGTGGCAAAAGGCTGACCAGCAGAGAGGGCAGCACCCCAAAGACAGTCCTTCAACTTGTCTCCATCTTCTTCCTCCTCAGTTTCTGCCATGGCCGCACCAGACAGCGCCATAAGGTTGCAGAAGCCCGAGTTCGCTGCACAGAGGTACATCCTGTTGTTCCCTTTGGCGTGCAGACCGGGACTGAGTGATCGGGAACCTGGGAGCTGCAAGGCCACTTAACTATGTGACCTTGGGGCCAAGCTGTCACCCACTGTCTGCACACCTGACCTGTAAGGGCCTCTCTTGCTCTTGAAAGTGACTTCCCAGCGGCCTGTCTCTCTTGTGTTGACAGATGAGTCATCTTTCCATACCAAGGGCAGCCGAAGGGGACTGCATTGTTATTCAGAGACTCGGACTCAGGGGCGGCTCCGTGCAATAGCTCCTCCACTTGTCATCCGCCCCCTCCCCCCCCCCCCGCTCCTGCCCCCGCCACCCACCCCGCACCACCACCAAGCACTCTCGGTCTGTATGCAAATGAGGAGCTCCTTTCAGGGTAGTGCACTCTAGAAAGTCACAGTCAAAAGGAAAGGCCAGGGGAACTGTGAAGTAGAAAAAGGTTATTGAGTCTTTTCATTTCCTTCTGTCTTTCCATGCCCCCCACCCCCCACCGCGCCGCCTCCCTTTTCTTCCTAGATGCTTTGAGCTAGGAGCACAGACTGTCCTTTAGGGAGGTGGGTTCAGAGCAAGTCCAAGAATTCCGATAGAAGAGTGTCCCAACTTTGCCACCTGGTGGCTAAACTGTAGAATACAGTTCCCAGGTGGCAGACCTTTTTCTTTTCTTTTCTTTTCTTTTCTTTTCTTTTCTTTTCTTTTCTTTTCTTTTCTTTTCTTTTCTTTTCTTTTCTTTTCTTTTCCTTTCTTTCTTTCTTTCTTTTTTCCTTCTCTCTCGCTCTCATTTTCTTTCTTTCTCCATCTTTCTCTTCTTTCTCTTTCTTTTTTTGTTAAATTTATTTATTTATTCACTTTACATCTCAATGCCAGACCCCTCTTCTCCCAGTACCATCTCACGCAGATTCTCCCCCGACCCCGATTCCACTCTCACCTTCTCCTTCGCAAAGGGGGAGCCCCCTGTGTGTTAGCCCCCCACTACCCACTCACCTTCCCTAGCCCCTCTCCCACACATCAAGACCCTGAAAGACTTGGCAAATCCTCTCGCACCGAGGTCAGTCAAGGCAAACGGGGTCCACAGGCAGGCAGCAGACTCAGGGACAGCCCCTGCTCCAGTTGTGGGGGGACCCACATGAAGACCAAGCTGCTCATGTGCTCCTTATGTTCAGGGGACCCAGGTCCAGCCTGTGCTCACTCTTTGGTTGGTGATTCAGGCTCTGGGAACCCCCAAGGGTCCAGGTTAGTTGACTCTGTCTGTCTTCCTCTGGAGTTCCTGTCAGTCATTTTCCCACCTCTTCCACAAGACTCCCCGAGCCCCATCTCATGTTCGGCTGTGGGTCTCTGCATCTCTTTCCATTGGCTGCTGGGTGGAGCCTTTCGGAGAACAGTGATGCTAGGTTCTTGTCTGCAAACATAACAGAGTATTGTTAATAGTGTCAGGGACTGGTCCTTGCCCATGGGATGGGTCTCAGTTTGGGACGGTCATTGGTTGGCCACTCCCTCCATCTCTGTTCTATCTTTGTCCCTGCACATCTTGTAGGCAGGACACATTTTGGCAGGAAGGTTTTGTGGGTGGGTTACTGTCCTTATCCCTCCACTGTGAGTCCTGCCTGGGTAGAGGAAGTGGCCACTCCAGGATCAGTATCCCCCACTGCTAGGAGTCTCAGCTTGAGTCTCCTCCCTGGGGACTCCCACCACCCCAGGTCTTTGGCAGGTCCTAGAGATTGCTCCCCCTCCCCCAGCTTTCTCTCATCTCTCCCCTGCTCTCCCTACATCTGATACCCTCCCTACCATTCCCCCCTACCCTCTCCCATACAATTCCCTCCTTCCATCAACCTCCAGTATCTACTTGTTTCCTCTTCTGAGAAAGATTCAATCATCCTCCCTTGAGAGCTCCTTGTAATTCAGGTTCTTTGTGCCTATGGATCATATCATGGTTATCCTGTTACTTTATGGCTAATATCTACTCATAAGTGAGCACATACCATGTACTTTTGGGTATGGGCTACATCTCTCAGGATACTATTTTCTATTTCCATCCCTTTGTCTGTGACATTCACGATACCCTTGTTTTCAATGTCTGAGTAGTGTTCCATTGTATAGATGTACCACATTTTCCTTATCCATTCTGCAGTTGAGAAAGATCCGGGTTGTTCCCAGTTTCTGGCTATTATGAATAAAGCTGCTATGAATACAGTTGAACAAGTGTCCTTGAGGGACGGTGGGGCATCTTTCGGGAATATACTCAGGTGTTGTACATCCCCACTTTTCTGAGAAACCTCCAAATTGATTTCCAGAGTGGTTGTACAAGTTTGTACTCCCACCAGCTATGGTGGAGTGTTTTCCAGGCTCCACACCCTCGCCTAACCTCTCATTACCCCGCTGGCTTATGTTTTGTTTTATTTTGCTGCTTCCACATCACCCAAAAATTTCACTACAAATAACATTGGAGACAGTGTATTAGTCAGGGTTCTCTAGAGTCACAGAACTTATGGATAGTCTCTATATAGTAAGGGAACTTGTTGGTGACTTACAGTCTGTAGTCCAACTCCCCAACAATGGCCAGCAGCACCTGTGACTGGAAGTCCAACCTTCGGGTACTGTACCTTGAGTTTTTGATCTTAGTCATTCTGACTAGTGTGAGGCGGACTGTCAGGGTTGTCTTGGTTTGCATTTCCCTGACGACTAAGGATGTGGAACATTTCTTTAGGTGCTTCTCAGCCATTCAAGATTCCTCTACTGAGAATTCTCTGTTTAGCTTTGTCTTAGGGTTTAACTGCTGGGAACAGACCCCATGACCAAGACAACTCTTATAAGGACAAGGTTTAATTGGGGCTGTCTTACAGGTTCAGGGGTTCAGTCCATTATCCTCAAGGCAGGAGCATGGCAGTGTCCAGTCAGGCATGGTACAGGAGGAGCTGAGAGTTCTACCTCTTCATCTGAAGGCCAGTAGGAGAGGACTGGTCCCCACGTGGTTAGGTGGAGGGTCTCATGGCCCACCCCACAGTGACACACTCCCTCCAACAAGGCCACACGAGCACAACTACAGGTGCTGCCCACTTCCTCCTGCCCTGACAATAAGGTGCCACCAAGTCTCTATCCTTCCTCTCTTTCCACTCTCCTTTTAGGGTGTATGCATCCAAGCAATATCAGCCAAGACAAAACAAGCGGGCAGGGGGCTGGGGGTGAGACCTGCCTGCTAAACCACAGGGCAGGTCCCTTCCCCCTGCACCTAGGTGAGAGGAACCCACCAGGCAAAGACCATAAATAAGATCTTGCTGCTGAGAATTCAGGTAACCCTTAACCCCAAATGTTCCATGCTTCTTTATTTAAATGTTTTTTCCCTCCCTAGCATTTGTGCCTTCTAACCCAAAATTGTCTTAAAGTTTTTCAATTTGTTTAAAATTTGTTTTAAGGTTCAAGAATCATATCTAATTTACCCCCACAGGCAAAAAACAAAAAACAAAACAAAACAAAAAAAAAAACAAAAACAAAAACCAAAAAAACTATGCTGACAACCTTTATCTAATCCTTAACTAACAACCAGTTTCCTTTTACAGACAAGCTGTTACTGCCTATTCCGTATAGATAATTAACATGCTGTTCTCTTCCTCAGCCATCCAAAGCAGATACATCCTCATTTCTTCCTTCTGCTTTCCTTAATACAACACAGGTAACTCCCGACTTAAAGGATGCCTTCCAGGACTAAGTTTCTCTCAACCCCCCTTACTTTTTTCCAGGACCATAATGACAGGTCACGATGTGCTGAGCAAATAATTGCAGATTTATCACACGCTATCCAGCCTGTGCAGACATCCCCCTGCTGGGGTTCCGCGCCTCTGTTACGATTATCCCACAGGTTTATCGCTGCAAAGGGGAAAAAAAAGACAGAGCTGTTGGCACAGGTCAGATGGAGAACCAGGCAGAGACCGACCCTACCGCTGGCGCCTTGGACCTGCCTGAGGCGGTAAAAGCTGCCTTTGTTCAGATGAGCCATCTGACTTAAAACATCTGGGACAAACAGACACTAAGACCCACAGATGACAGACTTGGGGCCTTGTAGGGCAGGGGACCCAGAGAGGGAGCCTGGTCCTCTGTTGAGCTAAAGGCTTTGAAGCCCCAGAGACACTAAAGGGACAGTAGAAGCTTCACCTGTTCCCAGGCACCGGGCACCAGGTCTCTGTCACATGGCCACAGCCCCCCATAGATGTGTGGCCATCAGTCGTGTAAGGGCAACGCCCCAAGCCCCTCCACATGTAGACAGGCATCCCCAATGAGGAATTCCCTCCATTTCTCCCTGCAAAGGGTATTTAATCTGGGGCCCACCCTGAGAGGTGGGGTATGGTTTTACACATCCACTTCCCATCGTAGTAATAAATGGTTTGGAACCCACAAACTGTCTCTTTTCATCAGGGTCCGCTGTAGGGAGCCAGGGAGAAGGCCTTTGCCTATAAAGACGCTGTCTAGTCTCCTGTAGGGCTTTCTGCATTCCCAGCCATGACCCCCACCATCTCTGTCAAGCCAAGGATCATCACTGTGCAACCAGCTGGAGATCCCCCTACCCACAACTCCCTCCCCACACACCCTGGGCTAGATCCAGCCTGAGCACCCAGAATTCCCTCTCAGCTCTTCCTCAACTTCCAGCAGCAGCTGGGTGTCCAAGAGCCTGGGGGCCCTAGGGCCCTGGTCTCGGCGCAGACCGGTGGATCCTGAACCAGCTCTGGCTGTCCTGTGCCTTGTGGGACAAGCAAAGTCAGATTCCCTGCATTCTATCACCCCAAGTGGCTGTGCCCTGTGGTGGAACAGACACGGGGCCCACAATCCTACAGGACCTCGTGATAGATGAACTCTCTTGCCAAAGCCAAATGGCTACCAAACTTGTGGAAATGTACATGATAGTTAGGTGAGCATGTAGATAAATCAAATATTATTTAAAACTGATTTTAATACCCTCACAAGCTCTACACAAACTCACGCTCAATTTCAATCCACTAAACAATTAATTAGTTCAACAATTCTGTCTCCTTAGACCCAGCCTCTCATTACCCCGCTGGCTTATGTTTTGTTTTATTTTGCTGCTTCCACATCACCCAAAGTTTTTATTACAAATAACATTAGAGACAGTGTAATAGTCAGGGTTCTTTATAGTCACAGTACTTATGGGTAGTCTCTATATAGCAAGGGGATTTGTTGGTGACTTACAGTCAATAGTACAACTCCCCAACAATGGTCAGCAGCAGCTGTGAATGGAAGTCCAAGGATCTAGCAGCTGCTCAGTCCCATGAGGCAAGCAGGTAAAGAAGAGAGAGCAAATCTTCCTTTTTCCAGTGTCCTTATATAGGTCTCCAGCAGAAGGTGTGGCCCAGATTAAAGGTGTGTGCCACCACGCCTGGATCTGGGACTTGCTTCGTCCCAGACGATCTTGAACTCAGAGATTTCCCTGTCTTACTCTTCTGGGATTCATAGTCACTACACCTCAAGATCTCCATGCCAAGATCCAGGTCAGAAACTTGTGTCTCCCAGCCTCCAGATTAGGATCACAGGTGAGCCTTCCAATTCTGGATTGTAGTTCATTCCAGATATAGTCAAGCTGACAACCAGAAATAGCCACTACAGACAGTCACTCAGATGACACCTCTCCTTTATAAAGAGAAAAGGAAGAGCTGATGGATAACCATGCCAAGAAACTTGGTAAGGTAGAGTAGGTCGGCACCCAGGCACCCAGACAGTAGGTGGCTCCCTGCTCCCTGCCAGATTCCTGGTCTGGACCACATGCCACATTTCTCACATAAAGAAATGTGACCTGTGGTCACATAGCCTGAAACAAAGTTTAGGCTATCTAATGAGGAACCTAGAGGCCCTGAGAGTTTAGTCAATAAGTGTCCCTTCTCAGACATTGCTCCTCGCAAAAGATATTTAATCTCTGGTCCACCCTGAGAAGTTGGTATGCATCCATTTTCCGTGATGAACAGTCAATAATTGGTATGGATTAACATGAACTGTCTCTCTCACCAAGAACCAGCATGGGGAGCATGGAGAAGACTTTCAACTACAGATTAAGTCTCCCACAGGAGGCCTCTCTGTGCCACCAGATGACCATCGCTAAGCTAAGGACTATCGCCAGTGAGCTAACGCTCCTTCCAGATCTGTGAAGAGTTGTGTTAGAATTTTCATGGGGATTGCATTGAATCTGTAGGCTGCTTTTGGTAAGGTGGCCATTTTCACCACGTTAATCTCACCCATCCACGAGCATGATCTTTCCATCTTCTGCTATCTTCCTCAGTTTCTTTCTTCAGAGACTTGAGGTTCTTGTCATACAGGTTTTCACTTGCTTGGTTAGAGTAACACCAAGATATTTTATATTATTTGTGCTATTGTAAAGGGTATTGTCTCCCTAACTTCCTTCTTAGTCCATTTATCACTTGTATAGAGGAGGGCTACTCATTTCTTTGAGTTAGTTTTGTATCCAGTCACATTGCTGAAGGTAGTTATCAGCTGTAGGAGTTCTCTGGTAGAAATTTTGGGGTTGCTTACATACACTAATCATATCATCTGTGAGTAGCAATACTTTGACTTCTTCCTTTCCAATGTGTACCTCCTTGATCTCCTTTGATTTTTTTTTATTGCTCTAGCCAGAACATCAAGTACTATATTGAAGAGATAGAGATGGAGTGGACAGCCTTGTCTTGTCCCTGATTTTAGCAGAGTTGCTTTAAGTTTCTCTCCATTTAATTTGATATTGGCTATTGGCTTGCTGTATATTGCCTTTATTGTGTTTGGCCATGGGCCTTGTATCCCGGATCTCTCCAAGACTTATAACATGAATGGGTGTTGGATTTTGTCAGAGACTTTTTCAGCATCTAATGAGATGATCATGTGGTCTTTTTACCTTTCAGTTTGTTTTATATGGTGGATTATGTTGACGGATTTTCATATATTGAACCACCCCTGCATCCCTGGGATGAAGCCTACTTGATCGTGGTGAGTGATATCTTTGATGTATTCTTGGATTCAGTTTGATAGTATTTTATTGAATATTTTTGCACCAATGTTCATAAGGGAAATTGGTCTGAAATTCTCTTTAGTTGTTGAATTTTTGACTGATTTGGGTATTAGTGTGACTGTGGTCTCATGAATTTGAGAATGTTCCTTCTGTTTCTGTTTTGTAGAATAGTTTGAGGAGTATTGGCATTAGCTCTTTGAAATTTTGGTAGAATTCTGTGTTAAATAAATCTGGCCTGGGTCTTTTTTTTTTTTTTTTTTTTTTTTTTTTTTTTTTTGGATGGGAGACTTTTAATGACTGTTTCTATTTCCTTAGAGGTTATAGGACTATTCAGATGGTTAACCTGATTTAACTCTGGTGTCTGTCTAGAAAAATCATCCATTTTATTTATATTTTCCAATCTTGTGGAATACAGGGCTTTGAAGTGAGACTTAATGATTCTTTGATTATCCTCAGTGTTCATCGTTATGTCTACCTTTTCATTTCTTATTTTGTTTATTTGGGTACTATCTCTGTGCTTTTTAGTTAGTTTGGCTAAGGGTTTATCTATCTTGTTGGTTTTCTCAAAGAACCAGATCTTCGTTTCATTAATTCTTTGTATTGTTCTCTTTGTTTCTAATTGATTGATTTCAGCCCTCAGTTTCTTTATTTCCTGTTGTTTACTCCTCCTGTGTGTGTTTGCTTCTCCCCCCAAACTGTGGCCTTCAGGTATACCTTTAATTCTTTAGTGTGAGAATTCTCCTGTTTCTTGATGAGGGCACATGGTGCTATGAACTTTCCCCTAAGCACTGCTTCCGTAGAGTCCCACAAGTGTGAGCATGTTGTGCCCTCGTCTTCATTGATTCTAGAAAGTCTTTAATTTCTTTCTTCCCTGACTCGGTGATAACTGAGAGCTGTTCAGTTTCTGTGAGTTTGTGAGTTTTCTGCTGTTTCGGTTGTTGTTGAAGCCCAGGTTTAATCCATGGATCTAATAAGATGAAAGGGCTTATGTCAAATTTCTTGTACTGCTGAGGCTTACTTTGTGACCAATTATGTGGTCAATTTCGAAGAAGGGTCCATGAGGTATTGAGAAGAAGGTATATTCCTTGTCTTTGGTTGAGATGTTCTATGGACATCTGTTAGGTCCATTTGAACCATAATCTTTGTTAGTTTTGTTTGTTTGTTTGTTTGTTTGTTTTTGTTTAGGTTCTGACTTGATGACCTGTCCATCGGTGAGAGTGGGGTGTTGAAGTCTCCCACTATTAATGTGTGGGGCTCAATTTGTGATTTATGCTTTAGTAATGTTTTTATTACAAATGTGGGTGCCCTTGTATTCAGGGCATAGATGTTTAGAATTGAGATGTCCTCTGGGATTTTTCCTTTGATGAGTATGAAGTGTTCTTACCAGCCTCTTTTGATGACCTTTGGTTGAAAGTTGATTTTATTAGATATTAATATCTACTCCAGCTTGTTTCTTAGGTCCCTTTGCTTGGAAGGCATTTTTCCAGTCCTTTATTTTGAGATAATGTTTACTCTATCTTTGTTGCTGAGATATGTCTCTGTATTCCGCAGGGTTGGGTTCTGTTTATGCAACCATTCTGTTAGCTTATGTCTTTTTACTAGGAAATTGAGTCCATTGATTTTGAGAGATATTAATGACCAATGATTGTTACTTCTTGTTATTTTGATGTTGGTGGTGGCAGTGTAAGTGTGTGTGTGTTTCTGTTCTATTGGTTTTAATGGTGTGAAATTATTTATTTCTTGTGTTTTCTCTAGTGTAGTTTATCTCATTGGGTTGGAGTTTTCCTTCTAGTATCCTCTGTAGGGCTGGGTTAGTGGCAAGATATGGTTTAAATTTTATTTTGTCATGGAATATCTTAGTTTCTCCATCTATGGTGATTGAAAATTTTTTGCTGGGTATAGTAGTTTGCACTGACATTTGTGGTCTCCTAGGGTCTGCAAGACCTCTGCCCAGGCCCGTCTATCTTTTAGAATCTCAGTTGAGAAATGGGGTGTAATTTTGTTAGATCTGTCTTTATATGCCTTTCTGCATTGCTGCATTTAAAATGTGTTCTTTGTTCTGTGAATTTGGTATTTTGATTATTATGTGGTGGGAGGATTTTCATTTCATCTCTGGTCCAATCTGTTTGATGTTCTATAAGCTTCTTGTACATTTATAGGCATCTCCTTCTTTACATTAGAGAAATTTTCTTCTATGATTTTTGAAGATGTTTTCTGGCCCTTTGAACTGGGAATCTTTCCCTTCTTCTTCTATTCCTATTATTCTTAGGTTTGGTCTTTTCATAGTGTCCAAATTTTCCTACATGTTTTGTGTTATGAACTTTTTAGATTTCTCATTTTCTTTGAGTGATTTCTTCTATCATACCGTCTATGCCTGAGAGGCTGTCTTCCATCTCCTGTATTCTGTCCGTGATGCTTACAGCTATAGTTCCTGTTCTCTTTCCTGGGTTTTCCATCTTTAGGCTTGCCTCAGTTTGTGTTTTCTTTATTGTGTCCATTTCCCTTTTCAGGTCTTGGACAACTTTATTCACATCCTTCTCCTGTTCGATTATAGTTTTCTCTATTTATTTTTATTTGCCTCCTTTTTAAATACTTGTACCTGTTTGGTTGTACTTTCCTATATTTATTTTTTTATTATTTTTTATTTTTTCTTTTCTTTTTTTATTAAATATTTTATTTATTTACATTTCAAATGTTATTCCCTTTTCTGGTTTCCCCCTCCGAAATCATTCTATCCCGTTCCCCCTCCCCCTGCTCACCAACCCACTCAGTCCTACTTCCCTGTCCTGGAATTCCCCTATACTGGAGCATCAAGCCTTCTCAGGACTAAGGGCCTCTCCTCCCTTTGATGTCCAACAAGGCCATCCTCTGCTACATATGTGGCTGGAGCCATGGGTCCCTCCATATTTCTTTAAGGGATTATTAATTTTCTCTTTAAAGGACTCTATCATCTCTCTAAGGTTGGACTTAAGACCCTCTTTTTGAGCTTCTCTTTCTTTAGGATATTCAGGGCTAGGATATAACAGGCTGGCTGGACTTTGATGGTCTCAGTTTGCCCTAGGTCTTGTTGGATGTGTTCTTACACTGTCCTTTAGGCATCTGGCTTTCCTGGTGTTGGCTTGATGATCCTGAGGGCAGCAGGATGTCTTGAGAAGGGAGGCCATGGGCTGCTGGATCCAGCATGGCTGTGTAAGGGGCTGTGTAACATAGGTCATCCAGCATGGCTGTGTAAGGGGCCGTGTAACATAGGACCTGCCCCTGGAGTATTGCCTGGTTGTTGATCCCCACATTTACCGATGACTGCTGTTGACCTGGAACTGATCTGCTGTCTCTTCTCTTTCAATATCTCTTTCCTGGGAATATCCTTCCCCCATTCTCAGAACTAATAATGCCCCCCAAAATGAAGCAGATGTGGTTCTCATGAATAAAAATGGAAGTGGTCATAAGGCTGTGGGGACGAGAAACAGGCCTTCCACTTGACATGGAAGTCATGTCAAGTGCCACGGTAAAGGATCCAGACAACATAACCACAAGAAGCCATAAAAGTCTACGCAGTCCTTTGTAGAAATTGCTCATTTCGAGACTTGGCCTTGAACTTGGAAATATGAGGAGACACATGTGCTCTCCAGTCCAATAACTGCTGCATTACTTAGCCAGGGTGAACCTGGGGACATCAAGGATAGAGAGTTGAAGTGGTCTCAAGACGAAAAAGCATGGATAGGAAAAGAAGGAAAAAAATCTATAAAAAGCAAAAAAGTGATAGATAGGTTAACCTTATAGGAGGAAGGCTTGTATATGATCTGGAAACAAGCAGCACTAGAGGGAGAGTCTGGCGTAATAGGAAAGAAGGGTGGCCTAGTGAATCAACGTTCGTAGAGAAGTTGTCAGTCTTGGACACGAGGCCATGCAATTGCTAGGGTAAGGAAACAAAGATTAGAGCATTAAAAGAGGGCTAATATCCAATATATACAAAGAACTCAAGAAGTTAGACCCCAAAGAACCAAATAACCCTATTAAAAATGGGGTACAGAGCTAAACAAGGAATTTTCACCAGAAGAAATTCGGATGGCTGAGAAGCACCTTAAGAAATGTTCAACATCATTAGTCATCAGGGAAATGCAAATCCAAACAACCCTGAGATTCCGCCTCACACCAGTCAGAATGGCTAAGATTAAAAACTCAAGAGACAAGTGCTGGCAAGGATGTGGAGAAAGAGGAACACTCCTCCACTGTTGGTGGGATTGCAAGATGGTACAACCGCTCTGGAAATCAGTCTAGTGGTTCCTCAGAAAAGTGGGCATGACACTTCCAGAGGACCCTGTCATACCACTCCTGGGCATATACCCAGAGGATTCCCCTGCATACAATAAAGACACATGCTCCACTATGTTCATAGCAGCCTTATTTATAATAGCCAGAAGCTGGAAGGAGCTTAGATGTCCCTCAAAGGAGGAATGGATACAGAAAATGTGCTATATTTACACAATGCAATACTGCTCAGCAATTATGAATTTATGCAATTTGTAAGCAAATGGTTGGATCTGGAAAATATCATCCTAAGTGAGTTAACCCAATCACAAAAGAATACACATGAATTGCAATCACTGATAAGTGGATATTAATGAGCCCAGAAGCTTTGAATACTCAAGGCATAATTAGCAAATCAAAAGATTCCCAAGAAGAAGGAAGGAGAGGACACTGGTCCCGAAAAGACTGGTACCAGTTTTGCAGGAGAGTACCAGAACAGAGAAAGGGTTGGAGGGTGATTGGGGAATGGGGGGGAGGACTTATAGGACACATGGTGATGGGGTAACTGGGAAAGGGGAAAGCCTTTGGAATGTAAACAAAGAATATAGAAAAAAAACCAACAACAACAAAAAGATGTTGTAAAAGCATATAAAAAGTTAGGACTTTGTTCTGCTCGCTACTTAGAGGATTTGAGATGACAGTTCCTAGAGAGATATCAGAGAGAGCTAGCTGTTCTGCTTGCAAACATTTTAAAACTTTGTAAGAAATCATTTTAACCTTAGTAAGTCTGTCACCTTTCTGTTCTTACATGAAAATAATCACTAAAGATGGCTGCCTGCTGTACCAGGAAACAGCACGAGCTATGCCCAGTGACCCAGATGTGTAAAAATTTTACAGAAATGTGCTTTTGCTTTGTGTTTAGTTTCTGTTTTAAGGAAGCAGGGGGTTGGGATTAATGATCGGGGAGTTTTAGGATTTATGTAAATTTAAGGATTTCTTTTTTTAGAAAAGAAGGATTAAGAATGGTCAAAGCCTTAATGGTGTAGCTTTAGTTAAAAAAAAAAAAAAGGTTCAGGCTCTCTGCTCAGAAGGTAGAAGAAGGAAAAGGAAGAAGGGAAAGAAGACAAAAGAATGATGAGAATACACGAGTTGACAGTTAGCATCCACTACCCACTCTGTGTCACGCTCAAATCAGCGGGATCCCATTCCCCCCTTTCTCCGGACCCTCCTCATGATGAGGCTAGACCTCAATAATGGGCCAAACAATGGAGGTCAAGAGACTGCTGACCATGCCTCAGGCACGTCCCCCTGGCAAGGGATTGGTGGGGCAGTGTTCCAAGCTGGTAGTTCTTGGGGTTTCTGCAGGTGCCCACGGGGATGCAAGACGCTCTTGGGTCCACCCCCACCCCCCACAAGGCTCCTTGGGACCAAAGAGCAAGCCTCCACAATGGCTTTCAGGGGATGGCACAACTCACTTCTGCGGGCTGTGTGGGCTTGGACCCTGCACCCTGGGCCTGTGGCTTCAAGCGGCCACTACTGAATGTTGTGTAAAAGCATATGTCTCTCCTCCCCCCCCCCCCGTCCCCGCCCCAGCCAGCTAGCTGCACCCTTCCCAAACAACAGAGCTCGTAGCAAAGTTCCAGGAAGGAAGTGAGGAGCATCTAGTCTGCATCCACAGGAGCCCCCAGGCACCTACAAGGCGGGACTTTAGGAAGCAGTGCCAGCCAACCTCCCAGCCCACACCCAGAAGCAGCTTTCCTCACGAAGCTGTCCCACCGGTCCCTGGCCTCCCTTCAAGCTCCTCCCTCTGCCCTTGGGCTCTCCCTCCCCCTCCCTCCTCTGTTTCCTGCCTCCTTGACTTCTCTCTTTTCCCCCATTTATGTATTCATTCATTCATTCATTCACTCATTCACTTTATATCCCAATATCCGGCTCCCCTCTCCTCCCAGTCCCCTCTTCCCACAGCTCCTCCCCCCAGTTCCTCCTCCTCTTCACCTCTGGAAAGGGGGATCCCCCTCATCACCCCACCCTGGTACACATCAAGTCGCTGCAGGACTCAGCACATCCCCTCCCACTGAAGCTAGTCAAGGCAGCCCAGTTAGGAGAATGGAATCCACAGACAGGAAACAGATTCAGGGGCAGCCTCCACTCTGTGCGCTGGGCGACCAGCATGAAGACCACGCTGCACATCTGCTATGTATGAGCAGAGGGTGCCTAGGTCCAGCCCACACTAGCTCTTTGGTTGGTCGTCCAGTCTCTGGAAGCCTCCAAGGGTCCAGGTTGCTTTACTCTGTTGGTCTTCCTATAGAGTCCCCGTCCTCCTCAGGTCCCTCAGTCCTCCCCCAACTCTTTCGTAAGAGTCCTTAAGCTTCATTTAGTGCTTGGCTGTGGGTCTCTGTATCTGTTTCAGCCAGCTTCTGGGTGGAGCCTCTCAGAGGACAGGATCCTGTCCACACAGCCTTCTTCAAGCCTCTGCGACCTCCAGGGAACCCCCCCCCCCAACCCACAGTGGAACCTGTCATCAGAACCTCGTGGCTTAAAGTTTTTTTCCTCTGGAGATCGAGCCCAGATTCTTACATTTTCTGTTCTTTCCTAGTGAAGATGCCCTAAAGGGATACCTCTGAGAAGTTATTCTGAGGGGCTGCTAGACGTGGCTCAGCAGTTAGAAGCACACACTGCTCTTGCAGGGGACCCGGGTTCCCCTCCTACAGCTGCCTGGACTCCAATTCCAGGTGATCTGACGCCCTCTTCTGGCCTCCTCGGGTTCCTGCATGCACACAGTGCACATAAGCGCATACACATAGACATAAGTAAAAAATAAATCTTTAAATTATTTTTTAATTTTGTGATAGGGCCAGCTTAGCTGCTCAGGCTGTCCTTGAACACACTCTATAGTCCAAGCAGGCATCAGACTTCCAGTCTTCCCACTCAGTTTCCTGAATAGCTGGGGTGTGACAAACACGTGCTGTCACATCCAACTTCCTGGGGCGAGGCTTTAATGACTCAGCTCTCTCTCTCTCTCTCTCTCTCTCTCTCTCTCTCTCTCTCTCTCTCTCTCTCTCTACCTCTCTCTCCCCCTCTCTCTCCTTTCTCTTTTATCTTTTTCATGTGTGTACGAATAGTATATGTGCACACATGCACATGTACACGTGAGCCCACACCTGTGTAGAAAAGGGCGTTAAGGGTCCTGCTTTATTGCTTCCTGCCTTATTCCCCTGAGACAGGCTCTTTCACCGAACCTGGAGCCTGGCTGGCACCTACCCAGCCTCCATGATCCTTCCGTCTCTATAGTACTGGAGTTAATCACATTGGCCCAGCTATACATGTGGGAACTGGGATCCAGACTCAGGTTCACCCACTGAGTCATCTCCCCAGCTCTGAAACTCCTTTTTCAGCCCCTTGGGTGTGGCCTCTGTCTTCTCGAGCTGGAGGCATCTCAAGGAAAATGATGCCAACCTTTGCCCTGGAGCCCGCATCCTGCTGGACCCATGATTCCCCAAGGCCCCGCAGCCTCCCAGGGACAGCTTACCCCTCCCCCAGTAAGCAGTGTCAAGGAAATCGATCATCCTGTCTAGAAGTCCTGTCTGGAATTTCACAGCCTTCCCCGTGTCTTTTCTCCTCCGAACCAGAGCTAATGAAGAGATCTGTGGAATCTTCACCTCCATCTCCCGGAGGTTGAAATCTAATTAGGTTCTTCTCTGCAATTAATGATTCATAATTAAAGAGGAGCAGAGCCCGTGTGTCATTCTTGGGCTTCATCCATTAAACAACAATGTCCAATCTTGAATTCCCTCCTCAGACAGGCAGAGATGGCACTCGTGTGTGGGCTAGAAACTCTCCCGCTCTGCTGAACTAAATTTAATTATGCAAGGAGTGCAGAGGTCCGCCTTCCTCCCTCTTAGAAGTACTGCAATTAAAACTCAATTAGGGGCAGAGCTGGGCGACATCCTTGTTCTGGTGTCACCCTGGTGCAGAGACAACTGCTCAGAGCCACTCACAGGGAGGCCAGATGCTGCCCGGAGCCTTCGCCACGGAGGGGGCCGTTCGGATGCTCCTCTATGTCAACCCGCCTCGGGAAGCATCGTGCACCAGCATCCTCAGTTTTAGCGGTATTTTCCTAAATGGTTCTTGGGGCTGGAAGGATGGCTCAGTGGGTAAAGCGCTTGCCCAGGAAGTGTCAGGATCTGAGCTCGGATCCCCAGCCTCCAGATCAAGCCAGACACTGTAGCATCGTCCTCTCTGTTGGGAAGCTTCCCGAAGATTGGACGCTGAGATGGAAGAATCCTCAGCCCCTGGTCCTGGGAAGGCTCAGTGCAGCAGTGTAGGGGAATACCAGGACAGGGAAGCAGGAAGGGGGTGACTGGGGAACAGGGGGAGGGAAGAGGGCTTATGGGACTTTCGGGGAGGGGGGATCCGGGAAAGGGAAAAATCATTTGAAATGTAAATAAAGAATATATCGAATAAAAAATAGCCGGGTGGTGGTGGTGCACACCTGTAATCCCAGTACTTGGGAGGCAGAGACAGGCTGATTTTTGAGTTTGAGGCCAGCCTGGTCTACACAGTGAGTTCCAGGACAGCCAGGGGTACACAAAGAAACCCTGTCTTGGAAAACCAAGAAAAGAAAAGAAGAAGGAGGAGGAGGGAGGGGAGGAGGAGGAGGAGGAAGAGGAGGAGGAGGAGGAGGAGGAGGAGGAGGAGAAGAAGAAGAAGAAGAAGAAGAAGAAGAAGAAGAAGAAGAAGAAGAAGAGAATAAATAGTAAATAAAAGGAAAAAAAGAGAGAAGAATCCTCAGAAGCTTGAGACCAGCTATCCTGGTGAATACAGTCACGAACAAGAGACCCTGTTTGAACTAGCTGAAAGGCAAGAATCAATGCCCAAGGTTGTATTGTGACCCTCACGGGCACACCGTTTCGCCCACCGGCATTCACACATAATCTGTACATTCACATACAGAAAAGAGCGGGAAGATAAAACGTAAGTTTCTTCCTTCCTTTCTTTCTTTCTTCCTTCCTTCCTTCCTTCCTTCCTTCCTTCCTTCCTTCCTTCCTTCCTTTCCTTCCTTCCTTCCTTCCTTCCTTCCTTCCTTCCTTTCTTTCTTTCTTTCTTTCTTTCTTTCTTT
Source organism: Apodemus agrarius (assembly GCA_964023405.1). Taxonomy (NCBI): domain Eukaryota; kingdom Metazoa; phylum Chordata; class Mammalia; order Rodentia; family Muridae; genus Apodemus; species Apodemus agrarius. The sequence continues at coordinate 74,342,866 of OZ030017.1, read as the reverse complement.
CTTTCTTTCTTTTGCACACATCTATAACAGAGGATGAAATAAGCCCCATCTGATCTGTCAACTGCTTGCAATAGCTCTAGTGATTCATGCATTCTGTATGTATACACACAAAGCCATGGAGTCCTTATTCAAAGACACAGAGGTCCGAGAGTCTGCAGTGTGAAACAATACAGCCAGGATGGAAGCCGAGCACAGACAGCCGCCCGTTTGTCATCGTCCTGTTTTGAACGGTGTCTCCCCAGGCTGGGGTGGCGACTGTTAGTCAATGCTTCCTTGGCAGGCACAGACCCCAGGTTCCATCCCCAGCACCTCACTACCTGGATCTGGTGTTCGGCTTTGGAGACAGCCTCTAGCAGGAGACTAAGAGAACAGCCCAAGCCAGAGCAGGCTGCCACTTCTGCACAGTCCAGGAGTATCCACTTGCAGATGGGCCAGGCTTTCTACTTCTACAATGTTGGTGGTCAGTATCCCCCACTCTGCCTCTGGGTGGGTTGCAAGGCAAGGCTGTGACCACCTAGCCATCCCACCCAACAGTTCCTAAAGTTCTGGCTTTCCCACCCCGAGGGCAGGTGATGGTTTTCTCACTGAGTAGCCGGGTAACTTTGGCCCTCAGCCAAGAGCAGAGACGAGGAGGACGCCTGAACACCTGTCAACACCCTATGAATCATGGGAATCAGATAACCAGGTGGACCCTCAGGGCCAAGCTCAAGAGCCTGCTGATGCTTGTGACTGTGATCCCCACCCTTAGCCCAACTCCACCCCTCAGGGCCCGAGCGTCAACCAGGCTGAGAAGGGCATCTCTACTCTAGGAATCGCAGCAGATACCCACAGCTCAGGGATGCCCAAAGGGTTTGAGCGACTATACCCACTTCTGTCTGTCCAAACATGCTGGCATTATGCTGGCACTTTGTAGGGGCTCGAGGCTTATGAGCTGAGTTAGTGCACTCATCCAGTGGCACAGGCTTAGCTCATCAGGGGACAGTATGTGGAAGGGTCAGAACCGCATGGCGGTCAAGTGTCAGCTGTGGAAACTCTATACCAGTCCCTTTCTGGTACAGGCCTGTCACTCTCCACATATCCAGGAGACTTATAGTCCCATTTTATATTTGACAAATCGAGGCACACAGAAACCCAAAGCTTTGGAGATGGTGAGATGGTTCAGTCAGCAAAGTGCTTGCTATTCAAGAATCAGAAACCATGTTTGATCCCCAGAACCTCTGCAAACAGCTGGAAATGGTGGTACAAGCCCGCAGTGTTAGTGTTTGAGAGGCAGAGATAGGTGGGTCCCTGGCATCCTTACAGTCAGCTAAGCCCATTTGGCCAGCTTCAGACCAATGAAACGACCCAGTCTCAAAAAAGCAAGGTGGACAGTACCTAAATGACACACATACCACACACACACACACACACACACACACACACACACACACATACCCCAAAATCTTTTCTCCAGGCTACATATACCACTTACATCAAGGGGCTGGATTATCAGTCCAGCTAACCTGCTTCCAAAGTCCCAGACATTGCCCCCCTACCCCGCTGTTCTCTCGTCGCCCATAAACAATCTACTTGCCATCTTAATCTTGAAATGGGGTGAAGCCATCCCATGTCCTTCTTCCTTTTCCGAGTAGCAACAATAACTCCTGGGACAAGGGGTCAGAAGGGGGGATGGGACGGTGGAAGAGGTGGTAGAGAAAACAAAGATAGGCCAGAGAGAGGGTCTTTCCTCGCTCCCTGGGTCAGGAGGCCCACTCTGTGGGTTTTGTGGAAGAGGCTATGAACATGCCATGGTCAAAGGACAATCTATCCTTGTTTCCCATCCTGTTTGAGATGAGGCTTCTTTGTTGTCTGAGGAATCCAGCATAAGCCAGCCTGGCCTGGCTGTGAGCATCTGAGGATCCTCCCGCCTCTGCCTCCAGGCTCATACTGGAGCTCTGGGATTACAGACACATGATAACCGTCTGGCTTTCTTTATTTGGGTCCCGGGAATTCACACTCAGGTCCTTATCACTGCACAGACATTCCTTACCCACCAGCCATTTTCCTAGCCACCCACTCCAGAGTCTGCCTCTCTTCTCAAGCCCTCCACCCCTTCCACCTCTTTGCACCACGGCTTTTCCAGAGGCTAATGAGTCCACTCACCCCTGCCTCTTGCAACTGAGCCCTCCTACAACAGGTCCCTGGCTCCAGGGTCACACAGATGAGCTTAGCTCTCTGGCAGGCCAGTTACTGACCTGGTCGCAGGTACAGGGTTGTCCCTCTTAGCGTCTAGGACTCCCTATTGTCCCCCTGGGAGGGCAAAGCTGCTCCCAGGTGAGAGCCGTTGGACTTTGACAGAGCAGAGACAAATGAGGTGACAGTCGCTCTGCCGGGACTGTGAGGGCTTTAGCGGACTTCTCGGCGCTGCAGTGTATGGAGCACGGGCAGCTCTTGTTCCTACCCCATCACTGAGGAGGGAGCATTCAGCCTCACACAGCTTCTTCCCATTAGCATGGCCTCACATGTTCTGCTCTAGTGAGAATACCCCTGTTCCTTCGGCAGAGAACACAGCCGCTTATTTTTCTACGGCCATAGGACCGTGATCCTGAGAAAAATAAATGGGCTGGGAGACGGCTCAGTGGGTGAAGGCACTTGCAGCATAACCATGAGGTCCTGAGTCCAAATCCTGGAACTAACATGAAAAGCTGAGTGTGGTTTCGAGGGCGTGTATAATCCCAGCATAGGGCAGCATGGGGCAGCATGGGGCAGCATGGGGCAGCATGGGGTAGCATGGGGAGGGGGTTATGCATAGACAATGGGGCTTACTGGCTGCCAGGTTATCTCAGGTTCAATGAGAAACTGTCTCAAGAGAATAAGAGAGGAGTGGATCAGGACACCTGGCATCCTTCTCCAGCACCTGGACATCCATGTGACTAGGGGCACACATCTGCACACACATGGTCATAGACCACACTCATTCACATATACACTGAAAGAAATGTTAATTTAAGAGATGCTGTCAATACAACACGGACAAGGAGGTTAAATGAGGCCGAAGCGAGCTGGGTTCTGATCCCGTTCTGTCAGAACCTTTGATAACCTGTGCAAGCCGGATCGCCATTCTGAGCCTCTGCTGTCTGCTCTGTGCTCTTTTCTCACTAAAGGATAAAGGACTAACACAGTGAGCAGGGCTGGTCTCTATCACGATGAGCGTTTTTGGTTAAGTGAGAAGCAGGTAGGCTTGAAGCCGGGACGGAAGATTTTCTGCCTGTGGGTGGGGCTTATGGAACATGCATCCGGCCATGTATCTTAACAGTCCTACAGCTGGGGCAGTAAGTTAGGGGGTCACCCTACCCAGCTCTTTCACGTCACAGAAGGCGATCCTGAAGCTGGGAATGGAAGTGATCTCTCTATCTCTGTGTCTCTGTGTGGGCCTGTCTCTCTCTGTCTCTGTCTCTGTCTCTCTCTCTTTCTCTTTCAATAGAATCTCACTGTGAAGCCTTAGCTAACCTGGAACTCACTAAGCAGACTGGCTAGCCTAGAACTCACAGACATCCACCTGCCTCTGCCTTCGAGTGCTGGGATTAAAGGTGTGTACTCTCATGCCTGGCTTTTATCTGCTTCTAGATATGGAGTTTCGTAAACAATGTGATTTTAACTACAGGGAACAGGACATGCAGGGACAGTCTCTGGAGGGCCACCATCTGTTTCTTGTATGCTTTATACATTTCTAGGTCCTTCATCTCAAAGCCCATAGCACACAAAATCCATCTCCTGCCTCACTTTTTTTTATGTCTTTTTATAAACAGCTCTACCTGTAGGCATGGAAAACACAAAAACAGTTCAAAGGTGGAGAGTATCATGGTCCAGGGAAGAGACTCACTGCACACAGGGCTGTAAACATAGAAGGCAGTGGGTTGGTAAGGAATCGCCAGCTGCTACGGCATTGGTCTGGATAGGAAGGAGTCAGGGAGCACAGGAATGGGCGGCACTCAGCTGTGGTCTTCAGTAAGACACCCTTCAACTCCCCACACTACGAGCCTTCCATCTAAAAGGAGCCTGATGGCCCACCGTTTTGGTGTGTGTGTGTGTGTGTGTGTGTGTGTGTGTGTGTGTTCTCGGGTGTGCACTTGTGTGCTCATCACATGTATATGTGTGTGGATATGGATTGCAGAGGTCAGGTTATCTTCTTCAATCACTTTCTACCTTGCTTTATGAGACAGCATCTCTCCATGAACCTGGAACTCACCGATTCAGCTACAGCAGCTGGCCAGCGAGCGTGAGGGATCTTCCTTCTCTGCCTCCTCAGTGCCACGACTGCAGCAGAGACCAGCGAGCCAGTGACTGACTGAGCCTTCTTCCCTGCCATTGATTCTGTAGCCTTACAGGAACCTCCTCCCGTCCCAATTTCCCCAGCCCATCCCCTTCCAAGCTTCACTCTCATCCTTGGGGTCATAGTTAAGAAACAGCTTGCTGGGCCACGGTGCACCATACCCAAGTGGTGCAGGGTGGTAGCTAACCACACAGGAGTACAGAGAGGGCAGACAGCCCAGGTAGAACCACCCCTGCTTCTCAGAGGAAACATCCAGAAACCCTGAAGGAAGACACAAGAGCCTAGGAGCAGCCTGGGACAGGGGACTTCTGAATCCCGTCCACTGAACTGATCTGGGGCCACAGACCTACATACCCAAATACAACCACAAGAGAGCTGGTCTCCCAGGAGTACTTAATACCTGTGTGCACAGAGCACAGATATAGAGGCTTGCAGAACAGATAAGTCACACTCAGAGACAGCAACACCGGCTAACACCAGAGACACCCAGATGGCAAAAGGCAAATGCAAGAACATTATCAACAGAAACCAAGGCAACATGGCACCATCTGAACACAGTTCTCCCACAACGGCAAGTCCTGGATAGGCCAACAAAGCAAGATCTGTATTTAAAATCACATCTCATGATGCTGATAGAGGACTTCAAGAAGGACATAAAAAAAACTCCCTTAAAGAAATACAGGAAAACGTGAGTCAACAGGTAGAAGCCCTTAAAAAAAGAAACACAAAAATCCCTTAAAGAAATACAGGAGATCATGGGTCAACAGGTAGAAGCCCTTAAAAAAGGAAACACAAAAATCCCTTTAAAATTACAGGAAAACACAAACAAACAAGTGAAGGAACTGAGCAAAACCATCCAGGACCTAAAAATGGAAGTAGAAACAACAAAGAAATCACAAAGGGAGACAACTCTGGAGATAGAAAACCTTGGAAAGAAATCAGGAGTCATAGATGCAAACATCAATGACAGAATACAAGAGATAGAAGAAAGAATCTCGGGTGCTGAAGATACCATAGAAAGCATTGACTCAACAGTCAAAGAAAGTGCAAAATGCAAAAAGCTTGTAATTCAAAGCATCCAGGAAATTCAGGACAAAATGAGAAGACCAAACCTAAGGATTATAGGTATAGAAGAAACTGAAGATTTACAACTTGAAGGGCCAGTAAATATCTTTAACAAAATTAAAGAAGAAAACTTCCCTAACCTAAAGAAAGAGATGCCCATGAACACACAAGAAGCCTACAGAACTCCAAACAGACTGGACCAGAACAGAAAGTCCTCCCATCACATAATAATCAAAACACCAAATGCACTAAACAAAGAAAGAATAGTAAAAGCAGTAAGGGAAAAAGGGCAAGTAACATATAAAGACAGACTGTCAGAATTACACCAGACTTCTCACCAGAGACCATGAAAGTAAGAAGATCCTGGGCAGATCTCATACAGACTCTAAGAAAACACAAATGCCAGCCCAGACTACTATACCCAGAAAAACTCTTAATCACCATAGATGGAGAAAGCAAGATATTCCATGATAAAACCAAATTTACACAATATCTTTCCGCAAATCCAGCCCTTCAAAGGATAATAGATGGAGAACGCCAACCCAAGGAGGGAAACTACACCCTAAAAAAAGCAAACATAGTAAAAGCAATATACAGCAAACCAGTCGCCAATATCAAACTAAATGCAGAGAAACTTGAAGCAATCCCACTAAAATCAGAGATTTATGGCAAATTTTAATTTGTTTCTATTTAATAAAAGTAGCAGTGTGTAAAGAAAAGAAAAAGAAACGACTTGCTAGAGTGCCCTGCTGTGATCTAAGCAGCAGATCAGGTCACCTCTGAGATGTTCCCCTCCACCGCACCTCGTCCTCCTCATCTTCCAGTCTCATCCAGGCTTCCACTGCCCCCTCGCCCTGCTGGTCCGGAAGTCACATGAAGGCAGAGGTCCTGGCTTTCTCCACCACAGACCAGTGCGACCAGTAAGCACTCACTGGAAGAGAACTGTGCCCTGGCATCACACCCACTAAAGCATCTCTTTACAGAGGATGTGGAGATGGCTTAGCAGCTGAGAGCACTCATTGCTTCTCAAGAGGAACCGGGTTTAGTTCCCGCACCCACATCACACAGCTTGCGATCACCTGTAACTCTGGTTCCAGAAGATCTGAAGCCCACTTCGGCCTCTGCAGGTAACTCTCCTACATGGTACCTATAAACACACATACCCATAACAAAAAAATAAATAAATAAATAAATAAATAATTTGTTTTTTAAGATTCTATTTCAGAAATATACCCTAATTTGGCTACCCAAGTGTTGCGTATTTTGAGAGTTGCCACTGGTATCAATCTGTTTCCTCGTGGCTGTGACAGAATGACTTGAGGGAGGACAGGGTTATTTTGTCTCACAGTTTGAGGGGACAATCCATAGCAACAGGCACCTCCGTCATGGCAGGAGTGTGCAGCTGGAATACCTCACCAGCTCACATCTTGGCACACAGGAAGGGAGACCCAACTAAAGAACTCTAAGGTGCCTATTTCCTCCAGTGACCTATTTCCTCCAGTGAGGCTCTTGTCTTAGGGTTTTACTGCTGTGAATAGACACCACGACCAAGGAAGCTCTTATAAGGACAGCATTTAACTGGGACTGGCTTACAGGTTCAGAGTGTAGTTCATTATCATCAAGGTGGGAACATGGCAGCATCCAGGCAGGCATGGCGCAGGCAGAGCTAAGAGTTCTACATCTTCATCTGAAGGCTGCTAGCAGAATACCGGCTTCCAGGCAGCTGGACTAGCCCACACCCACAGTGACACACCTACTCCAACAGGGTCACACCTTCTAATAGTGCCACTCCCTGGACAGAGCATAAACAAACCATCACAGGCGCCTTCTCCCAATGACTCCACCACTTTTCAAAAACCATCACCGTTGGTGACTGAGATTTCAAAACAAGAGCCTGTAGGAGAGGGTCCTCATTCACTTCACAGCAGCTTTCTCTAGTTTCATGAATGCAGAGCTACACTGATAATTTCGCAAATTACTCGCCGCGGGCCCTAAGACAACTCCTTGAGCTAAAACTCCTAGTGATGAAGTTGCTAGGACCCCACACGCATATATTTAAATAGGGTTTGAGTTACACTACCAGCTTCTGCTTTTGGACTTCCTAAAGGGTGTCCATCTTAGTTGCTCTCTTGTTGCTGTGCAAAATATTTGGCAAAAGCAGCTTGAGAAAAGGCAGGGTTTATTCTGGCTCACAGTTTTAAGGAATACAGTCCATCATGGCGAGGAAGTCACGGCAGCAGAAACATGAGGGATTCCAATCAAGTCCTCAGTCATAAAGCAGTGAAGGCATGCATTCCGGGTGCACCTTGCTTTGTCTACTCTTTAAGACCTTTTGCCTAGGGAATGGCACTGCCCACCATGGGTTATGTCTTTCTCACCTCAACTAAGACAATCAACAGAGTCCCCCCACAGTCATGCCTACAGGCCAACCTGATCTAGACAATTCTTCATTGGAACTCTTTCCCCGGGTGATCCTAGATAGTGTGCTTACAAGGAAAGCTACTTACCGCAGTCCCTGTTGTTTCACACGGGTATTAGCAATTAGTGCTAACCGTTAAGGAGAAACTTTTCCTGGCACTGGCCTTATGAGGAGTTACAGGAGTTCACATCCTTTCCAGAGTACCTCGAAGGAGCTGTTGTTACCCAGGGAAGAGGAAGTTCCCCAGTTACCGAAGTGTTTGCTGAGATCCCCGTGGACCCCCACAACCACCAAGCTTGGAAAGTTAACAGAAATGATTATAAATAATAAATGAACATTATAAACATGAAACTATCTGCTGTGTGATTACTGTGTGGCTATTTGCAGAGTGCTTTCAAAGTCTCATTTAATTTTCAAAACCGAACACATGGAACACTCAAGACACAGTCCACATACCAAATGATGTCCGAGAAGAAGGAAGGAGTGGACCTGGATCTGGAAAGGCCAATGCATCAGTGTAGGGGAATACCAGAACAGGGAAGTGGGAAGGGGAGGATGGGGGAACAGGGGGAGGGAAAAGGGCATATGGGACCTTTGGGGGGGGAGCCAGGAAAAGGGAAATGAAATGTAAATAAAGAATATATCCAATAAAAAAACAATAATGCCATAGAGAGGCAGTGAAAAAAGAAAGAAAGAAAGAAAGAAAGAAAGAAAGAAAGAAAGAAAGAAAGAAAGGAAGGAAGGAAGGAAGAAAGGAAGGAAGAAAGAAAGAGGGAGGGAGGGAGGGAGGGAGGGAGGGAGGAAGGAAGGAAGGAAGGAAGGAAGGAAGGAAGGAAGGAAGGAAGGAAGCCAACGTCATGGCTTCAGGAAGTCCCCAGAGTGACCAGATTCACTAGGCTTCTCCTTCCCCAAGTTCCAGCTTTCATAATTTGTCACCATGCTGGGTTGAGTTGGTTTTGGTGAAGCTATCACTCGACCCCTGAGAAAATGGCTATCCTTAAAATGATGAGACATGTTGGCTAAGATATGAATGATACAGAATCAGACTTAATTTTTGTAACAAATGAGTTAATGAAGACACACACACACACACACACACACACACACACACACAATGATATACTATTCAGCCTTAGATAAGGAGTGTATATGTATAATGTCACTATAAAACCCTGGGTGACCCCGGAGGACAGTATATTAAGTGAAATAAGCCAAACCCAGAAAGGGAGGTACCACGTGTTATCTCACTGATAAGAGTCAAACTCATAATGCAAACAACAGAATAATAATTCCCAGGGGCTGGAAGATTTGTTGCACAATTCGGAGATGCATGTCAAATAATGCAGAATTTTGACTATATAAGAAGGAATTATAGAGACCTACTGTGTACCACAGTGACTGCAGACAATGAAAATATATTCTAATTATTTAATTACTTAAATACTTCAGATTTAAGTATGAATCCACATATGAATATAAATGCAGTTTCCTGCCCAAAGAAGCCAGAAGAGAGAGCTGAACCCCCAGGCACTGAAATAACAAAAAAAATTATTTTATTTTATTGAATGTGTGTAAGTATATGTCCTTGTGTATTTACAGGTACCCAAAGAGGCCAAAAGAGGGTGTTGGAGCATCAAGTACTTTTAGCCACTGAACTGTGTTTCCAGCCCATAATTAAGAAACACACACACACACACACACACACACACACACACACACACAAAAAAAAAAAAAACCAAAAAAAAAAAAAAACAACAAAAAACAAGACACAATCTCACATAGCCCAGGCCCGCCCCAAGCTCAATTCGTAGGCAACTTCTGATTCTTCTACCTCCATTTCCTGAGTTCTGGCATTGAAGGTGCTCACTATCTTGCCTGGTTTTGAAACACCAGGGATAAGACTCAGGGCTTTCTATACCCTAGTCTATATTTCCAGCGCTGTAATTTTTTTTTTTTTGTGTGTGTGAGTGTGTGAGCATGAATGAGCATGTGCGTGTAGAGTGTAGAGTGTGAACACACCCTTGCACACACAGACTGAGTGTCCTACTCTACCCCTCTCTGTCTTACCCCCTTGCGATAGGGTCTCTTACTGAACCTGGAACTAAGTTGGCAACCTTGGCGATTCTCCTGTCTCTGCTTCCCACAGTACCTGGGTTAGAGGTGCAGGAAGCCATGTCCAGGTTTTTAATGTAAAGCTGGGGATTTGAACTCAGGTCCCCATGCTTTCACAGCAAGCTCCCCTTTACCAAATGAGTCTTCTCCATAACTGCTTCTACTTATAAAATGCTGACAAGTGCTATAAAGCAGTATTATGGGAGAAAGAGTGATCTCTTCACCAGATGTGCTGGAACAACTGGAATCCTGTTAATAATAATCCTTATAAGCTGCAGGACTTCCTCAGTGTCACCTGAGATGTAGCTGGACATGGATCACAGGCATAACTATGGTAGCTGGTAGGTTAAACATGACAGAAGGAAATATAGGGGGCACATGGTGGTCTTGAGTTGGTGGAGAATTTGTTGAAGAAAATGTAAGAATATATGGACCATAAAATAAAGGGTCAAACTGAACTCAATAAGGGTATATACAGCTAAGGACCATACACACACACACACACACACACACACACACAGATACACATACACATACACATACACACACACACACACACATACACATACACATACACATACACATACACATACACATACACATACACAATCAGTTGCCTAGCATACATGAGTTGGATTTGAACTCAACACCAAGAATAAAAGAGCTGGAGAGATGGCTCAGCGGTTAAGCGCACTGACTGCTCTTCAAAAGGTCCCGAGTTCAAATCCCAGCAACCACATGGTGGCTCACAACCATCCATAATGAGATCTGGCGCCCTCTTCCGGTGTGTCTGAAGACAGCTACAGTATACTTACATATAATAAATAAATAAATCTTTTTTTAAAAAAAGGTATCTTCTTTTTTAAAAAGTTTTTTGGTTATTTGAGAACTTATATATGCATATAATGTTTTTGGTGATACAATCCACTCCCATTCCTCTCCTGTAACCCCCACCTTTCCTTTCCAACATTACGTGCTCTTTTCTTTAACCCATTGAGTCTACTGAGCGCCGCTGCTTGCATTGCATGGTGTGGGGCCGTCCACTACAACATGGATAGCTTCTTAGGAGTCAAATCCCGGGAAGAGAACCAATTCTCCCAGCCTCTGCAGCCATGAATTACCAATAGCCTTTCTTGTGTGTGTAGGGGGAGCTTCTTGAGATGCTCCTGGCCCTGTCTGGGGCCTCGGGGTGGCTTGACCCTGTGTTGGTCTTGTGCCTGGGGTCACTGCTGCGGAGAGTTCCTGTGTGCGGCTTGTGCTCTCACTTCCAGCAAAGGCAGCTGCACTGTCGACAGCCCCTGCCTCCTGCAGTCTTCCCATTCACTCTGGGATGGTCCCTGCTCGTTGGGAGGAGCATTCTGGTAAAACTGTTCCGTCCAGAGCTAGCACTGTACAGTTTCTTATACTCTCTCTGTACATTAATCACTCGCGTTGGCACTGGTGTTGATCACCAGCTACTTTCAAAAGAAGCATCTCTGATGAGAGTTGAGATAAAGGTATGAAAATGCATGGAGTAATTTAGTACTGCATCCGTTTGGTGGAATGAAGGTCTTCTGTTCTCCCCTAGGGCGTGCGGCCGAGCCAGTCACGGGGTATAACCAGGCAGGAGTTCTGTCTTGTGGTGCAGCCTTTAAAGACAATCGGAGCATATTTGGTTACTTCTATAGCGTGTATGCCACTATGTCCTAGTGGACACTATCTGGCCAGGCCAGTTGTTATTGTGGCTGACAGGGTTCGCAGCTGCGTGAGCTTATTGTGTGTAGAACCTTGCAGAACTCTGAAAACTGACTGGAGGGAATGTAGCTTCCCCGGTCAGGACCAGCCCGATCTCTCCATGTTCTGAGACTCAAGTACGTGGTGTCTTCAGCAATAAGATCTTACGTACTGCCTTACTGAGTTCGGGAGGATAACCTACAGCATTGAGGATAGCCTGTGATGTTAGGGGGCAGACTGTGACACCCCACTGAGCAACACCTGGGAAAGAGAGACACACCCGGCACTCAGCTTTTTGTCCGAGAAACAATAAATCAGATGTGGGCGGGGCACACGCCTGCAATCCCAGTACTCTGGAGGCAGAGGCAGGCAGATCTCTGTGAGTCTGAGGCCAGCCTGGTCTACAGAGTGGTCACAGGATAGCCAGGGCTGTGCAGAGAAATCTTGTCTTAAAGGACAAGGAGAAAGAGAGAGAGAGAGAGAGAGAGAGAGAGAGAGAGAGAGAGAGAGAGAGAGAGGACAACTATGGTCATTCTCTGACATATAGTTATGCCCAAGGTCATCCTGGATTACATAAGACCCTGCCTCAAAAAAAAAAAAAAAAAAAAAAAAAAAAAAAAAAAAGAAAAGAAAAAAGAAAAAGAAAAAAGAAAAAAAAACAGGAAAGGAGGGAGGGAGAGGGAGAGGGAGGGAGGGAGAGGGAGGTGTATACATTCACATTTTCACATTTGCCATCAAATAAAGCAGTCTGAACAAGCAAGGACTGTCTCCTCATCAAGGATGGGGGATGGGGCTGCGTTGTAAAGAGCACCTCCTAAGTCTCCTAGAGAAGGCCTTCTCTCTCCCAGCCCCTCTGAACTCTCAGCACTCACTCGAGACCAAACCCTGTTCACCCCTTCCTGGTCTCTGCTTCCCTCTTCCTGCCTGGCATGCGGATGTCCTGAAGGGAGGCATGGATCTGGGACCCCCATTCTGACTTGCAGCTGAGTGCTGGTTGCTCCTGGGTACACAGGAGGCTGGAAACCACAGTAATCACCCCAGACTCCACTTTTTCCCACTCTGGGAAAACACAGACTGAGGACCCCCATCCCCTGAGCAGCAGGCCAAGGGGCACCCCAGGCACCCCAGGGACAGGGCAGACAAACAGCCCGGCATACAACGTGTGCACTTTTCCCGCCTTGGCAGTGTGCAGCACCCCAGCTGGGCCCTCACATCGGTAATCTAGCCGTCACTCAGCACACAGCGGTCCGTGCCATATCCTTACAGAGCTGCAGACACAGGCAAAGCTGGTAAAGGGAATCGAGATCGCCCCAACCGCACTGAGGCGAGGGGAGCCTGCTGGGGGTTGTAACGTCGAACCTCCGGATCTGGGCGGAGCGTGCCAGGTATGTGCTTGGGAAAGTGGATTCAACATAAAGTGTACTTTAGTACACGCCAGACCTCAGTGAAATGATCTCCTCAAAGACATGGATTCAGAAAGCATTCAGAGATGGCTCAGAGAACAATGTACATCCCTCACAGGAACGAGGACCTGAGCTCGGTCCCCAGAACCATGATAAAAGCTGAACATGACGGTGTCCTTGTCATTTCAATGCTGGGGGTGGGGGTGGGGGACGGATCTCTGGATCTGCTGACCATGCATGTTAGCTGCTTAGTGAACTCCAAGCTAGTGAGAGACCCGGTCTCAGCAGTGAGGTAGGCAGTGCCTGAGAGACAGCCAGGCTTAGCAACCGCTTCACACATGCACATGAACATACGCACCAGAAGACATCTATAGAGACAGAGACAGAGATAGATAGAGATAGATAGATAGGTAGATATGTAGATAGGCAGACAGATATGCAGATATGGCAGGCTTAATGTTTACAGAGTGCCTAGCCATTCCAGGTCTTTGAATTCAGACGTAGCAGACAGAGCCGGGCACAGGTTTTTATCTGCTCTGTTGACAAGTAGAAGACTGTGACAGAGAACACCCTTGACCTCCATCGGAGTGAGGACTTGCTTGACAGTCGTTGCCAGAGCTGGGAATAAGACGACCTGTGTGGTCAAGGTGCTTGTCGTGTTGAATGTGCTGATTATAATTATAACCCTTCCTTATCTGCTGAAGGCACCAGGTTTCCCAGCCCCTGCCTCCAGGGTTCTGGAATCTCCCAGACACCTACTCGTCACCTGCCAGCCTCTAGACCCAGAGGCCTGGGAGGCCTGGGCTGCCGCTGGTGGGGCTTCTGAGGGCGGGGCTGCTGGTTATTCAAGGCTGAGAGGTCAGAGGTCTTTCTGCTGCATTTTTCAAGGACAGGCAAGTTTACTGTACTTCTGAGTCCGTCCCACACAGTGCAACTCTTTGCTGAAGGTAAATCTTAGCCAGAACAGGTGGGGCACAACTGTACTTCCAGGACTCCAAAGGCTGAGGCAGGAGGATCCATCCCATCTTCAAGGCGAACCTGTGCTATAGTGAGACCCTGTCTCACATAGGAAGAGAAGAAGGAAGGGAGGCTGGGGGAGGAGAGGGAGAGACTTCATCTTGACTGAGAACCTGACTGGACTAGAGTCACTTCGGAGACAAAGCTCTAGGCGTGTCTACGATGGGGTTTCTGGATATGGCTAACTGGAAGCCCCTCCCTAACTGTGGTCAGCACCGTCCCATGAGCTGGGGTCCCAGACTGAATAATAAGAAGAAAGTGACCTGAGGGCCAGCATCTGTCACTCCTGACAGTGGATGCTCTGTCCAGCTGCCTCGGTTTCCTGCCACTGTGTCTTCCCCACGAGGATGAACTGAATCCAGTAACTAACTGTGAGCCAGGCCTTCCTTCTTCCTTCCTAAGACCCTTTGTCAAGTATTTTGTAACAGCAACTGGAAAAGTAGAAAGGAGAGAGAAAGATGGGGTGGGGTGGGGCAAAGAAAGAGAATATGAGTCCAAGGAGAGTGAACTCAAGAGTTTAATGTTTCATTGTGAAGAGTCTGGGTGCTGCCCATGCGTATAGGTATTTAATTTAAAAATGTTTGCATTCATTTACGTGTGTGTGTGTGTGTGTGTGTGTGTGTGTGTGTGTGTGTGTCCCACAGTATGTGTGTATCCCAGAGATCAACTACAGGTCGTCTTTCTGACCCATGGAATCTACTTTGGTCCCCTCAGAGATCTTGTTTAGGAGAAACAGAGAAGGAAATGCCCTCTCTTTGATGGTTATCTATATTCTCTTGGTGGTGTGCATCTAGAAAACCCTAGCTGGCGGTTGAGGCTATGGCTCTGTTGGTATGGGCTAATTTGGGGTTGGAGAGATTGCTTGATCATTTAGAGCCCACACTGCCCTTGCAGAAGATCAGAGTTC
>OZ030017.1:74162918-74325418 GCA_964023405.1 Apodemus agrarius | reverse complement strand
CGTAGGGATTCTAGCAACCACATTCAGGAAAGTAAGAATGAACTCGGAGCTAATTTGCATAATGCATTGTATTTACCTCTGAATATGTCATAGGATTCTGTGAGTGTGTAATCATATAAAAACATTGAGATATTCTGTGTGTGTGTGTGTGTGTGTGTGTGTGTGTACGCGCGCAGGCCAGAAGACAGCTTCAACTATTGTTCTTAATCATTGTCCCGTTGATTTTCTTCAGTCTACCATTGGCCTGGGACTCGCCAGGCGAGCTGGCCGCCCCGCCGAGCCTCTGATATCGTCCTGTCTCTGCCCCGTGAGAGGACCATAAGCACACACCACCGTGATCGGCAGTTTTACCACATGGGTTCTTGGGGATTGAACTCGGGTCCTTGTGCCTGCAAGGCAAGCGCCTTACCAACTGCCCAGTCTTCTGCTTGTGTATTCGTATGGAGCCTTGACTCCGTTCGCTCTAAAGGCCCCAGCCTACCCCAGGAAGTTGTAATAACACGCTATTACCTGAAGGAATGCTTTTGGCTTCCAGGCCCCGCCCTAATGCCAAGGAGCCTCCAGGGCGGAAATGCCTGACTTCAGGAAGAAATCTTTTTCAACCGTTGGTAATACGCTGAGAGTTGGGGCACTGGGGTGGGGGTGGGCAGGCATTGAAATAGAAGCTTCCAGAACAGCTTGCTCAGAGGGAAGTATGTTTCTTTTTCTTTTCCCCCCTCTTATTAGAAAACAGTTTTTTTTTTCCCCTCACGTAATGCTTCGCTGTGCTACAGCGCTGTGTGTGAAGCTTTGCCAAGTGGGAAGCAGACAGAGAGGCCCGTAGCGCCTGGATTCCCCCTCAGAAACAACCGATGAGAAGTAGCTTGGGCTGGGCACGTCTCTCAGGACAGTGCCTGCCTCACATGCTGGCTGACCTGGGGTTCCACCCTCAACAACACACAAACCCAGTATAGTGAGTGGCACAGACCAGGGTTAGGAAAGCAAAGGCAGGAGAGTCGGAAGTTCAAGGCCACCCTCGGCTACGGAGTGACAAGGCTTGCCGGTAGTTCTCACCTGCCAGAAAGAGAGAAAATATGACTGACATTCTAAGCTGCCCTATGCACATATCTGTCAGGAGAAGGGGGCAAGCGAAACGTCCCCCAGATAGCCTCAGAAGCATCCTAGGGACTGAGAACAGGGGCTCCTATACAAGGGTGTCTGGTTTACAGTGCATGAAGTTCCTTGTTGTGTTATCAGCAGAAGGGCCAGCCTGGGCTCCAGGAGACGGTCAAAGACCGAGAACTCTGAAGAAGTTCTTTCAAGCCGAAGCGGAAGTGGTAGCTGGTTTAAACTGGAAAACTGCATTCAAAGAAGAATGGAACCTAGGCACCCTTTTTGAAGGAGGGGGTGTCCCCACAGAGCCGGGAAAGCAGAGTCATCTTAACAAACTAGAGAAGAGAAAAAGAGGGACCAGTGAGCTGAGGAGACTTGAATTTGCAATTGTTCCCTAAGTCAAAAAGGGAACCTGGGGTAAGCCCTAGGGCGAGGAGGAGGAGGAGCCCCAGTAAAGTGCAGCGGTGACTCTGCACCGCCTCAGAGGCCCAGAGAGTCCTGGGTGGAAATTCCCCCACAGCCTCTGTGGTGAATCATGACAATCATCTGCCCTCAAAGCCCCACTGGTTTCGGCAGGCACCAGGGCCCCAAATCATGACTCCAGCAGTGGGTGGGTGGCAAGGAAGCG
The DNA here is from genome assembly GCA_964023405.1 of Apodemus agrarius. Taxonomy (NCBI): domain Eukaryota; kingdom Metazoa; phylum Chordata; class Mammalia; order Rodentia; family Muridae; genus Apodemus; species Apodemus agrarius. The sequence goes on along the minus strand of OZ030017.1, from coordinate 74,323,698 downwards.
TCTAGAGAGAGAGGATAGGAGAGGGAGGGGTGGGGGTGGGGGGAATCACCCCAGGGAAAGCTCCAAGCCGGCCTGGAACTTCATCAAAGGGGTGGTTAGAGGCTTTTCCAACCAAAAACTCCAGAGAAGGAAGGGGCTCCACTGGAGAGATGGCTCAGTGGCTGTTCTCCCAGAGAGCCTGGGTTCAATTCCCAGCATCCCCAGAGCCACTCCCAACTGTCTATACCTCCAACGCTCTCCTCTGGGTATGCCTGTGATGCGCAGACACAAATACAAGCAAACCATCCATACGCATAAAATAAAAGTATAAGGAGAAGGCAAATAGCTCAGAGAAGCTAAGTATTGTGGGAAGTACACGGCTTAAACCCCAGCACTCAGGAGGCAGGGACAGAAGCACAAGGTCAAGGCTATCCTGGGCTACATTAGCCAGCCTGCAGGCAGTCGGCTCGGTGCTACATAGTAAGCAACATAAGGAAGAAGAGAGTAAAGGACAAACAGGTTTGTAGACCAGCTATTGATACTTACATGTTGAAGTGCCGGGGGGCGGGTGTGTGTGTGTGTGTGGCTCAGTGAGTGGTGGGGCTTGCATAGCACAGCAGAGCATAAGCCAGATGTGATGGCACACATCTGTGCTCCCAGCGCTGAAGGCATAGAGGTGGGTGGGTGGGGTGTCACAGGTTCAAGGCCACCCTTGGCTACACAAATTTTGAAGCCAATCTGGGCTTCATGGGACAGCGACTCAAAAAGAAAGCAGGGGATGTGGGGCACGCCTTTAGTGACACTTGGGAGGCTGAGGCGGTGCCATCCAGATGAGTGTGAGGTTAGTTAGTGTGGTTAGCATAGCAAGTTCCCGGCTAGTCAGGGCTATAGAGTGAAACCTATCTCAAAAAACGGGCCGGGGGGGGGGGAGGAGAAAGGAAGAAAGGAAGGAAGGAAGGAAGGAGGGAAGGAGGGGGGAAGGAAGGAAGGAGGGAGGGAAGGAAGGAGGGAAGGAAGGAAGGAGGGAGGGAAAGAAGGGAAAAGAAAGGAATTAAGGAAAAGAAAGGGAGGAGGAGAGAAGTAGAAAGGAAAGGGGGCAGATAGTAAGAAAGAATGAAATGAAGGAAGCTGAAGAGATAGTTCATACAAAGCGGGTGCCCTCATTTCTCCCCTTCACTGTAAGAACAGAGACAGGAGTTCACAGAAGTCTGATTTGGTGACACCCCCAAAATGCACCCAGCAGAGAGCAGGTCAGGGATCAGAGGAGCCGCATCCTGGGGGCCCCGGTGCCTGTGCAAGCTGGTGCAAGCTGCTGTGGTGTCGGTGTCACAGTCTCCACCACCCACCCGGCCATCCACACGCCCCAGTCCTGCTCACACCTCTAGAAGCCTCTTGCTGTCTCTCTCTCCTCAGAGTTCACAGGCAGTCAGGGTAGGTAGGGAAGAGCCTCCTCCCTGTCTCCCCAGAGCCCCCCAATCAAATCAGTGCAGCCTTCGGCTTGCCAGCAACTGGAGTCGACCTTCTCAGAGGAGAGATCAAAAGGCGGGATCATCCGAAAACCCAAATATGCACAAGAACCCAGGATCCCCAACAACAGGCCAGAACTGCACAGTATTGGAGGCAGGGAGTACCTGAACCCCAAACCACTGGGGCTGGGGATCAGGCAAGGCTCACCTGGTCCTTCCTTGCTCCCTTCCTCCCTCGTTGAGGTTTTCCCTAAGTCATCTAAACAAGTCTGCTATTCAATCCATGACATCATGGTGTGTGTGTGTGTGTGTGTGTGTGTGTGTGTGTCTGTCTGTCTGTCTGTCTGTCTGTCTGTCTGTGTGGGCACGTGCATATGCATGTAGGTGCCTGCAAAGGCTAGGGGGGGGATGTCACATGCCCTGGGGCTACAGTCAGAGGCAGCAGTGGGTGAGCCTCTGGACTCGGGTCCTCTTCAAGAGCAGCACACACAGAAAGAAGTACAGAAGCACTGGTAACCGGTCTCTCCAGCGTCAATGAGTTCAGGCTTATAGGCCACTGGCTCCAGGGTCAGAGGCTGCGGTTACTTAGTGAAGAAAGCCAGGATCCACGGGGCTGCCTTCCAGGCGGTTTGGGGGTTAGAGACTCCACCTCTGCTGAGCTCAGCCTCTGAAGAAGTCAGGTTCCCCCGGGCTCCTCCTAAGCCCTATTTGAGCTCATCACGGGGCTATCTGTGAATGCGCTTCTTAGAACATAATTACCACCATCAAGATTATTGTTTGAATTAGGCATGTACATGACACTTAATATTTCCAAAGCATTGTGCTCCGGTTTAATTAGTTTTTCCTTGCGACACCCTCCTGTCGCGCCCACACTTGATAGCTTGGGAGACTGACAGACCGAAGAGATAAAGATAAACCCCGATGGAGAGGGGACACACCCTGTACAACCTCTGGCTCTGGCCTCTCTGGTGCCCCGGCCAAGGCAAGCCAACCCTTATCTGCATATCTCTCACCCCCAGCTCCCCAGGCGCCTGGGCTCAAGGTGGAGAGGGGGAGGGGCACAGTCTCTTCCCAGGTAGATTTTTGGCACAAGGTCCAAATATCCTTCAGAAAAAGTTCAGGTTCATGCCGCAGACACCCTCAATCTCTTTCCAAACCTTTCTATTAAAGGTCCCTATAAAATTCCGAGGCTGTGATTCCCAAACCAAGGACTCTCCCAGAGGAGGCTTTTAGCGTCTCACACGCCTAATGGGGCTGTTAAATGACTGAGCAGGGCAGGTCAGCGCTCTTGAGACCTGAGACGGAGTTCCCTGCCGTGAATCCTAGCAGGAGGCTCAGAAACCCTGAGTCGGTCTCCTCCCCCTCCCCCTCCCTCACCCCGTACCCTCCGCTCTAAAGCCTTTCTCCACTCCTCGGGTTGAAGGAGAAACTCCATGCTACTCTGTGGGGCCCACCCGAGGACAGCAGTAGCCCTCCCCTGTCCAGCTCCCCACCGCAGCTAGAAGCCTCCAGCCTTTTCTCTGCCCAGAACCTCTGTGATCCGGGGTCCTGGGAACAGGTCGGGTCCCCGGATTTGGTGGGTAACCTGGCTCTTCCGGTAAAGCCCGTTCCTCGGTGTCGTCCCTGCTTGCAGCCTCAGGGTCTTTTCATCCCTACCCCATGCTGTGAGAGTCAAACCAGCCCCACCCACAACCCGGAGGTCCCCGGGCATCTGGTATTCCACGCAAGATGCGGACGGACAAGTGGACAGACGTGGGGAGAAGATTGCCCGGCAGGGTCTAGAAAGTCTAGGTTTTCTTTGTTGTCCAGAAACCCATCTGGAAAAGTCTGAGCCCTGGCAATAATCCTGCAGTAGGGAAACCCATTATGAGCTTGGAGGTGGGGGTGGGGGCTACTCAGAGGGAGTACTTCTGGCCAGTCAGTAACCTCCAACCCTAAGACCCACGCTCAGCCCTCAGGACCTCTGAGCTTGGAAGCCATTAGCATGAAAAGAAGCAGATAGCCATATGAATGGGGGAGGGGAAGGATCTGCTGCTGTGCCTAGGATGGATTGGGGAGGTCCCTAGCCCACTGCCCAGTCCTGTTCCGGGAGCCTACAATGGCAGCTGGACCTGTGGAAAGAGGAAGGGCTAGTGGACGTGGAGAGATGAGTCACTGATCGTGGAACCAGCATCGTAAGATGCCATCGCTGGCATGGATCTGCAGGGCCACATGCCCCCATCTGGATGCCCCTGGGCCTGGTTATATCTCTCACTCGATTTCTGCCGCTGTAGGCAAATGGGTCCTGGGCTGTTCTGAGCTGTGTCTGGCCCAGAGCAAGCCCAGCCATATGCTGTAGTCTTCCAAAAGGAGTCATAGTCAAACCAGCCCCGCCCCGCATCCCTCTCCTGTCTCTGGTTCTCTAGATCCATCTTTACATTCCTTCTATCTTTTCATCTCTCCTCTGAGCACGGGCATAGAAAATCCTCCTGCTGCTCACAGAGGAGGGTGGCGTGTGTGTGTGTGTGTGTGTGTGTGTGTGTGTGTGTGTTGCATTCTCTGGCTCCTGGGGAGCTTCACAGAGAGTGAATACCAGCTGCTCTTGGGTCCCATCAAGGTTCCTCTTCCAAGCACTGATGATGATGAAGAGCTAAGGACACCATCTGGGTGGTTTATAGTGTGACGAGCAGAGTGGAGAGGACAGGGGCCGCCAAATACGGAGATGCGATCTGGTGGCCTTTGGGGAGGACAAGACCAGACTTCTGGGGCCGGAAGTGGTCACCCTGCTCCCTGATGCCCACACTCTAACCCCTACAGGAGCAGGAGCAGAGCAAGCCTTCTTGACTTTGGAAATCACCCTCTGGAAGGGGTGGGGGGGGATGAAGAGCAGGTGGCCTCAGGGGGTGGGAGGAACCTGACAGGGCTCCTCTACACTGACCGTGACAGCGAAAACCCCAGGTTTGTGAAGTTTCAAAGGAGCCTCTCTCTGAAGGTTTTGTGAGCAGGCTGGTTTCCCCAGCCACCCTGAGCTTCAAACCTAGATCTGACCTGTAAACCAGAGCTGCTAGGTCTGCCCAGGGAGAGTCTATCCAGTTAGGTCCTACCCAGAGCTCCTAGGAAGGGGTGTCCCCGACCTCAGCCTCAGCCATGCGCAGTGCTGGAATCCCCCAGTCTCTGCTGGAGCAGCTGGCTCTAGTCTTTGATCTTCTACAAGCCCAAAGCAGAGGTCACACCTGAGCCTCCTTCCCCACATCCTATTTCTATACCTTGATAAATTGGAAAGCCGAGAGAGAGCAGCTTGGGGCCTGAGGCCTCCTCCCTGGCTCTCTGCACTCCCCGTCCGTCCGTCCGTCCGTCCGTCCGTATGTCTGTCTGTCTGTCAGGGACCTCAGGACCTCGGAGTGCGGGAACTCTCCTTCTGGTGGCTGAGTAGGTCTTTGCTCTCTGCCAGCCTCGCCCTTCTGACTGCCTCCTGGCCCGGGACTTCTCATTTAAGGCCCCCTGCTCACGTAGCCATTGGGTGTCCATGACAAAAGTCCTCAGGGGACACAGTGCACAGTGACCAAAGCTTTGTCTGATTGAAACTGATTAAGTTAGAGGCTGGAAGGTGGATCGATGGTTAGAGAGCCGAGTTTGGTTCCCAGCACCCAAGTCCAGCTATCACCTGTGGCTTCAGCCCCAGGGGGCTCTGACACCCTCTCGAATAAAAGTAAAATAATTTATCCACATGTACTCGAATAAAAATAAAATAAAATAATTTCGTTCACTGGCCAGCAAATATTCTAGCCCCACTCAGACGAAAGCTTGGGATAGCCGAGAAAGCTCTGAAATGATTGAAGTGGCCCTACATTAACTATACACAAGAGATTAAAGGGGGGAAACAGAAAACTAGACACAGGCTGGCTGGAGTAGTCATGTTTGAGGTCACGGTTGATTCAAAGTCAGCTTTGGAAGCAGATCTATCCAGTCCACGCCTCTGCGGTTGGAAAAATAAAAAAGGAAAGTGAGACTCAGAGACAACTGATGCCCCTCCCAGGTCACACAGCGCAGCCTGCGCGAACCAAGTCCATCCTAGTGTCGTTTAAGAATTTTTTAGGGGCCTCTTTCCCTCCAATTTTGTCTCTATTGAGACGGGAGGATCGAACAGAAATGATTCACCCCTCCCCCCCCGCCCCAGGGAATTTGATCTATCAAAAGCCACCCCGATTCCCGATTCAAACTCAAACCCTGGCTCACAGCCGCGCCCGTGCAGTTCTCCAGGTTCGTCGACAGGTGGCACGCTCCTCACAGGGAAAAAAAAAACCAGCAGGGAATCCTCCTCACCACCCCTTCGACCAAGGGACGCCCTCCCAAAAGCAGAGAAGGGGACGGAATTCTCCCACTGACTACAGAAGGGTTGGGAAGCCGAAACCTTAGAGACTGGGTTCTAGAGTTTTCCCGTTCCACCTTAACAGAAGCCATAGGCTGTCTTTCCGGGAAGGCTAGGCTCAGCGCTCCACGGGGTTTCACCCCTGGGAGGTGTCAGCGCCCCTCAGCTAACAGACTCCCACTCCCCCCCTCCGCTGTCTCCCTCATCCGCCATCCCCCAGCCTCCACACACTTCCTAGGGTCCCCTTTTGCGCAGAGGAGGGGAGGGGAGGGAAAGTGGGCTCCTTTTCAACTGTGGAAATCATTGTCCTGGAGATAGGTTGCTTAATCTGTCCCTTCATTATCGACGTCGCCTATAATATTTGGCTTGGCTGCTTTGCTCGCGGAGAGGTCACACTCTTGCCTTCTTTGCATTACAATTTGGGGGTTCGTAGCAGGTGTCTTTGGTGCCCACGGGAGGGGTGGGTTGGGAACTGTGGGACCTGTTTTTTTGTTTTTTGTTTTTTTTTTTGTTTTTTTTTTTGTTTTTTTTAACTCCACCACCCGCATCTTTCTCCTCTTTGGCATCCCCCAAACACCTGGCTCGCTAGCTACCATTCAAGTCTGGAAAGTTCTTGTACCGCCGTAAAAGAAGGATTAAAGGATGGATGCAGAAAGACCAGACCCTGCCTCCCCTCCACCGTCGCCAAGACTGGCCTAGCTTCCACTAGCCACCCACGGGAGAAAGTGATCAACTTTGACCAATGAATGGAGCACTGTGTCCTTACCGGAGCCCACAGCTCCCTGCCCTCTCCTGGGACTTAGTCCCAAAGTCAGCCCTCGACCCCTGTCTGCTCGCGAACCAGTGCCTGGGACCGGTGGCCTCCTGGGGGAGGTGACTTATGTTTTCCCATCTCTGAGTGTGTGGACAAGGTCTTCGCATCTATCCAAGCCCCCTAGGTCTCTTTTGCTCTTGACCTTGGGACAAGTTGCCCAGCCCTCCCCACTATCGTTGGGTGAGTCTCGGTTAAAACCCAAAAAGCCAGTGACTGTTTTAATCTGGGTTTCAGGAACCCCTTTGCACTTTTCAAAGACAGTCATAGGGGAGCTGGGGGGGAAAAAGTAAGGTTTGGGCCACCAGCAGCTACTTTGGGTAAGGGGTCCAAGGTCTTTACAACTTCGTGGACTTCTAGGGCTCTCCATGACAGATCACCGCGACACAAAGCGCACACAAACGCGCAGACGCCGACAAGTGGAGACAGTCCATTCTATTCGCACAGACACACAAACCCAACTTCTAGTCTTTGTAGACGTGTACCCATTGGCACTGCCCACAGCGTAGAGGTATACACTTCCATACATGTACACTCACACTACGTTCTTTACGATGAGGGTCAAATAGAAACACTCCCCCCAACAACCCCAGTTCTGCTGGAGCAGGCCAAGTGGAAAGGTGATCCAGGAAGGTCTTCACGGTGCAGTGACTCCTTCCACTGGAGTCTGACCCAAATGAAGGAGTTAGGGCGTGGGGAGGAAACCGAGGAGACCTCTTTCTGACGACACCCGCAAGTTCTCGAAGCTTTTCTTGCCTGACATTCTCACCTCCCAAACAAAACTTTGCAAGTTTCCCAGACAGTAAACTGCTGCCGCGCCGATCTCGAACGGACCTCGCCGTTTATCCAGCACCTTTGCCCGGAAAGAGGTTTTCCCCCGCGCTGCGACTCGCAAGGGCTTAATGGAGGAGCGGCTGCAATTTCACCGCGGGCCTGTGGGGAGGGAGACGGGAAGGCGCTGGCCTGGAGCCCGGCGTTGGGAGCGGGTTCTCGGATTTCTTCCTCCTTCTTACTGGTCGGTGGGAGAAGAGCCAAAGACGTGAGACAGCCCGTGTCCCAGTGTGTGTTGAAGGAAAGAAGAGGAAGACAGACCCCCCTCGACAAGGAAAAAAGAACACAGGCTTTGGACTCCCCCCTTTTTTCTCGTTGATATTTATTTATTTACTTATTTACTTATTTATTTATTTGTCTCGGACTTTTGAGAAGGGTCTAGACCTCTGGGGGAGCAGAAACCGATAAGGGGGGACGACGACAAACCCGGAAGCTGCTCTGGCCCCTCCTCGCCCACTCCCACCCCTCACCCTCCTCCTGCTTGCAAACGCTCTAAGCCAGTAGGTGTGGACACCGAACCGAGCCGGATCCAGGCGGAGCAGCCACTCAGACAGGTGGGGACTGGAGTAGGTCAGAGGGCCCCCCCGCCCCCAAACCTTCTAAGGAGGGGAGAAAACTAAAGAGGGAGGAGGCCAAAATAAAGCGAAAGATGAAATGTCGAACTAAATTAATTCTAAATACCCCGCCTCTGCGCCACAAACAGAGAGGAGTTGAATCCAAATTGGAGTGTGGGTGCCAGGCTTTGGGGAAAGGGTGCTGTGTAAGAAGACAAACGGGATGTTTGATTAAAGAGACAAATACATTAGAAAGGTGTGCGGAGTCTCCTTCAGTTCAGGTGGTACTGGCTTTAAAATCCTCGGGGCTGGGGCCAGTCTCGCTGAATGGTTCAGCTCCAGAACCACTTGGGAGGGGGCAGGGATGAAAACTGTTTTCAGTGATGGGGGCCTAAGGGCTCTGCACCTCGGCTCCTTCCTCTCGGGAGCACAGCCTGAAACTCGCGAGGAAACCCGCTAGCAGCGATGGGCTGGCTGGCCTCAGCGTTCCCAGGGACTGAGCAGGCAGGACGGGCAGTAGGTCTAGCTCCGGGAACTCGGGGGCCCCAGGAGATCCTTTGGAATGAATGTTAGGGAAGTCACAGTACCCCATCCTGCACCCCCATTTCTCACAATCAGGGAATGGTGTGTGTGTGTGTGTGTGTGTGTGTGTGTGTGTGTGTAAGAGAGGGAGGGAGGGAGGGAAGAAGAGAGAGAGAGAGAGAGAGAGAGAGAGAGAGAATATTCCAGAATAAAATGTCTCCACTCCTGCACTGCAACTACTGGGGGAGGGGGTGACATCCAAATAATACTGGAGTAGTCTAAGGTGACAATCCTACCTGCAGGCTTTTTCTTGAGCTTTCTAGGAAAACAGATTGGGGGGGAGTGCGTTTGCTCACACACAGTGAAGGTAAAAGAAAAAGAGAAAAATTATCACCTCAAAGCCTTTCTACACACACACACACACACACACACACACACACACGACTTTCCCGGGGCTTGCAAACAAGCCCTCCACCCCTCATTTCGTGGGTGAACTGAGAAATGTCTTTTCCGTGATTTGCCTCCAGAGCCTGCACCCAATTCACTGCCTTCCCCCCACCCCTGGTCTGCCTCTTCCAGTGCCACTCTCAGTTTCTAACAAAATTCCTGAAGATCCTTAACCACTCCCCAAGAAATCCCCCCCCAGCACCCACCCACCCCATATTGTCATGCCCTCCAAATGAAGACCAAAGCCCTGAGCGCTAATTGAATTAGTCTATTGAAAAGACTGTCAGGTACAATCACGCGGCTAGAGGCCTCACATTTCCCAAGGTCTATAGGCTTTGGGGACCTGCAATGTATAGTCTGACCTTCGGGCTCGCGATAATGCCCGCACTTGTACCAGAAATCTCCCTGCATTCACTCCCAACAAAACCGCTGGTCACCCAGTCCCCGTAGGAAGGCTGCACGCTATTGTGTTGGGACAACTCATTCATGTCCCGCACCGCGAGGCCCCACCGCCATCTGATCTACACTGGAAATGGGATTACCACCGCGTGCAGGCACCACCACCTACTGCAAGCCCCCTGAGCTCCCTCCCGAGCCTAGAGGCTGGGCTCTTGGGTCTGCACTCACCTTTTCCCACCTCCGTTTTAAGGTGGGAACTGGAGGGAACTCGCAGCCTGTCTCAGCACAGACAAAATTCAAAACTCTTTAGAAACCCCCCAAATGGTAGGAGATTTCCCTTTCTCACTCAACTGGCAAGGAGCTCTCAGCAAACGCATTGCACTTCTATGTAATGCAACGGTGGGGCTGACTTGGGCCCAGGTCATTTGAGGAGACTCCTGTCCTCCGCAGAGCTCCACACCAGCACACAAGCGATGCTTTTGGAGGCTGGGTTTTCCCCGTGGATGGCTCTCCCGCACACAGGGGGAGCGGACGGGAACACAAGCCCTTAAATGATTTGTGGCTATTTACCAGGTTCGGAGAGAGGGGAAATAGATACGCTTTCTTGGTTTTCACCCTTAGAAAACTCAAGCCCTCCCTTTGTCTGATCTCAAAGTTCCCGGCAGCCCTTCCTTCCCCGAAGCACAGACGCCCTTTTCCCCCTGCTTGGCCAGATGTCTTTTGCGTGGAAGCCAGAGTCTCCCGTGCATCTAGGAGTGGAGGGTGTTTAGGGACTTGGGAAAATTGGAGGGCTTGGGGGTCTTTATTCAGTGTACCCTACTTCCCGGGCCAGGGGGGAGGGTTTCCTTTGGGGGTAGGAGGCCTGTCTGATACTCCCACACATTTTGGCATTTGGAATTAAGCAAAAAAATCCTTTCCTTCTTTGCCATTTCCCCCACCCCCCCCACCCACCCACCCACTCACCCCCAAGTTCATTTGGGCTAAAAGCGAAAAGGTGGCAAGGGGAGGGAGGCAGGGAGTCTCTGGAGGAGGTAATGCCCAGTCTGTGTGCTTCTGCTGGGGGGTGCCTCTTGCAGGAGTAACCACAGGGCTTAAAACAGCGAGGCAGTGGAAGGGACGAAAACAGCAAGGGATGTGCTGATCTCCATGACTTCCTGTACTTGGGACCCAGGAGCTGGACGCGTTTGGAGCGAGAGGGGCTGCATTCCATTTCTGGTCAGTTCCCACACCTGCTTCCTGCAGCCTTCCTTACCTGTCTGCCATCCCGGCCTGGGCATTTATCAAACGGCAAGACATTCCCCAACTACCAACAGGCAGAGGGGAGCATCTTGAAAAAAAAAAAACAAAAAACAAAACGCGAGGACCCCCAAGGCAGTCCCACTGGCATGCACCCTGCACAGTCACCAAGCCCCTTTCCCCACCGGATACCTGAGCACACCACTCACCCAGCCCCCGCTGTGGCTTCTCACCCACGTGCGAGCCCCGGGCTCGGAGTTCTCTGGACCCCCTCACACAAGTGTCTCAGCCAGTATGCGCTCACTCAGCCTGCACACACCTCTGCCAAGGCTTGCCAGGACGTCGGCACGGGCACATACAGTTCCCAACAGTATGTTCAGTTTTAGGAGGGAGAGGAGGGCGTGGAGCCTGGGTGGGGGTCGTAGAGCTCAGGCGACAGGTCTAAAGGAACATCCGTCTGGGACTGGATCTGGGGGGGGGCGGCGATGGACTGGGGGTGGGGTGGGGTGGGACAAGCCAGTGCGCTGCAAAGGAGCATCGCCTAATCCAGCGGAGCTCGTGGGCCGCGGGTGCATTTATCATCCTATTACTGTAACAAATCCGAGCTCTACTACATGAAAGGTAAAATGAATTACCGACGTTAAGCCGTCAATAAAGTCATTTCTGTAAATGGTGTCTCCAAAGGGCCGCCGCATTATTCAGCTGGCTTTATCAGCTGGCTGGAAATTACGTACAGGACCGGGCCGCGCGGCGCGCGGGGCCGCTCACTTTGATTAAACGTCTTGCCAGCGCTATGTGACAGAGCTTTTGACCAGGGTTTTATTCACAGGCCTGTGATGAACGCCAAGCTGATCAGGCGGAATGAAGAGTAATTAAAACCTATAAATTATCTTCCGCAGCCCTTCTCACGGCGTCTCCTGCAGGCGAGATAAGGCGTCGAGACCCTATTTACGGCGCTGAAAGGGACCGCGGCGCACAAAAGCTACGCGGCTAAATAGGATATTGATAGTGTCCTAATTAGAATTTAATTAAGTACCCACGGTAGCTTGCGGGATAAAGATTTCAATTTTGCGAACTTAAATATAAATAAAAATCCCACCCCTATTTCGGGGGGCGGGAAGGAGTGAGGGCAATTGGAGATTTTTTCGGGGAGCCCTCGGGTTAGAAACAGAAGGTAACCCACAAGAAGGCACAGTGGATGTGGAGAAGCTTCAGAAAGTTGGAGAGACAGCGGTGGCCCCAGAGACTCAACTCTGGAGAGGTTCTTGCCACCAAGTCCCAGCGCGGTGCGTTTTGGAAACCGGGCCCGGGAAGTCGGGACAACCTCGGCGGAGCGGCCGAGATGCATCCGAGCAAAAGGATTCTGGTCTTCCTCTGGTACCCAGGACAAACTTTGCCTCATTGCTCCGGTTAGGCTGGTGGTTTTGGTTGCATGTTCTTCCCAAACTAGCCTCTGTGTAAATAAAATCTTATTTTTATTTTATTTTATTTTATTTTATTTTATTTTTTAACTAGGGGTAGAGAGTGTAACTCGTATGTGCCAAAGAGGTCGTCAGAAACTACAACATTTGGGGACGGCGACCAGGGTCTGCCCAGAATCTCCAACAGGACATTGGGTGGGAAAGGCCTCCTTTGCAGAGGGCTTTCTTGGACTGAAGGCTTCATGGTCTGTTCGTACCCGACCCCCCAAAACAGCTCTTCAGGAAATCTCCAGGAAATCCAGCACTACCTTTCACTCCCTAACCTTGGTTGTGGGGGCGCGGGGGGTACTTTTTGAGGTACTCCACTTGGAGGGGGAAAGAGGAAATGCCCAGAATATAGCAGCTTGGGAGCGACTGGGGGCGAATACTGAGGGCTCCGCCCCGAGACGCCCTGGAGTGGGCCGCAAGACCAGCGAACTCAGCTTAGAATTAGGGTACCCCGTTGTCCAATCTTCAGCCGGCCAAGACAAATATTTGAAGCGCGGTAGTTTTATTGTTTTGATTTTTACTTTGCAGGGAAAACTAACATAGAGGTTTCCCTGAAGCTCAAACCCAAACCTAGGCCTTGCAAGGAGGCACGTCTTGTCTCCTGGCTTAGGCGCTCTCTTGAAACAACTCGATCGGGGCTAGGACAATCCGGATTCCCCTTAGCCAAGGAAGAAAAGGGCGGCATGCGCTAGGGCTCTTCTGCGGCCTCTGGACGTGGCTCCACGGCGTCCCGGCAGCTTGTGGGTGTTGGTGATCCAGACAGGGACCGGCAGGGTTACAGATCTCTCAGCCACAGTGTGGCTAGCCGTTGACACAGACCGCCAGTGCCGGCAAGGTGTAGCAGGCCTCTTGGGTTTGCCATCAGTGGGAAAGAAACTACAGCTCTGAAAGTAGCCAGCCCTAACCCAAGTCTTTCTCGCTCTTGCCGGATCTCTTGGTTTCATTCATCTACACACACACACACACACACACACACACACACACACACACACAGAGAGAGAGAGAGAGAGAGAGAGAGAGAGAGAGAATGTGGGAATATAAGAATATAAACTAAATGTCTTCGGCGCGCGGGGGTGGGGAGTGGGGGTGGGGTGTATGGTATCCCAAATCCCTGCCGCCTGTCCTTGTCCCCAGCGCGCACGAACCCATGATCCTGTATTTCTCCAACAAGTTCTGGACTTGCTTCTCTTATCTGTCTACATCCCAAATTCTAGCTTTCTCGGATCTCTTCATGCCCTCTTCAGTCCGGATCTGAAGGAGGGGGAGGGGCGTGGGCACAGATGGGGGCAGGGCAGGCCGGACGTACAGGGCCCGAGCCTCTGCACCCCCTCTCCACCCACGGCCGCCGCCCCCGGATTATTTATCCGCAAAGTCTAGCGCGCGCCCATTGGGCCGAGCCCTGAGTGTCAGCGCGAGTCCTGGCTCGCCATTGGTCCCACACACGTGCGCCCTGACTCACGTGCTTCCGGTTTGAAGGCAAAAAGTGTGCCTGGGTGATTTTTTTTTTTTAAGCGAGAGAGTTTGTGCAAAGATCCGAGCTGTCAGAGATTTCAGGGGGGAAAAAGGAGCCCGGCACTGGCGGAGACGCGCTCTTGCAAAAAAAGCCAAGACGATTAAAGGCGCTGCCAGCCTCGCGCTCTGGGCACAGCTGAGCGTGACACTGGGGAAGTCAAACCCCTCTTTACTGCCTAGGAAGATGGCTAGACTTTAAAGACTGTTTTTTCCCTTTAAGGAAAAAGTCTCGGAGCTTTAAAAAAAATCATTTTTTCTTTTCTTTTTCTTCTCCCCTCTTTTTTTTTTCTTTTTTCTTTTTGAGCCGTGGCTTACTCCCCCATTAAGACCAATCACTGAAATCTGGTTGCTGAAAGAAAAAAAAAAGAAAGAAAGAAAAAGAAAAAGAAAAAAATAGCCAAGTGTCTTCACTGTATCTGGATGTCTACAAATTAGAGAGAGGGAGCGAGCGAGATTTGCTCCAGCAGAGCGGGCGAGAGCCAGGCCAGACGCTCGGCTTTCTTTTTTTTCCTCCTGCACCCGCCCTGTGCCTTCGCTGAGGCTTCGCCTTGCCTCCTTCCTCTCCGCGCACCCCCACGGGCCCGCTGGCAAAGTGGGGTGGGGAGCGAGGCGCGGGGGGCGGGGGCCGGCGCCGCGGCCGGGGCTGCCGGGCGGCCGAGCATGGAAGAGCAGCAGCCGGAGCCTAAAAGTCAGCGCGACTCGGGCCTCGGCGCGGTGGCGGCGGCGGCGGCGGCGGTGGTGGCGGCGGCGGCCCCGGGCGGCCTCGGCCTGAGTCTCAGCCCGGGAGCCGGCGGCGGCGGCGGCAGCAGCGGCAGCGATGGAGACAGCGTGCCGGTGTCCCCGCAGCCGGCGCCCCCGTCGCCTCCCGCGGCCCCCTGCCTGCCGCCCCTGGCCCACCACCCGCACCTCCCCCCGCACCCCCCGCCCCCGCCGCCGCCGCCGCCGCCGCCGCCGCCACCGCAGCATCTCGCGGCGCCTGCTCACCAGCCGCAGCCCGCGGCCCAGCTGCACCGCACCACCAACTTTTTCATCGATAACATCTTAAGGCCCGATTTCGGTTGCAAAAAGGAACAGCCCCTGCCGCAGCTCCTGGTGGCTTCGGCTGCAGCCGGAGGAGGCGCAGCGGGAGGAGGAGGAGGAGGAGGAGGAAGCCGCGTGGAGCGTGACCGAGGCCAGACTGGTGCAGGTAGAGAGCCTGTCCACTCTCTGGGCACACGGGCTTCGGGCGCCGCCTCGCTCTTGTGTGCTCCAGACGCGAACTGTGGCCCGCCCGACGGCTCCCAGCCCGCCGCGGCTGTAGGCGCGGGCGCAGCCAAAGCCGGGAACCCGGCTGCTGCGGCGGCCGCGGCGGCGGCGGCGGCGGCAGCATCGAAGCCCTCGGACAGTGGCGGTGGCAGCGGAGGCAACGCGGGGAGTCCCGGGGCGCAGGGCGCCAAGTTCCCGGAGCACAACCCCGCGATCCTACTCATGGGCTCGGCTAACGGTGGCCCCGTGGTCAAGACCGACTCGCAGCAACCCCTAGTGTGGCCCGCCTGGGTCTACTGCACTCGCTACTCGGACCGTCCGTCCTCTGGTGAGTACCCGAGCCGGGATGTGCATGTGTGTTCAGGCCCCGGCCAGGCCCTAGGATTCCGAGCCCACCGCGCTGGGGAAAGCAAGCCCATTTTGAAGCTCTATCACCTTCTCGTTTGACTTCTCCTCCTGCCCCGGGTCCCAGTCGCAACCGATCGTGGGCTCGATTCCGCCTTGCTGGCCTTTTCCAGCAAGGAAGTTACAGCTATTGGCACGCACAGGAGGCTCCGGTTTCTGTTCTTTGATTTTACGAACTCCGAGCCCTTAGATCATTTTTATATTTTATTTTATTTTTATTATCTCGAAGAAAGATTATAGTTACTCATTGATACATTTAGCAAGGAAAGGTCAAAACCTGGCGGGAAGTTAGGCCTGGTGAGTTGGATCTGCACCCACCTCCTTAAGTCTTGTCAGGACTGGCTTTAGCCAGGGAAATGAACCAGAGAAATAACCTTGGTGCGTGTTTTAAACAAACACGATGGATATTATTCTGCGGAGAGACCATTTACATAAAGACCGATATGGGGGAGAGAGAAAAGAGAAAAGCGCCATCTCTTGCGCCCATCCCGGGAATGGGGAATCAACCCGCGTGCGTAGAATGTACATTAGTAAGGCCCTAGCCAGAAAGGTGAGCATCCTCGGCCAGGTTGGAGCTGGCAGGCCTTGGGAGAACAAAGCGAGCTGGCTGGGGCAAGGTTTGAAAGCTGTACCGTGGGCAAGGGAGTCAGCGTGTGCGCCACAGAGCTCCCTTCGGCCTGGGTTTCGTTCTTCCATTCTCCCCTTCGCAATTATGCCCGTTAGTAGCTATCTGCCTGTCTTAGGTCAATTTTCTGCTTTCTTTTCCTGTGCTGGAGCACCTACCCGAGGTCAGCTGCTGGGCCCTGGAAGAGGGGGTCTCAGGTCTGCTACTCCTTGCACAGACCAGGCGTTTCTGTGAGGCCAGCGCTGGCCACGGGGAGAAGAGCAGGGTCTTGGGTCCAGGGTCAGGGTTGGGCCCTCCAGGGGGCCGGGCAAAAGGTAGTCACAGGCACCCCACCGCTGGCTGGTGTCCTGCAGCCTCGCTGCTTCGGGCCGGGTGCGGATCGATGCGGGCTATCAGCCCCCGCCATCTCGAGCCCCGTTATTGACACGTCGGGCTCCCTGAACCTCCGAAAAGCTGCTTTGATTGACTCGCCTGATGGATAGAGTGATTGAGCTGTCAGGCTGAGTGGGTCGGGCCGGCCAGGCGGCTACGATTTTATTACAAGTGTCCGTGCCTCTGCACACAACAACAACAACACTACAACATGCTCGGGACGCACCTCCCGCAGCGGAGTCTCTGGGAGGATGCGCACACTTCCCGGGCCATCTCTGCCTCGTCCGCTCATGACTCATCTAAACCCAAAAAAGTCTTGCTCGGGAGCAGACCTCGTCTTTGTTCCTTCTTCCTTTCCTTTTTATAGAACAGAGAAGACAGGGGCCAGATACTTCTCCAAAGGCAGTTAAGGTGACAACCTAGACGTGATTCCTACAGCCAGGTAGGGCCTGGACTCCTCCTTACAAACAACTAGTGACTCTAACTCTAGGTGCTGGCCTGCTGCTGGATCCAGTTACTCAGTTTTTCCAGTGACTAGGTCTGCGCATGCCAGCAAAGACCCTTCTTTTCCGAGAGAGTTTTAGGTAATAACAGATGGGACAGGAACGTCACTTGAGGCCACAGGCCTCCCCATAGCTATCACAGAGGCCAGCAGTTCAATACCAACTTTCCAGCTAGAATGCCAAGAAGCAGGCTTCCACCCTCCAGCCAAGGTCCAGCAGCCTAGCTCTCTCCCGGGCTGAACCCCGTAGCGACCTTCCACATTAGCATTTGAAAGAGGCCTCATCCTCGAGGAGAGCGGCCTTCCTGCGTGTCCACAGCGGGGGTGATAGCACAGGCCCCCCTGCTGTGATCGTCTCTTTCACCAGCGTCTCTTGGTCCTTGTTTTGCTTATGGGTGGGAATGGCGAGGCGAGGGTTAATCGCCGTCCATGGGCCCCACAATTTATGTTACCTCAAGACTTTTTGCACCCTGAAATTGGGGCAAGCAGGTTCAGAAGAGAGATATCAGAATCTTCCCTCCCCACTCCGTCGGGAGGAGTAGGGAGGGTCCTTCTTTTCTTCCTGACATCTAGCGAGAAGTCAAATTCCAATGTCCCAGGCTTAAACTCATAGACTAGGGGCCGCAGCCCTAAAAGGGATGGGGCAGCCAGGGGTCCTACTTCACTACCAGAAGAGCTTTCCTCAAGTCGAACAGAAAGAAAAGAAGGCAGAGAGGGATTCCTGACTCTGGAGCTGGGTGATCTCTCAGCTTCCCGGTTCTCTCTCAGACCAATGGTGAGAATCAGGTAGGAGTTTTGAATAGGCCTCTCTCTCTCTCTCTCTCTCTCTCTCTCTCTCTCTCTCTCTCTCTCTGTGTGTGTGTGTGTGTGTGTGTGTGTGTTCCTAAGAATAAAGTGGGAATCAAGGCAGACCAGCCATTCTTCCCAGGGGCCTGACCGTAGTGTTGTATTTTATTCCAGGGCTAGGAAGACGTTCTGGTTCAGGACCCCCCCCCCAAGTCTAGGTTATTCCTTGGGACCCCCCCCCCCAGAGCTCACTCTATCTTTAATTCTTCTACCACCCCATTTTGTTGTTGTTGTTGTTGTTGGCCTTCTGGGCCGAACAGTAAGAGAGCAAGGTCTGTTCCTTGGCTTTCTTGGATTGGGTGGCCCCTGCACTCCCCACCAGGGTTCCTGTTTGGTTTCTGGGTCTCTCCTGCAGAGGGGGGCCTAGAGATTTCAATGGTGGAGAGGGGCTCTTTGATGGTGATAGCGGGACCCAGCAGCTGGCCTCCACAATCGCCCCGGAAGCTCTCGGGATCCCCCGCGATTTTCTCACAATTTTCTCAAGGTTTACTCTGCCCTCTCCCCCCCCCCCGCCCCCTCTGCTCCCGATCCCCTTCCTCCCCTCCCTGGCCCTGTCCTCCCCGCTGCAGGTCCACGCACCAGGAAGCTCAAGAAGAAAAAGAACGAAAAGGAAGACAAGCGGCCGCGGACGGCCTTCACGGCCGAGCAGCTGCAGAGACTCAAGGCGGAGTTCCAGGCGAACCGCTATATCACCGAGCAGCGGCGGCAGACCCTGGCCCAGGAGCTCAGCCTGAACGAGTCCCAGATCAAGATCTGGTTCCAAAACAAGCGTGCCAAGATCAAGAAAGCCACCGGCATCAAGAACGGCCTGGCGCTGCACCTCATGGCCCAGGGACTGTACAACCACTCTACCACCACGGTCCAGGACAAAGACGAAAGCGAGTAGCTGTGGCCAGCTCCGGGGCCCCCGTGGTCCAAAGGCGCCCGTGCCACCTCCAGGCTCCGCGGGGCTGCCGCTTCACCGACCCCACGGCGCCATGCAGAGACGATCGCTAAGGAGGGAGGCATCAATCAGGGCGACAGAGAAAGCGAGCAAGAGAAAGCAATCCTCCGAGTGGACATTCACATTGGAACAAAAACGGTTTTCGAAATGGGAGAAGGACTCGGACAGGTGCTATGGGGGAAACATAAAGATCTATTCTCTAACTCACTGTATAAGACGAAACTGCGAATTCCTTAAAGCTCTATCTAGCCAAACTGCTTACGACCGTGTATATATTTAATTTCAGGTAAGGAAAACAAATATGTGTAGCGATCTCTATTTGCTGGACATTTTTATTAATCTCATTTATTATTGTTATAATTATTATAATTATTATAATTATTTTACCCCTCCTCCCTACCTTGCCGCCCACCCCCCACCCCCACCCCCAGCCCAGTTTCGTTTTTGTTGCTCTTTTCCTTTGAATGTTTTGGCTTCTCTGGGTACCTCCCGCACCCCCCCAACGCTGGCCCTGGTTTCTCTGGGATTTTTCTTTGTGTGAGTGTGAGAGTGTTTCCTTGCGTGTCTGCCCTTCGCCTCTCCTCTACCCACCCAGGATTCTTCTATTGGTCTTGTCTATCCCTCCCCTGAATCCCTTTCCTTTTCTGGAGACTCCTTGAGAAATACAACCCCACAGACTGCGAGACTGAACCGCCGCTACAAGCCAAAGATTTTATTATGTTCAGAAACCTGTAGTCTGAAATAAAATGTTCACTGTGTTCACGAGTCGCTGGCTGCCCTCTTCTTTGTGGGGTGGGAACGAGCCCATTCAGGTCCTGTGTGGCGACCACCCTGGCTGTACCGGGGGGTGCGCGCAAAGCCCTGCGAAGCTCAGCGAGGGCTGTAACCACGACCGCCCATCAAACGCTAGTGTGAGGGAGAGAGTGCGGCACAGGCTCTCCGGGTTTGCCCCGCTCTTGGTCTGGAGGATATGCGGGAGTCCCTGAGTGTACTCTGGGAGACCCCAATGCCAGAAAGTCCAGTCCTTCACTGCCCTGCCCCCAGCGGCTCCAGCTGGCTGCCTAAGCTCGTGCAGGCTCCGCCAACTGAGTCCCTCTTGGTCAACCTGCTTCCGAGCGCCAAACTATACCCGTAGGCCTCCTCCTTTCTTTTTTCTTTCTTCCTTTTTTTGGGTGGTGGTGGTGGTGGTGGTGGTTAAGGCTAGCGGTTTTACCAGGGCCTGCAATGGTGGCAGCCTGGCAGCAGAGTTAGCTGCCCAGCTTTGACTCAGTCTCTTCACCTCTTCCTCTGGGCGTGGGATTCCTCTCGGCAGAGAGCTAGCCTGGTGTGCTGCACGCAGGACTTCCCTGGGGAAAAGTCTCCTCATACTGCAAAGAGGAGGCCTGGCTGTGTGGGAAGCTGTATCTAGTGATCCTGTTCCGGGGGGGTCTGGAAGCACCCCCCCCCCAACAACAGCCAGAGGCCTAAGTCCCCCTGAGCGGAAGCTTATGGATAGAGGTCCATTTTCCAAATCCAGCAAAGCTTGGCCAAATTCCTTATTTCAGGGAGAGGAGATCGCACACAGAAAATCCTAGGACAGGCCAGACACCTGGCCAGCCCAGAGGACCCTCTGGGTAATTGTTAATGAGTTGGGCAGACTCTCCAGGACTGACCCCCCCACCCCCACCCTCATGAAGCTTCCAGAGGCTAAGGGGTTAAACATTCGGAAAGATTAAGAGCCTATTTCAAGGTTCTCATCTCTCTTTTGTTTACAGTTTTATACACTATAACTATAAATTCTACATTCCTTTTTTTTTCTATAGACAAGATGCATGTAACATGTATGCAACTATGTATGGGTATGTACATAAATATGCCAGATGGGTGTCCACACGTTTGTGTGCACAAAGTCATCCTGGTGAGCCTCGGTTCCCATCCATTTTGTGTGCATTCTGCGTGTGTTTTTGTATTGTGCAGCTGAGTGGTTCTTACGCAGGCTCAGACACATGATTGGACATTTGTGGACTCACGGTGCCTGTATGTGCACCCATCTGCCTTGGCACATAAGAATGCTTGCCCAGTGTGTTTGGGATTTGCATGAATGTGGGAACCTTTCCTCTAGAGTTTATTTCCTGTCGAGTTTTTTTTTTTTTTTCAGGATTGATTTTTGGAAGAAATGAGAATGGCCCAGTTATCCCACCCTTTCCTTGAAAAAGTCCCCAAAATTTGGCTCAACGTCCCCTTTCTCATCAGGGAACTAAAAGTGCTAGGCTCTGTACCCCAGGGAGCCAAGAGGCTCAGGCTGTCTCTACACAAGGGATTGGGAACTTGGGGTCCAGCAGCCTGGAGAGCAGCCGGAAGTCCATTAGACATGTCTATGGGTCACTTACACGTCTTACTGTTGTTTTGGGGGGTGGTGCCTGCACAGCACAGGTGTTTGGATGTGACTGGGGACATCCATCGTCCTTCCCTTGACAGTGGTGCTTGGCACCTTGAGGTTTTGCGGTTGGCCTTCAGGTGACGAAGTCTGAGGTCTGGTCCCGTCCCCACCCCCACTCCGCATCTCCTTCCCCGAAAGCACAGGGGGATGCGGGGAGGCTGAGGCTGGCCCCATGGCTCTTCCACCTCTCCTTTACCCACTATAGTCCCTCAGCGAAGCCTCCAAGGCCACCTCTTTCAGCGGCTAGAACAGGGGCAGCCCCAGAAGCAGCTCCAGGAAGTGTCTCATTCCAGAAGCCCTCCCCCCCACCCCCATCCCCCCCCATCCCCGCCCCAGTACAAAAAAGGCCAGAGACAAGGATCTCCACCCCCTAACGCCCAGGGACTGCAAAGGCCACTGTTCTAGCTCCTGGGTGTGTTGGCTGAGCCTCTGGTGGGAGCGGTATTGTGATGTAATTTGATTTCTTACCCATTATCTCTCTTTATCTTCTAATCACGTGGGCAAATAGAGTTTTCTTCATTGTTCAGTGGGAGAAACCGGGTTCTGAGAACTTCGAAGCGGGGGTTTTTTGTCCTCGGTGCCTGTGTCTTTTTGCAGCCCGTTACTTCAAAGATATGGCCAAGGCCTTGTCGTCAAGGTCAGGGCCGACCTTTCTCTTCCTTCTCCTTCCGCTGTGCAATTTTCACTCCCTCTTATTGGGGCAGCGAAGAAGGGGAGGACGGATCAGGCCAGGCCTTCTTCAGGCGCCCCTTCTTTTAAAAAAGAGAGAAGGAGAGAGTAATAATGCTCATAAATAGGCATTGATTTCTCGGATTTATGGGGCTGGCTCGGCGAGCTGCCTGTAGTAAAGAGCCGGGGCTAGCTACAGAGAGATAAATACTTGAGCGGAGCCCACCAACCCAACTTCCCCATCTTCTCCTTCTCCTCCCCCTCCCTTAAGGACTGTGATTGAACCATATACTTAAATCTTCCTCAGCCCAGAAGGAAATACAGGCTACAAGAGTCTAAACAGTATCGATCTCAAGAGCTCTTTTTGAGGGCAAAGGTCTCTCTGTTTTCTCCCTTTTCCTACCAGGGTGGGGGTAGGGGGAGGCAGTGGGAGGGGTAGGATGGAGACCGGAAGGGAGAGGCTGCGTGGAAACAGAGGGCTTTGGCGAACATTCTGTGTGTGCGCACGCATCTGCAGTGGGCTCGCGCTGTCTTTGGGCATTTTGACTTGTGTGTTGTGCATATATTTATTTAGGCTAGGGAGGTGCTTTGGATAGAGAGGCTCCAATTGATAGTCACTGTTTGGCGTTTGTGGGGCGCGCATGTACGTACCTGACTCACGGGCCTCTAAATGGGGCTGCCCAGGGTATAGTGGAGTAGCTCTGGCTACCTTAACCCTATCAGTCACAAGAGATGAGGCTGCCTGGCAGCCAACCAGCACCTCAGAAAGTTCCTTTCCCCCATAGCCCTCAATGAGACTGAAGTGCTGAGGCAGGGGTGAGCTCTGGCCACTCCAAATGAGATAACAGCCTGAAGCTGGAGGCACCAGAAGAGAACCTGCCCCAGTGCTGGACCTTCTCTGGGGTGGCCCTGGAAAATTTCAATGTCCAGTTGTGTGTGTGTGTGTGTGTGTGTGTGTGTTCCAGACAGTAGACATGATATGATTTGCTTGCCTATAGGCTATAGGATTGGGGTGGGATGGGGTAGGGTGGGGTGGGGTGGGGTGGGGTGAGGTGGGGGTGGGGAAGATGGGCTGCAAGGCCATGTATCCAGCAGAACCTCCCATTTGCTGCACAGCCTGACCTTGTTTAAGCTGAACGTGACACTATTCATATTAAAGACCATAGTGGTCCCTCTTGGGGCTAGAGCATTGCTTCATAACTCTTGACCACCGGAGGTTCAAATCTTCCCTGGACCTCTAAACTCAGCTAAGAAGACTCCTTAGTTTGATGATTTATTTGTAAGAAGAGTGGTGATGCACAATTTCAATCCTAGCACTCACAGATACAGGAGAGGCAGGAGGATCTCTGTGAGTTCAAGGCCAGCCTGATCTAAAAAGTGAGTTCCAGGCCAGCCAAAACTACATGGTGATATTCTGTCTCAAAAATAAGTAAGTAAGAATAAAATAACATAAAATAAAGAGAGAGATGCTGGGAGCTCTTGTTACCTTGTTTCTCCTCCCGGTCTGGGAGCAGTCCTCAGGAATGCTCAAATAAAAAGATTTCCTTTATGTGTGAAAAAAAAACAAACAAGCAAACAAACCCATTCTGAGATGGAAAGGGTCTTTTTGAGAAACTCGACAAGCAGGTGGCGAAGCCTCAGATGTGCTGTCTGTATCCCATCAGGAGAGTGGTGCCAGTGGAAAAGCAAGCGGGACACACACACACACACACACACACACACACACACACCTATCTACACATGTAAATGCGTATGTACATGTATGAAGTGTGCCCATGTAGATAGCAAATATACTTGGTACTTATATTCAGAGGTGTGATCACAGCAGGTGCAGAGACAATACCAGGGTACAAGATTCGGACGAACATCTGGGACAGCAAAACAGGACAATACAGGCACATACTGACATCCAAGTCCCAACTTGTGGGCTTTGTTCAGTCCTAACCAGGGTAGGAGACCAAGGTGTTTTCTATGCCAGGAAGAACCAGGGTTGAGAGAGGTGGGTTGTTCGGGAGTCTGGAAGATGGGTGACAGGGAGTCGAGTCGAGTTGAGGCAATCAGCAGTGAGGTCAGGTGGCTCTTTCCCTGTCCCCTGGGAATCGGGGTCAAGGTTTTCAGGCTCAGATCCCTGCTAATAGCAACAGCACAGTGGTCGTGGGACTGTGAGCCACCAGCCCAGCTGGACTTCCCGGGGAGGAGCATGCTGGAGAACCTGGAGGCGAAATACTGTGTTCCAAGTGATTTCTCAGAGAACCTGGCTTGTCGCTGGCCCACACACTTGCCTTCAGGACATGCTTCCATCTCAGCCTTTGGCACAGGTCCAGCCTCAGGTCCCCTTCACGATCGCGGAATTGGAACTGGGGTGCTTTGGAGACATCTGGGAGGATTCTAGGCTGAGAGGAGGAAGGCTCACTGTGGATATTTGAATACTCACCCAAGTCTCACCCTAACGAGAATTCTCAGAGCTGCAGACTCAACTTTGGGGGTAAGTGAGGCATGTGTGTGTGTGTGTGTGTGTGTGTGTGTGTAAAGAGGAGGTGCCTCTTCAACACTGTAGGGGATGTAAAAACCTACCTACTGAAATTTAGGAACTAACACTCACCAGGAATGTTTTCCTGTCTCACGCATGCACATCCATAGCCATCGAGGGGATGGAGGAGGGTGGAGTGGTGGGGAACTCTCAGCAAATGCTTCATTCCACGCGGTGCCTAGAACCTATGGCCCTCTGTGTCGAGAAAGCCCAGCATGCAACAAAAAAGCATGAGAATTTTTTTTTTCTTCCTAGGGTACTACTCTATTGCAAATGGCTGAGATTCCTGACAGATAACAAGCTTTTCCATAGAAGACTCTGCTTGGCCTAGGAGTTAGGGGACCCCCCGGGGACCCCAGGCTCTCCAGGTCTTAGCATCTTTTGTGTTGGGGGAGAATTAACAGGGACGATTTCCAGATTTCCATTGCAAAGCCCGCGGAGAACACAAAAGCTGTCCTGCCAACCTCTCAGCTGGCCTCTCCCCATCCGTCCTTCCCACCTCTCTCACATCTGGACATCTGGACATCTGGCAGGGCAGAACAGATGAGGGGAGGGAGCAGAGCAAAATTTTTAAATTACTGCCTATATGCTCGCTACTTCCTGGTGGCTGATGGAACACATCACTTCACCCACCCACACACATGTCTTTGAGATCCGCCTCTGTGTATCTATACATATATCTATATCACTTTGTCCAAGTCACAGATAAGAAAAAGAGGTCAAGGTCGTCTTCCGAAGGTCACATTCCGTCTCCTCGGAAGTTTACAACGCTGGGCCTTCCCTACAGCTGAACTCTGACATTTGATAAGGATCTGCGGGCGGCTGCTTTTCTGGGGCCTTCGATCTTAAGTAGGAGGTGGCTTCAATGCCTCCTTTAATCTTCCTACCTTCCCTAGATAGTGAGGAAGGCAAGACCCGGGGTCCATGTTAGTTTTCAAGGGAATCCAACATTTACCCTCCTATCTTCCCTACTGTATCTTCCTCTCGCACCTGAGCCCGAACTAGGCCGGCTCACAAAGCAGGTACTAACGTCGCATTCCTTTGGCCATCGTCTGGCCCGCCCCCTCGCTGCCTGCGCACCCCACAGTCCTCCAGGGGAGCAGCGCAATCCAGTTCCGGTCAGCGCAGCCCAGCCCAGCTCTCAGGCCTGGGGTCACCTCTCGCCTGTATGTGGGTGAATATCAAACCGTTCCGGAGCTGGGGGGGGGGGTCCATTGAGGCCGTTATCTCCGCGGGGAGCCCCAAGATCTATCAGCTCAGCGCTTGTGCCTCAAGGGGCCCTGTCTCTGCTGGGGACATTCCCGCGAAAAGCCACCCGCGCCACCTCTCCTACGGTTTGGGAGTGACACTCGGCCCAGTCTCCATCCTGCCCGCCTCTCTCAGGCCACTTTTTGTAGGTTTTGGTTTGCGTTTGCCTCGCGTCTTTCTGCTGCTCTTAGTGATTTGGGGTCAGGTCCCTTTCCTGGTCCCTTCACTCCAAAGCCTCCGCTTTTGCCTCGGAGGTCTCCCCGTTGCTTTGGACAGATTCCTCCTGTCTCTGGGACACCCCCCCCGCCCCCGCACCCCTCCCCGCCGCCTCCCGTGTCCTAAAGCATTCCAGACAGGGCAAGGACTGAGCGCTCCTTCGGGCCACAGACCCTCCCTCTCCATGGGTCACTTGGCCTAGCTCTTGATTTTGCTTAGCTGCCTGTGTCCAGCAGATGCTCCGGAGGTCCAATTTGGTGACAGCCGCCCCCTCCCACTCCCAGCGTTGCTAACGTGTAGGGACACGGACGCTGACCTTGGGTGCGGACAGGCTGACCTCTTAGGCTCTGCAGCCGCCCTCAGCCCTTGACTGTGTGGAGAGGGGGAAGTGGGGAGGTGGAGTCCTAATGGGGGTCCTGGGCGCCGGCCTGGGGAGAGTGAGAGTCACTTTTGTAACCTTACCACGGATGCACAAACCCGGGACCCTGGAACGGCCAGGCCAGGCCTGCAGTCAAATGAGGTAGGGGGAGGGCTGGCCTTCAGGACTGAGGAAAGCAGACTTTACTTGTGTTGTTGCTTCCACACGTCCTGAATGGACCACACCGACATTCTGCGGCGCCCAGACCCCTGTCACTCGGTCCCCTTGGCTTCGGACTCTGCTCGACCAGGGCTGGGCCCCAGTCCTCCGCCAGCCTGAGCTCAGGAGAGCGCTTCCTCTGCGCGTGACTGGGGGAAGTGCTATCAACTCAGCCTCAACTTCGTTCTAGGTGAGCGCTTCAGAAATCCTTCCTGTTTCTTTCTTTCTTTCTTTTTCAGGGGGGGCGGGGCCCCCTCTGCCACACCAGCCTCCTTGTGTGCCAGTACAACTTTGCTGGCCGGAAACTCTCACATGCCCTCTCTTGTTTCAGCGGAGCTGAGGTGTCTGGTCAGTTCTCTAGTGCCTACGCTGGGCTCGGAAACACGGCTGAACCCTCCCTAGGGTTTCTTTACAACCAATGTGTCCCTGTGCTCCTTCCTCCCCCGAGTCACGCCCGCCCAGGTCCCACAGAGCTTCTCTGAAGGGTGCTGTCCTTCTCTGTGGGCTTCAGAGCCTGACTGGGTCTGTCTGTCCGTCCGTCCTTCGCACTCTGCGGAGTGACTGACCGCTGGCCTTCCGCTCCTGGGCTCCTGACTTTCTGGTGCTTTCCTAGCTGGCCGAGGCTGAGGAGGAAGCTGAGCACAGGCGGGTGGCTGGACTCCCCCTCTTGGGCCTCTGAATTTCTTCAGGGATGATAGCCTGGAAGTTGAAAGTTGGGTGTTTGTTCTTCCAGAGGCTGGCTTGGCAGTGAGATATCCCAAAGAGGGAGAAAATGCCGAGGAGCGGAGACTAGAAAGACACCCACTTCCTCAGACCAAGTTTAACCCAAATCAACAAATGTTCCCTGTGCCTCTGGGTTAGAATTCCTAAATGGGGGATGGAACTCCTCTACCATCCCCCCCCCCAATCTTTACCCTGCACCAACCTAGGCCTCCCTCCCAAAACAAAACACCACCTAGTAGGAAAAAATGGCCAGTAGCGGAGGGGTTGTTTGGACCAGAGGAGGCTCTCCTTGGCCACGGTTCCTTGCCTTTTTCCCAAGGAAGGGAAAAGGTTGCTGCAGTCTCAGACATTGGGTGGGCAAGGCCTGAGTCTCTAGGGGTGGCTAGCTTCCATTCCTCCTGGACTGAAGACCCGGGAGCGCAGCTACCTAAACTTTTCTAGCTCGTCCAAGGCAAGCGACATTTGGTGACTGCGCTCCCCTCCCCTCCACGCAGGAAAGTTGTGAGAGTCTTTGCATGTGCTCCACCCATCCCGGGAACTCACAGCCTGCCCGGCCATCCTGCGAGCTTCCTCCGGATAGGGTAGGAAGGGACTCCTTTTCTCCCAGAGACCCTCTAAGGCCAGAGTGTCGATGATCATTACTTTAAATTAAAAGCCCCTCATCCCTTTCTGTCTAAGCTTCAACTTAGTTTCAGAGAATGAAGCGTGAAAGCTTTGATAGAGATTACCAATGCTTCATTTATTCCCACAAATGGCAAACACGGCCCAGGAAAACGGAGCCTCCCGTGCAAGCTCCTTGTCTAGGATCCTCCGCCATCTCAGCCCTCACAAGCTCATTTGGCTGTGAGACCCACTGGGCAGGGAGAGTCTTGTCCGGTGGGCTTCCCCCCTGGAAGGGAATCCTGCCGTTTAGGGCTGAGGCTTCACGCTGTAGTAACAGTGTAGCAGTTGAGACCAGCGCTGTAGTAACAGTGTAGCAGTTGAGACCAACCTCAGAGCGAAGGGGTTTGGCACCCTGGAAGTGAAGGGGAGTGGTCCAGAGCACGCGGGAGCCTCAAGAGTCACTAACTGGTTCTGTGAGTCTGACTAAGGCTTCTCACTCTAAACCCACCTTATCATTCTCTAGTTATGGGGGAATCCAGGGGAAATTCCTATGTATGGTACGGAGAGATGGAGAGGGTTGGGAGACCCCAGATCCAATTTCTGACCCATTAACGTCCCATCCCCAGCCCACACCAGTCCCTGGGACGTCATGCTTGCCCATAAGGTTGAACCCAAGGGGAGTGCTTCCTCTCTGGCTGGCTTTTACATATTTCCAAGTTCATACAGGTCTGGCACACCCCCCACCCCACTCAGAAAAGGTGCAGAACCTTCGAACCTTGCTATAGACAAAGCTCACCTTGTGATCCCGGGGAAGAAAGTATGCTGGGACTATTTCACAAGGAGGCAGCGGTGGAGCCTCCAGGAGTTTAAAAACAACAATAACAACAACAACATCAACAAACAAAAGACTGTGCGTTTTGTTCTTTTAGACCCAGCAGGGAAGTTGGAAGTAGGAACAGTTGCTGCCCCGTGGGAGGTCAGCCTCACATTCCTTTGTGACACTGTGTTATTAACTCCCAAGGAGGCGATGGCAGCGGCTCTACATTCCAGCCACCTGGAAACCCCCGGAAGTACAAAGATACCTTTTGGGGGAAAGTGGCCAGGAGAGAGATACGCACCCCGCGCCCCTTCTTCCCTTTGCCTTAGCCAGCTCGAGGTGCGTGAGCATCTTTGCACCTGAAGAACTAAGTTCCATTTCCAGAACCCAGCTTGTCTGTCTGTCTGTCTGTCTGTCTGTAGCCAGGCACGATGTCACATGCTGGTCCTATCTGTGTTAGGGAGTCCCAGACAGGAGGCTCCTTTGGTCAGTCAGCTTAGACTCCTTGGAGAGTCTTATGCAAGTGAGAGACACCCCCCTCCCCTCAAAATAACAAGATGGACGGAGTTGATGAACACCAGCTGAGGTTGCCTTTTGACCTCCACAGGCACCGCACACATGTGCCTGTGCCTAGCGGCCCCCCACATCCCCCTCCCCCCCCATGAATCTTTGAGAGCAAGAGTCCACAGAGTCCGGAGGGCTCTCACCTTAAGGGAAAGTGAGGCTGATGAATGATTGGCAGTGGGTGCCATGTGGGGTGTATAGGAGCACCCTGCTCTACACCGGGGAGGAGGGACTGAAGTAGGGGTAGAGGTAAATGCCTTGTGGACTCCCATTTTTATTAATTACCCAGTAATTACAATGTAATTTAAAAAAAGCACGTAAAGGCAGTTGCCACTAAACTTGACCACTTGAGTTTGATTCCAGGATCCCTCCAGAGTGGAAGGAGAGACAGGTTCCATGTCCAGAGGTGCGCGCGCGCGCGCACACACACACACACACACACACAGATGAATGAATGAATAAAAATGTAATAAAACATTTAAAAAAATACTTTCCTGCCATCTTGGATTGATGGTCTTCGAAATCAAAGGAGGAGGGGGCTTCAAATTTAATTAACAATTACATGAGTTGAGGAAGCCCTGAGGAGGTACTGAATCCTTTCAAATCTAGAAAGCGCCCCTCTGTCCAGTGCTGGAGATACTAGGGCAGGGACTGGAAAACGAGTTGCTTAGAGAACAGAGTTCAGACCCTAATGCTGACACACACTCCGTGGGGAGTGTCCCATGAGTCCTTGTCACTCATCCAGTTACTCAACATGGTCTAACATGTGTGCTCTTAAGAGGCACCTGGGTGGGCATCCGAGTGGCAAGTTCTGCAGCTGCTTGCCCACCTCGGCTGCGGTGCTTTACATGATGCTTCCAGACGCTTTCGTGAGCCAGATGCCTGCACAGTCCCTGTCTAGGTGTCTGGACTGCTGCACAGCTGTAAAGGCCATGGGCTCAGAGGCAGCTCCCACGGGACCTCTGTGGAGTCAACCGAGTTGATTTTGAGATCTTTTAAACTGAAAGGGAAAAGTGGGATTTTGGTACCTCCTACCTTAGCTTATGAAAAGCTTCAAGGCCAGGCTGCAGCTCCGGTGTTAGAGTGCTTGCCTGGCATTCCCAAAGCCCTGGGTTCAATCCCTGGCACCCTGGGAACAGGATGTGCTGGTGCACCCTAGTGTCCCAGCCCTTGGGAGGTAGAGGAAGGCATGCTAGGAGCTCGAAGTCTTCCTCAGCTACAGAGTCAAGTTTGAAGCGTGTCTGGGCTACCTGAGATCAGCTCTATATACTAACTAGCTAGCTAGCTAGCTAGCTAGCTAACTACCTGTTTTGGGAGTAAAACCTCCCCCCCCCCCAGTATCTTCTGCACATGAATTGCTGGCCAAGGAGGGGAATTGCAGATTCTCAGTATGGGTTTTGCCTTTCCTTCCTTTAGTTCGGCCGTTCTAAGGGGGTTTTGACATGTGCCTGTCTTTTGGGTGCATGTAGTTTTGGAAGTGTCATGAGAGGGAGCAGTTGAAGGTGCATTTCAGGCATGAACCCGAGTGCATCCCTCAGGGATGGCATATCGAGTACCTTGCTTGTTCTGGTGTCTTATGAAATTGATAAAAACCATAGGGGGCACTGTTGACGTTTTCCCCAGTCCCGTATTCATTCTGTTGTTCAGTTATTGTTAAGGAAAAGACTATTTAAAATAATCATGAGCAAGCAGGGCGTGGTGGCGCACGCCTGTAATCCCAGCACTTGGGAGGCAGAGGCAGGTGGATTTCTGAGTTCGAGGCCAGCCTGGTCTACAGAGTGAGTTCCAGGACAGCCAGGACTACACAGAGAAACCCTGTCTCAAAAAAAAAAAACCAAAAAAAAAAAATTATGAGCAGGCCTTTAATCCCAGTACTTTGGAGGCAGAGGCAGGCAGATGTCCGTGAGTTAGAGATTTGGTCTACATGGTGAAGTTCCAGGATAGCCAGAGCTACATAACAAGACCCTGTCTCAAACAAACAAACAAACAAACAAACCAAAAACAAGCCCCCCCAACAACAAAAATCATAGGCATTGCATTTCTATATGAACACAACTTGGGCAGAAATTTGAAATAACCTACTGGCCCATTTGCTGCTGCTGCTGCTGCTGCTGCTGCTGCTGCTGCATTACTTCTAATAAATTTGTCATTGCAGTTTGTAAAGGTTATCTTCTTGCAATTCTCAGCCTTTTCCTGGGATTCATATATGTATAGTCTATACATGGACACTGACCAGTTCTAGTGGAAATAACTAACCCTGTGACGTGGAAGGCACATACACACAGTCACGGGGCTGTTGACACCGCTCTCCTCCGTTCTTCCTAGACCAGACCATGAACATGAACAAAGCGGTGGCCAGAGAACACAGTGGACCCTGAGCCACCAAGGCCCCAGCGTCTGGCAGTACCTAGGTGAGAAATGGAACTCTCTTTTAGCTACGCTCTTTTGCTTGTTTGTTTGTTTTTCGGGTTCTCTACCTGGAATCCATATCACTTCTAAGCCAGGCAAGTGCTCTGCTGCTGAACTACATTCTACACTCTGGAATTTTCTTTTAAAACAAAGTGGGAACTGGGGAGATAGAGCAGTCAGTAAAGCGCATGCCTCGCAAGTGCAAAGACCTGGATTCAATTCCCAGAAGCCACATAAAAGGGAGAAAGAAAAGAAGAAATGAGAAAAGAAAGAGCCCGGCATGGTGGTTTGTGCTTCTTAGGTAATTCCAGTGCCAGGGAAGTAGAGCCGGGTAGATTCCCGAGACTCTGGCTGACTAGCCCAGCCTGCAGGACTAGCTCTAGGACAGTAGGAGACAGAAAATGAGGTGGTGACCACAGAGGAATAACACTTGTGATTGCCCTCTGTTTGCCACACACACACACACACACAGAGTGTGTATATGTAACTCCTACACACCTGCTTACCAATATACTAGAACTTGCTAGTGCATGTGCTTGGGCATGCATGTGCTCGAGTGTGTGTGTGTGTGTGTGTGTGTGTGTGTGTGTGTGTGTGTAAGTGAATTAGTTCAACTTTAAGGAAAGTCTCTTCTTATTTTCTCTGACCAAGGGTTTTATGAAAGGCTCTTCATACTTGGGAGCCTTAGACTGAACTGTAAGCCTCCTTTTGGGGGTCATGAATTTCACACACAGGAAGACTAGACACCCCAATCATCAAACAAAGTAAGCC
Organism: Apodemus agrarius; assembly: GCA_964023405.1. NCBI lineage: Eukaryota > Metazoa > Chordata > Mammalia > Rodentia > Muridae > Apodemus > Apodemus agrarius. The sequence continues at coordinate 74,291,640 of OZ030017.1, read as the reverse complement.
CCAAGATCAGCCAGAGTCATGGTGAAAGGCTATAACAGTGACAATACAGTGATCCTTGGATCATCTGACTTCGGATTTTTGGCACCAGGACAAGCAAGAGTCACTCTCATTCTCCGCACAGCCTCTGAACTTTTCTATAGTTTTGCTGCTGTTGTCCAGAGAGACACTGAATCGATCAGTGCTGGTGAGGTGGGTAGGTTGGCAGTATGCTCGCCAAGAAGGTGTTAGGACCTGACTTTGGTTTACAGTACCTACAGGAATACTGGTGTCTACAATACCGCCCTTGCTGCAGTGCTGCAATCCGAGTGCAGGGGAGGCGGAGGCAGGAGGATCCCTGGGACTCTGTGACCAGTCTAGCTAAATCGGAAGCTCCAGGTTCAATGAGAGTTTTTGTTTTAGAAATAAGTGGAGAGGGACTAAGGAAGACACTTGATGTTGGCTTCTTGTTTGCACAGGTGCATACACACACACACACACACACACACACACACAAACTTGCATGAACACACAGGAACACACACATACACATGAACACAGAAAAACATGCACAAACACATATGTACACATTAACATACATGCACACACACTTAGGAAACAAAAGTTTATGCTACCATGGGATCATCTAAGCTCACTCACTCACTCATCTATCCATCTATCTATCTATCTATCTATCTATCTATCTATCTATCTATCTATCATCTATCTTTCCCCCTAGGTGGGGGAGTCACAAGAGGCAAAAGGCAAAAGGAAAGGGTTTCTGAGAGACCTAAGGCTGATCTTTTTTTAAAGCCGGAGTTTGCTGTTTAATAAATAAAACTTGCAGATGTCAGTCTGGGAGATGTGATGTTCATCCGAGGAGTTGAAGCATTCATGAGAGTTGCACGGGGGTGGAGGGATGCTTGGGGTGCAGTTTCCTCCTGCTCCTACAGGAGATTGCAGGGAAGCAGGTGTCTCAGCTCAGATGTTAGGGTTCCCAGCAGCTCTGGCCTTGGGAGAAGGGATCCAAACTTCCATAAGGATGGGGTCCCCAGCTTCCGGTCCTTTGTGAGACTGTTGGGGCAGCAGGACATGAACCCAAATGACTTTAATGGGGAAAGGAGGAGGGAGGTGACTTAAGCTGCTGGAGCTAAGTTCTGTCTTTTTCCTTTCCTTCTGTCCCTCACATCTGAGAGGAAAGAATTATGCCCCCCATACAACTGTCAGTCTGACTAGGAAAGTATGGCTGGCCTCTAAAGAGGAGAGAGAGAGAGAGAGAGAGAGAGAGAGAGAGAGAGAGAGAGAGAGAGAGAACTGCCTGTCCGTCTTTGTCCTAGGTTGGAAAGGCCTCCTGGTCAATAAATACATATTAATCATGTGAGAGAATGGACATGCAAATGAAGGACACCATTGACAAGCCCTAGATGGCAGAGGGGGAGCCCATGCAGCTGTGGTCCTGCCCGGAGAAGCCAGGGCTGTGCCTGACTAGCTGTTGAGTGCTTTCTAGGGGTCAAAGCCTCCTTCTCCACTAAGTCTGTAAAAGGAGAAACTGGCCCTAGAGGTGACTTCAGCACCTTGTGCCTACGTGTTTCCTAGCTCTGCCAGCTCTCCAGACTTTTTTTTTTTCCTTCAAAAATTAATTGAAGTCTGTCAATAGCAGGCCACCCCTGTGGATCGCTGTGTCTCTCTCGGCCCAACTGGAAGTCTCCAAAGGTACTTTGTTCTTGTGATCAAAGAAAAGTTGAGCCAACCAGAAAAAGAGTTAAAAGCTTAGGTGCATTTTTTTTTAGAGGAATGCTTGATAGTGCAGGAGTAATTATTACCTGCCATTGTGAATTACTGCTTATAAAACAGCATGCTGTGTGTCGTTGTGGCTTTCTGGAACAGACACCTCCAAATAACCTTGGTATAGGGCAAGACTAAGTTTCAGCTCAGAGTTTTCAGAATGCCTAACACCTGTGGGCACAAAGATTTCCTATCTTAACCGCCTGTGGTAAACTGTGAATTTGGTGTCAGGGAATTTATACACAGAGAGCCTGGTGTTATAAAAACAAAACAGTCACTTTGTATTACATACCCCAGCAGGTCACTGTGATGAATACAGTTACTTTATTCATCACAATCATGGGGATGTAAACTGTTTTTTTTTTTTTTTTTAAACACTGAGAGGAGACTAAGCTGTCATTTAGGCTGAAATAGTGATGAGCAGTGTTAATTGTGTCCACAGACAGCCTGGCTTCGGTGTTCTGCTTAGGGGTGCGGATGGAGTTTTGAGAGATGAACAACTGGACTTTATGGTTTAGGTTTTGAGTTCTGTCCGTGGACTCCTATTGTCTGGTAGACGTGCATGGCAACTTTGGATGGTACCATAAGCTCTTGGCTTTGGTGATATACCTTGGGCCATGGATGTCAAAATGGATCCTGATTTGGTAAAGCCCCCGGCCCGTCTGGGCTTCTGGCAAGTCAGGGCCAGAAAAGGCTTTTGCGAGTGTGCAGGCTGGGCCTGCCTGGTGTCTCTCTTCTTTTGTGGTCTCTATCTAATCTTATCTAAAGCTCTGCAATTGAATATTAGACACTGTTCTGTCCAACCTGACAGAAATGCGTAGGAATATAAATATGAGAGGACCATCTTCTTCTGAAAGGAGCAGGGATTGTGCTAGTTGTGAATTAATGGTCTACAGTCATGTGCAGGCCCAGCCTGGTATGTATTCTGGGTTATATTAATCCTAATCAAGATACTGGCTTGCTAAAACACCCACGTTTTCATTTTAAATCTATCATGGTGTTCTTTGATAGAGGTGTGTTGATTTCAAAACCCCGCAGTCTGTTCAAAATTCAAACACAGACTCTCCTAAATTCCTTCCACCGACGTATGACGCTTAAAGCATTCTGCTAATATTTACCTAGATTCTAGATGGATCGAGGATTACCTGGAATTAGAATGCATCGAACCTGTTGTCTGTTGGATTTCTCTGTGTGCGTGTTTGTGTGTGCACACAGGGAAAGGAGCTGCTACTCGAGATAAATTATTTAACACGATTTTCCTGTATTGTGGAAAGGGAGGTTGAGCCTCATTTTTCGGATTATGATTTGTGTTATGAAATGCTTATCAAATGTTTTCCAAAGATTAGTTTAATTTTAATTAAATAAACCTTTCTCAAGAGGAGACTCCCAACTCTTCCTGTACCCAGAGGCTAGCGTCCTTGTTGTTTTTAATTATTTTGTGCTGTTACCCAAACTGCTTTGGGTACTCCTGTCCAATTAAATCAAAGGCCCAGGTTCCTTATGCACAATATGTTTAATATTTAATTTTAATTAAATTAATTAAATTGTTTATTTAATTTTATGTGCATTATTGTGCATTGGATAATGTAAAATTCATGGGGTGGAGAGGTAAATCGGAGCTCTTCCAAACAGGCCCATTACAAGGTTTCTAGGAAAGTTCCTTCTCATTTGCCTGGGAAATGTCCCAACACCAGGCAAAGTGAGCTGGGAGCTTCTTCTCTATTGTGCCTCAGCTGTCACTTCGGGAGGCTGGGTCTCCTTCACCCGCTGGCGCTGGCCCTCCCGTCTGCAGGTGTTTGCAGCTGCCTGACAGACACAAGAGTGTGTGTGCACCCTGTTGTCACTGACATGGTCGGCTTTGCTGAGCACACAGCCACCAATACAGGGACTTCTAAGAAGGTCATTTTTTAAAAAAAAAAAAAATTATTTTTTAAATTTTTACCCAGAGGCCTTTGTAAAACTTTCCATAACCTCTTGCCCTGTAGAAATAGCCCAAGCCAGCAGCAGGTTTTAGGAACCCTTCCAAGGCTGAGCGTAAGCACCAGCAGGTATGTTTTGGGATCTCACCTTTGGCCTGGAAGCTGTCCCTTCCCCTTTCCAGATTCCATCCCAGTTTGCTGGTGTAGGAATGTTTGCCTGTGCACAGTGACCAGCTTTCTGCTTTTCATCGGAGGGGCTTAACTGCTGGGAAACCTGCTTCCACAGAACTGGGAGGCAGAGAGATGCAAACACTGACATAATGACAATGAAGAGCCCCTTGTAATACTGCTCAGTGTTCCGAAGCTCACACCCGAGCTCATAAAGCACAGGACACTGGAGTCAGGAGTTCTGACGTGCCTGAGTCGAAGGAGGCACCGAATTCTTTCTTTCCTGTTTTCTGACTTAGCAATGACTAAAGAGTTATCACTCCCAGCGTGACCTGGCTTTTGGGTTGTCTGATCCAAATTTCTAAACTTGACCTCACGGCATGGAGTGTTCGCTGGGTTTCTTTTCATGTCGGGGGTTTGCTCCCCTGGACTACAGTTGAGTCTTTACACCTCTCCTCACCCCTGTACAGTTTTTGATGAAGTAGATCGAGTCTTTCTGGGTGCCTCTTGCTTATTAATTCTGCTGCGGCCAAAAAAAAGAAAAAAAGAAAAAAAAAAAGAAAAGAAAGAAAGGGAGAAAAAAGAAAGAGGGAAAAATGGGAAAGAAGAAAAGGAGAAGGAGAAGGGGAAAGAGAAGGAGAGAGCGAGAGAGTTTTCTTGGGCCAAGGCTGCCTGGTTCTTCCAGCAGAGCCGAGCTGTTAAAATATAAATGGCTTTCCTTTCTTGTTACCGCTGTTTATTTTCCCCCCTAAGGCTGGTTTTGTTTCAGTAGATTAAATATTATCATAAAAGTAGCTGGTGATGCAGTAAATTAAAAATCAAGTTGTGGAATATTTTGCAAAAGCCTTTTATTTATTTTTTAAACTTCTCTAGCCCTTAACCAGTCACGGCAAACACTAGCTTAAATGCATTTTCTCAAACAGAACTTTTTTTTTTTTTTTTTGGCTTGAAACAAGAATTTGGAAAAATTCAAATTCAGTTAGACAGAATGGACCTAGTGAAAAAAGCCACTCGGGATTTCTTGAGAGTAATGGTGGCTAGTATTTAAAAAAAAATAAGCAAGCAGGTAAACAAACAAACAAACCAACAAAAATAACCACAAACAAACCCAAACACCACAAGCCATCGTTGTTTTCCATTTATTCTGCACATCTGTAAACTCATGGTCATTTTTAGTGTAAAACACAGGGCTGGCAAGCTGTATAGGAAATGTATGTGGGGCAGATGGAGCAGGATCCGGGGCAGTGCTGTGTCACCACATTTAACATCAAATTATGAATTAAACAAGAAGAATGAATAACAAATTAGGATTCGCTTAAGCCTAGCTTTGTGCAGCCGGACAATGAAAATTTATTTGAATGCTATTCCTTGATGAGGTTACAGAGCTTTCCCTAGCAGAAGATACCCAGTGAAGACAATTATTGGAAGTTCATCTTCTGGGCACATCTTAGAAACCTTTTGATGGGAATGAAAATGTCTGTGCAGATTTAGATTTTGTAAGCCTTCCCCTAGTCTACTCAGTGACTGCTTTAGAACTCCCAGAGTGAGGGGATTTGTTGAGTGTGTTTGGTGGGGGCTATCAAACAGGTTAAAACTGGGTTTTGGGGGAAGGTTTTCGTTTTGAGCGTGTGTGGGAGAATTATCGAATACTTGACTGGTTAGGACTTCTGCAGCATGTTAAGGAATAGCAGGCTCCCTGCACTCCAGCCGTTTGCGGAAAAGGACCTCACTTTGCAAGGCTAAGTGTTTTTTCACAAGTCCAGCTGCACCCCTCTCACCTAGATGCAACCTGGAAACCAGGCCACTCTGGCCTCGCTAATGCCTTCCCCACATGCTGAAACTCAGGCGAAGAAAGGAAAGGTGTCTGGGATATGAACCCACAGAACAGACAAGTTTGGATATACTAGGAGCCATTTCTAATGTTGCCGGGTGTGAGGAAACTTCTCAAGCCACAAATGTAACTTATGGTATATCAGCACTCGGTGTATTGAGACAAAACAGAGAAACATAATAAAATTGACAGTAACATACAATCTGCTTATGCCTAAGGAATTTGAGGAAAGTCAGCAAAACGCCGTCCAGCGTGACTGATGGTCCGTGTGGGTAGATGTTATGCCAGAGTGATGCGCTATTACGATTATTATTGTCTACAAATTGTATTTTTTTGGGATGGGAATGCACGCCACCACATATGTGTGGGGGTCAGAGGACAGGTGTCAGGAATCATTTTTAATTCCTACTCTGTGAGTTGGGGATTGAGTTAGGTGGCCAGGCTCGGTGGTAAGGACCTTTACCCACTGAGCCATCCCCATGGCCCTTAATATCCTCATTATTATTATTATTATTATTATTATTATTAATTTTTCCTTAGATTTTCAAGAAGTTAAAAAGGGATGGCTGTCTTCATTTTACTGCTCCTGTGTACCGTTTGCCACTGCTGGAGTTCCTTCTCCAGAGGAGAGATGTCTTTTCTCAGGAAGAGTTGGTACTGTCTAACTTGTGGGACACTCTCACCCTCAATCCTGTCTTCTGGACCTCATACACAAAATCTCAAAGACAATAAAATTAGTCCAGAGACCCAGCTCAGTCAAAGGCTGCTTTCCTAGCACACAGGGAGTCCTGGATTTGATTCTCGTCCCGCTGTAAACTAAGTGTGATGGATCAGACTTCGGGAGGATCAGAAGTCCAAGGTCATTCTTGGTTTGTGGGTTTCAAGGATGTCCCAAGGACAAGTGAGAGCAAGTCTCATAAAGAAGGAGGGGGGGAGCTGTGGGGGGAGGGAGAGAGAGAACAGAAAAAGAAATAAAATACTAGTTAAATATATTCAACTAGTACCTTGTAAAATTAAAGAAGAAAAATTCCAGTTTGGTCAAAGAATAAGCTTTGCATTTTTTTTTTTTTTAAAAATGAAGTCCATTTCTCACCTCTTTCTTCCTCCTGGCTGGGTTGCTTCTCTACAAAATGGAGCACTAACTATAACATGAGTGTTAGTGTGCTCTATGTGTGCGACACCTCCGAGACTTTTATAAAAACTGGGGCAAAACCCACCCGGAGCCTGCTTTCTGTCCCCCACCTTGGGGCTCTTCCCCTCCAGTCCTTGGAAGATTCACGCGGCGCCAAGGCCAGCCCGGTATCCTCTGTAGAACCGTTCCATTCCGTGGCCTTGGGCAATAGGCAGCTAATTTCCTGCCTTTGGTTTCATTTCAAAATGGGCTTCGTTTTGAAGAGTTGGGGGCTAGGGAGGCAGAGGGGAAGGAGGGAAATGTATCACCCTAAGCAAAACCGTTTGGCAGAGGTCTTCAAGGATGGCCGCCCTCCCCCCTCCCTCCCGCAGCTGCCTCTGTCCTACCTGCCCAGGCCCAACATGCTAATTACATTCAAGCTAAAGGCAGCAGCAGCTACCTGGCTGCCGCCCAGAGGATATTTGATTTTATTTACAGATGAGCTGTTCCCCCTGAAATCTCGATTGTTCTGGAAGCTGTGACAGAAGGCAGGCCAGCCTCCATTTTCCGCAGCTCCAGCTTAGAGCTGTAGCAGGACCTGCCTTAATTAGCTGTGTCATTCAGAACAGAGCCACAAGCCGGCAGGCTTGGAGGAGGGGCTGCTCCTGCCTTTTTCTGTCAGAGGGGACTCTTTTTTTTTTTTTTTTCCTGAGACAAGGTTTCCCTGTGTAGCCCTGACTGTCCTGGAACTCATTCTGAAGACCAGGCTGATCCTGAACTCAGAGGTTTACCTCTGTCTCTCAAGTGCTGGGAGTGTGCCACCACCACACCTGGCTCAGAGGGGACTCTAGACCTGCCTGGTCAGTGCTCTGCCTGGGTCAACTCTAGATTCCCATGTCCCCTCGTGCTCCCCAAGTGGGACTCCCAAGTTCCCAGTTCACACCTGCGTTTGTGTCCACCGCCCTCATCCCTCCTGCAGGCAGGGACTGAGCGGTTCTCCCTTATCCCTGCCAACTGAAACTGTGTAGACTTTCGTTAAAAATCATTTTTTTTAAAAACATTTATTTGTGTGCTCATGCGCACGTGCATACGAAGGCACATATGTAGAAATTAGAGGATAACGGAGAGAGTCGGGCTTCTCCTTCATCCTTCAACCACGCGTTTCGGGGATTTTACTTAGGTCGTCAGGCTCGGTGACCTGTGTCTTTACTCTCGGGGGACATCCTGCTGCTCCCAAAACTATTTTTAAGAGTTAGTTTGCAGATGGCTCAGTGTGCAACGCTCTTTCCATGCAGGCATGAGGACCTGAGCTTATCTCCCTAGCACACATAGATAAAACCAAGTGTCTCTCATTCCCTGCCCCCCACCCACCCTGAGGGTGCTGGGGGAGCACGGGCAGCATGAGAGACACTGGCCAGCCAACATAGCTGAGTCTGTGATCTCCAGGTTCAGCTAGAGACCCTGTCTCAAACAACAAACAACAATCAACAATCAACAACAAACAACAACAACAAAAAACATACAAACACACACATGAACAAAACCAACCCAAAAAAAAAAAAAAAACCACAGAAAAGAGCCACTATGACAAACATTCTTGACCTCTGGCCTTCACATGCGTATCCACACATGTGTATACACACGTTCCATTTGTACATTAATATGTACAAATGTATATACTACACACACACACACACACACACACACTTCACAGACCATATATATACTCTCCTTCAAACACACGGCAAGGGGCTCGTCCGTCTCTATGTGTGCCTCACTACTGCCCAGAACAGCGCATTTCCAATTCCAAGTCTGTGGCCACTCCCTTTCTCCCTGACTCTTGGCTCAATACCTTTTGGCTCTTTTCCAAGCTTACATTCGTCCCAGCGGAGGAACGTGCTCTATCATCCCGGTTTTTCACAAGAGTACACAGGCTACCAGGAGAGAGGTGAATGCGTACTCGGAGTGAAGGAAAGCACCATACCAACTCCTAGGTCCTCTCCTCGGGAGAGAACACGAGAAACGGGGGCCTGAGAGTTCTGGGCGGAAGTTGCATTTGGGGGAAACATTGTTGCCACCAGACCCGACCTATCTGATCCCACCCACGCTGAGAACCAGCTCCAGTGGGCGCTGGTGAGCTACCAAACACTTTCCAGAGGGCATGTTTGCATTCAAGGGATGTGGGGCAGGCTTATGGGACTCAAAAGAAGCCACTTTTAAAAGGATAGTAGAGATGTTGAGGATGAGGGAACCAACCAAAAGAGCTTATAGCTTTTTGTGCAACTGTTTCCTTTTTCCTTTTTTTCCCCTTTTTTTCTTCTTTTCCTTTGAGACGGCAGCGTTTCACACAGCCCAGGCTGTGTGGACTCATACAGTTGAGGATGTCATTGAACGTCTGGTCCCTGGTGCTGAGGTTATAGGCATGCACCACCATGTCCAGCTTATTTTGTACTGGGTGTGAAACCCAGGACCTTGGACATCAGTCACTCTGACAACTGAGCCACATCTCCAGGACAGACAGGGATGGAGGGAGCGGGTCACAGGGGAGGTAGACTACTCCTCCACGGCCCGAGTGAACCCCGCTAAGTCAGGAGCTCCCAATACGATTGTGGGAAAAGAAAACTGATTGCTTGACATTTGAAAGATGGTGTTTAGGGGCTGGGGAGAGGGCTGGGTTGGTAAAGTGCTTGCTGTACAGGCGTGAGGTCCTGAGTCTGGACCCGCAGCGCCCGTGTAAAGGTGAGGATGCTGCAGTGAGCGCCTGTAAGTCCGGTGCTGGGAAGGCAGAGGCAGAAGGATCGATTGATCAATTGATCGCCGAGAGCAACTAGACGGACTCACTAACTGGTGAGCTCCAGGTTCAGCGAAAGACACATCTGAAGACACAAGGTAGAGAGCAAATGAGGGAGATATTTGAAGTCAGCCTCTGGCCTCCACACTTATGTACACACACACACACACACACACACACACACACACCTACACATATGCACGCACATGCAGAGGGGGGAGTGGAAACAGAACTCGCTAGATTGTTATTATTATTTATTATTATTATTGTTGTTGTTGTTGTTGTTAAATGCTTGTTATACTAGTTAGTGCTGTTTTATTTTAAACCGCTTAGTTGCCTCTCGTTTTTCTACAGTGCTTCATACAGCTCTGCTTTAGCTAGAAGGCAGGTGGATCTTCTCTTAATCTTCTTGAAAAAAGAACCCTTGTACACGCAAGGCAAGCGGTCTCCCGCTGAGCCCCGCCCCCCACCCCCACCCTTGATTTTCTTTTTGGGGAAAATGGTGTCTCAGGGAAGGGCTTAGATATGCTCGATGCTTTCCAAGGAAGGGAGCCTATGGAGTTAAAATAGACAGAGAGCTATTCCTGTGACGCTGAGACCAAGACGCACGTAGTCACTTTGGGAAAACACCTCGGACAAAACAACTTAGAGGGGCCGACGGTTGACTCAGCTCCCAGCTCCGAGTCACAGCCCACCATGCGGGAGAGCCAGGGCAGCCAAGCCACTGCTGCTCACAGCACACTCAAGAGCCGAGAGGAGATCCAGCCTCCCTTCCTGCTCGTCACTGCTTCGCCTAGTGCGCCCCCCCCCCCCGTTATGTGCAATTCTAGATTCCCAGCCTAGGGAATGGTGTCACCCACAGGGGGCTGTGTCTTCTGTCATCAGTTAATAATTAAGACACCTGCCCCCTGACATGCCCACAGGGTAACCTCATCTAAATAATTCCCCAACTGTAACTCTCTTTCCAGATAGCTCTAGATTGTAGTAAATTGATCTTTTTTTAAACTGATCGTCAGAGTAGGCTACATCTACTGGGCCAAGTTCCGGCAGTTCTAAACACCAGGCCTATGAAAACAGGATGTTATTTTTTATCACAGATCGTTACACTGGGGGCTGGAGAGTAGAGACAAGTCCCACCTCCAGCTTTGTGACCTTGAGTTGAACTCTTGTGGCGTCTCTGTGTGGGAGTCTATTAAAGGATAGGCCAGCCAATTGGGTTGGCCGATTGGGTTGACTGGGCAATTCCTTAATGTACTTGGAGTCCTGGTTCTGAGGGAGGAAGGTCATGTGATGAGCATCTGTCTCACCTCACCAAAGGCCAACCACGGCACGTGCTTCCTTGTCTTGAAGTGGAGATGCAATAGACTGGCCATAAGCACTTTGTGCTGCTTAGAAGGGCTGGCTGTTACTCCCATGCATCTTTGATTAGTACAAATGGGAAAATGAATTTATTATTATTATGCCATGAATATTTATAAGGTAAATAGCATTTATCAGATTCCAGGCATATTGTTGGTCTTCAGTAAACGGGAGTCATTATTAGTACTGATAGTATAGATAGTCTGGTTGACCAAAGTTTTCAAAAGTGTAAGCCAGATCAAAGACGTTTTGCCTCGTGATGGGGAAATGGTAGGCGTTCACTATCGTGTCGGAACTAGTTTCTAAGCCTTTCCAGGAAATACGGTGGTCTCAGGTTTCTGGGGCCAAGGCTTCCAACGCATGGTGAAGGGGTAGGGTATCCACTTTGACTTCTGAGCCTTAGACAGGAGGCACAATCTGAGGGCTTATCTGAAGGATTCCCTCCACTGAGTTGGCCCTGAAGCTGGCTTCCCTTTAGCTCATAGCGGGCCCTAGTTACCACATGCCTCAGGCAGGGGCCCGGGAGCCTGATAGTGGAGGGATACCGTGATGGATGATTAAAGAGTGGGTTGGCAGAAAGGGTCTGAACACATTTGGGAAATAGGAAGGAAAGGGGGAGCAGTTGGGGTGGTGGCTTTGGGCTGACAGCAGCAGACTGGGCTCCTGTGTCAAGCTAGGAGAGATCTAACCTTCCTGCAGCCTTTGCCCAGATAGGTAGTGATGCTAGCCGCCATTTTGGTGCCCCGGTTTTAGCTATATAGTAGACGTTTCTTTGTCGACAATGGGCATCCCAGTCCCTTGTTTTCCCTCAGGGACAGCCGTCAGACTGAGGAAAAACCTGCAAAAAGCTTGTACTCTTCCTCCTCTGCCTTGAGTGTGTGTGTGTGTGTGTACCCATGAAGGACACCCACGTGGGTGTCATTCCTCAGGAGCTACCCACCTCTTTTTTTGTGACGTCTTTTACTGCACCTGGAACTCACCAACCAGGCAACTGTCTGACCAGTGAGCCCGGGATGAAAGCAGGCCACCGCTGCTTGGCTTTTTAATACAGGTGCTGGGAATCAGATTCAAGTCCTCAGGCTGAATTCATGGTCAGTGAGATCTGAACAACCAAGCTATTCTCCCAGCACCTCTCCCTTTCTTTAATATTTGTTATTATAACTATCAAAAGCACTCATTAAACTCCAATTTAAGAAAAACCATCCACGGCATAGTCCAACCACACCACCTTTGAGCTGCCCTTATCCGAAGCCCCATTTTGTCTTGCCCCTGGTCTTGTGTGCTGATGTGAAAATGTGGATGCCATATTCTTGCTCTGCATTGTCTTCATTGAGATCAAAACCATGAGAGGCCATTGTCACACTCCCAGAGGTGCCCCATCATGGGTGCGGGTCCTGGTTCCTTCTTTATACCAGCTCTGGTCACTGAGAAGGCTGAAGGTAGGCAAAGCAGGGAATACAGAACAACTTACAGACCTTTGGGCTGGAGGAGCCTGGGTGCCAGTAGGCAATTAGCGGAAGCCTGGGCACCTTTCAACTCTAAGGGGGTGCCTCCTTTGGAGTCACCTTGTGAGGGTGGTGCCCTGCCTGGCTTATAGGTGGAAACCTGCTGCTGATGCTGGGACACTCAAATCCTCCATGAACCTCAGGTTTGTAGTCTGTAAAATGGGGGTGCTGGTACTTAGTTCTTGAAACTGGAATGAAATTAACTTAGTGCTTAAAAGGTGAACATCGAATAGGTACTGGCTTCCTATTGTTTCTCCTCCGAATGCTCGGGAGAAGTTCTTATATTTCTTTATTATGATTTTTAAAATTGTGAGGGTATGTGCAACAGGAGCGCAGGTGCCCGCAGAGGCCCGAGGAGAGTGCCAGAGACCCTGGAGGTGGAGTTGCAGAGGGTGGGGAACGGCCTGAAGTGGGCGTTGGGAACTGAGCTCAGGTCCTCTACTGATCCGTGTCTCCAGGCCAGTGATTTTTGTCATTGTGTCATTGTTGTTTGTTTTGGTTTGGTTCTGAGACAATGTCTTATGTAGTTCTGGCTGGCCTACGTAGACTTGCTACGTAGCCAAGGATGACCTTGGACTTCTGGTTCCCTACTTCTCCCTCCTGTGCCTTCCAGGGTCTGTGCTACCCTCACGCCTGGTTTATGTGGTTCTGGCAACCAAAGCCTGGTTGCTGTGCCTGCTGGGCAAACACTCTACTGACTGAGCTACAGCCCCGGCCCTGACCCTCATCTTTTAGAGCACCATAAACGGTATCCTGAAGATGTTGTTTGGGCGTCTATGTTCTCTAAAGCTAACTGGGGGGTGCCTTTGAAGTGCTCTGATCATCTTTGCCTACTTTCTTCCCGGGGGAGCCACTCATGAGCTCCACCGAAAACACCCCCCACAAGCAAAAGTATCAATAGGATAGCGGCTCACAATGACATTCAAAAGGTCCTTTCTTTGCCACCACAAGTCTTTCTGGAAGAGCTATCTTCTCTCCTATTTTCCAAGCCTTTCTCAACCTTCTTCTAAAGTAGCGGGGGAATTGGAAGTGAGAGAGGCAGAACTCAGAAACTGCCTGAATAATCTCGGGGCACTAACAGGGCCTGGGGTTGGTACGATGCTGTGGTTGCACTGGAGACTAGGTGGTAGTCTGGTGCAGACTACCCTGGCGTTTTTAAAACTCAGCTTCTCTGTTCAAGACTTGCTCAAATCTCCAAATTTGGAAGAACCTAGCATGGTCTATATCAAGTGTTCTGTGGGAGATCTGTCTCACGTGAGATGTAAGAACCCCTGAGTGGGGGCTGGGAAGCATCAGGTACACATGCATGAAGACCTGATGTCCAAATACCCAGGAGTGCTGTGAAAAAGCTGGGTCGGCTGTCCACGGGCCATGCCTGTAAATCCCCATCACTCTGAAGGGGCTTCGCCCATACAGGAGGATGCTGAGGCTTGTTGGATGCCAGTCTAACGCTAGACTCAGTGAGAGGCCCTGGCTCAAGGCAATAAGGCTTAGCGTGATAGAGTGGGACCCCTGATGTTCTCCTCTGCCCTCTGCGAATACACGGGCATGCATGTCCCTGTCTGTGTACTCTCATACATATAACACACATGCACCTCACACACACCCTTCCCATATACACACTCAGACTGTAGAAGACAAAAGCACTCAACAAAAAGGAGAAGCCGTCTCTAAGACGGTTTGGTCCCAGAAGAGAGCACGGTGGTCGTCGTGTTAGGCCAGAGCTGCAGAGAAACCCTCTCAGGTGCACTGGCGACCTCAGGAGGGGTGGGTGAAGAAAGCATGAAATGTATCAGGTATGGCGTTCCTTATACGCCAGCCCTTGAGAGGCTGAGACTGCGGGCTGGGTTCAAGGCCAATGTGAGAAAAGAAAAAAGGCAAGAGAAAATGTGTTCAGTGATGGTTTTATAGCTATTTGACTGTGATATTTCTTGAAATTGCCAATTACAATTGTGCTGGGGTGGACACCCTGGAGGTAATACACTATCACAAAGGGACCTGCACATGGTAGGTGCAAGGGGGCTGGAAGTGACCCTGAGAAAATCCTGCTAGAGGCTCTGTGTCTATTCAGGAGAGCTTGGACTGGCTTCCATTTTAAGGCTAGATATCTTAGTAAGAATGATTGTGTGTAGGGTGATAACTCATTCAGTAAAGACAAGCTGTCATACAAAACAAGGTGATTGGGGTGGCAAGATGACATAAGACCCAAAGGTGACTATAGCCAAGCCTGATGCCCTGGTGCCCAGTCCCCAGGACCCACATGATGCAAGGAGAGAACCAACCCTGAGAAGTTGTCCTTGGCTTCCACACATGCACAGTGATGTGCACGCGCGCACAGACACACACACACACACACACACACACACAAAATTAATAAATAAAAATGTAAACTAAGTCAGGCTTGGTGGCACATACTTTTGATGCCAGCACTCAGGAGGCGGAGGCAGAGGCAGGTGGATCTCTGTGAGTTTGAAGCCTACTAAGTGAGTTCTAGGACAGCCAGGACCATTGTACAAACTAACTCTGTCTAAAAAAAAAAACCCAACAAAATATAACAAAAAGTAAAATAAATAAATAAGGTGAAGAGTGATAAGACACCTCACATTAGACTTTGATCTCCACACGCATGTGCTTATACATATGAACATATATGTACACATGTGAACACGTATACAACACACACACACACATACACACACATGAAAGAATAGATGAGTGCGAACAAGGGAGACGACCTCATAAAACAGTGTCAGGTGGCTGCGGGGTTTTCCTCAGCCTTTGTGAGGTTCAGACAAGAACAAATGAATTAATCCTGACAGCAGTCATTTGTCAAGCATCACGATGACAGCTGTGTCACCTGCATTATCGCTCTGATTGCAAGGCAGGTAGGATTGTCTCTTCTTAGAGACATGGGGTGACTTCTGACGGTCTCCTTGGCCAGGGGTTACAACTACAGTCTAAGTATCTCGAGGCACAGCAGTGACTGAGTGAGGAAACTGAGTCCCTTCTGTGTATGAGTGAGGTTTCAAGTTTCTTTGAGAGTCATCTGGGCCTCAGTTTCCTTATTTGTAAAGCACAGAGGTTCCTGGGAGGCCTCTTAGAAGACTTGGAGAGGAGTGCTTGTTCACAGTGTCCCTAGTCAGAGCAGGCCACTGCTGTGAGAAATCATGGTCATCCTCTACCCCAGACAGATGACAGGTATGAGGTCTTGTATTTGATAGTGTCAACACTGACTACCCAGCGCTTTTTTTTTTTTTTTTGAGACAGGGTTTCTCTGCGTAGCCTTGGCTGTCCTGGAACTCACTCTGTAGACCAGGCTGGCCTCGAAGTCAGAAATCCGCCTGCCTCTGCCTCCCAAGTGCTGGGATTACAGGCGTGCGTCACCACCGCCCGGCAACTACCCAGCTTTTAAAGTGTGTGTGTGTGTGTGTGTGTGTGTGTGTGTGTGTGTAGTCCAGAGGCTGGATGGGATGTTCTCTCTCTCTCTCTCTCTCTCTCTCTCTCTCTCTCTCTCTCTCTCTCTCTCCCTCCCTCCCTCCCTCCCTCCCTCCCTCCTTCCCAAAACAGGGTTTCTCTGTGTAGCCCTGGCTGTCCTGGAACTCACTCTGAGATCAGGCTGGCTTCAAGCTCAGAGATCAGCCTGCCTCTGCCTCCCAAGTGCTGGCATTAAAGGCATGTGCCACCACCTTAGTTTTTGAGTCAAGGTCTCTTTTTGAACCTGGAGTTCACTAATTTGGTCAAACTTGCTTGACAGAGATCTCCGGGGCTCTGCCTGTCCCTGCCTCCTGAGCCCAGGGATTACGGTGTGTGCTGCTGCACTGAGTTTTCACATGGCTTCTGGGGACTGAATTCAGTTCTCCTGCCATCTTCCGAGGTCCCCAACTCTGAAATTCTGGAATGGACTTTGAGTTTCAGGATGGACAGCTGATGTCCTAGAAGGATTTTTTTCTTCCTTCTCAGGGATCCAGTTTACCCAATCCTGGCACCTGAGGCAGTGGTAGGAATGTTTGCCTCCCTCTGCTGTTATCATTGACAGCATAAGCCCTTCCTTGGACGGTATCATTGTCTGTCAGAGGAAGGGCTTGCTAAGGCTGTGGGGATGCTCTCTGTGGACAGCCAATTGGGTCTGCTGTGGGCCAGGTCCGAGCCAACCTTCATCTACCCTAGAAGCAGGCAGGAGAGCAGGCTTATGCTCTGCAGGGACTCAGCTATGGCGGCTCTTTGCTGGGACTTCCAAGAGCCTGTATGTGGGAGTGGGCTCCATGTTTGTGTGGAGGTCCTTAGAAGGCAGCTAGGGCACGACTAAAGGGCTAAGGAGTATTGCAGGGTCCGAGAGAGACATACCAAGCAATGTGGACGAGGCCCGATCCACTAGACCACAAGAGCACGGAGTTGCCCAGTCATGATGATAGTCAAATTGCTCAGTAGTGACGCACTAGCTATATTGGCGAGAATGTAGGATGTGCCAAGTCTCTGGTACAAGCCATTAATTCATGTGAGACTATAAAGCAGCTAGGATTATTAACTCCATTTTCCTAAAAGGGAAACTGAGGCCACAGGAGACCCAACCCCATGCTTTAAGGCTGCAGTGTTAGTGCTGAACAGCTCTGCCTTCATTCCCCGTGTGTGATCTGCTGCTAGAACGCAGGCTTACCCAGAAGCACAGCTCTCCCCGCCGGCTCTCTGTGATTGGTGGAATTGGGCACGGTGCTGACATACCTCATAACCTCCTTGGACATTTGGACATTCCCGTCTGTGCGGAGGGTGAGGGTGTATCTGGACAGGAGGGCATCCTCTGAGGGCCCTGCCGTCTGCAAGCAGCCCAGCAGAGCTGCCCCTCTTCCCCCACCCCTGCTCCGTTTTGGCGTGCCTTTTGTCCACTCTCATGGCTTCATGGGCAAACTGGGTTGTTACGGCCTTAGATGCATCTCAACACAGAGTTCCTCTTCTCGAGGTTGGTGAGAATCCACCAGTCTGTCGCCCGGAGTTCTTTTACCCAACGGGAGGGCCAGGGAGCCTTGACTAGACTAAAGTTCAGGGCAGCTTGGTGGGAACAATGACCAAGTGACCACCACCTCTCTGTTCTCAGCTTGTAGACTTTGCCCCTGACATTGCAAATGTGGTCAAGTTGGCTGGCCCGTATATGGAGGCCAGAGGAAGGGCTCAGCTGTTTGTCTGGGGACAGGGGTTTTTCACATCAGAACATAACAGATGGGAAAGGCTGTGGCTTGGGGTGGGGGGCAAGAAGGGAAGGAACTTTCTTATCCTGAGAGCCGGGTTGTCTCTGAAAGGCTGGACAGGCGTCTTTTACTAAGAGACGCCACCCTGAAAGCCAGGAAGGCGTTCTTTGTTTCTGGTAGCCAGTGAAGAAGTGGGAGAGAAGCCAGGAAGAAGTGGAAATTTCCCAGGGGAGAAGGGCAGCCGGGTCTGAGGGCGATGGATGTTGTTCTGGGACTACAACCAGTCACTTTGGGCCAGCACGCAGGTGACTGTTTGCTACTGCCCAGGTCCTTTGGAATCCACTATTTGCAGCCAGTCCTCCAAATTGACATTAGTTGTATTATCTGCACAGCGGAAACAAAGGTAGCTGTCTGGTTTTCATGTGTATATTGTTTATGCGTGTATGTATTTGCGTGTGTGCAAGTGTGAGAGCAGGTGTGTGTGTGTGTGTGTGTGTGTGTGTCTGTGTGTGTGTGTGTGTGTGTGTGTGTGTGCATGTGTGCGTGGGTGTGGAGGCCAGAGGTCAATGACAGCTGCTGTTCCTCGGTCGTCTTCCGGCTTCTTGTTCATTTATAGAGATCGGTTTGATTCATTCTCTTTCTGTGTGTATGCATGTGTGACGCAGTACATACATGGAGGTCAGAGGACACGCACACACGTGGAGGTCAGAGGGCATGCTTTGGGAGTGGATTCTCACCCTCCATCTTGTTTTGAGGCCAGGCCTCTCTTGTCTCTGCTGCAGTGTTTCATACACAAGCTTCTGGGTGAGTCCCCCGAAGAGTGAAGGAACTATGGTTTCGAGTCACTGGCTTTTTTAAAATGTGGATTTTAGGGATCAAACCCAGGTAATCAGGCTTGCTAGAAAAGTGCTCTTTCTAGCTGAGCCAACTCCCCGGCCCGCCACCTTAGTTTTCTGAGACAGAGCTCACCAATTGGTTAAACTGGTTAGACTCCAGCTTTCCTCCTGCCCTCCACCTCCCTAGTGCTAGGATTACAGCACGTGCCATTACACAGGGCTGATTATGGGTATTGGGGATCAAACTTGGGTCCTCACAGTGCACTGCAAGCATTTTACTCAGCTCCCCAGCCTTAGAGTAGGCGTCTTTCTACACGCTTATCGGTTCTTTCATTGGTATGTTTCATCTCTCAAAATATTCCATGTAGTCCTCAGCAGTGGTTCCAGAGGCAGAGCCTGGGGTCCTGTAAGGATTCGTGCAGGGGTGGGGTGGGGGGAGTTCTTTAGAAGCCCGGGAAAGGGAAGGAAGAGGTTAAATGTTGGCACAGCAGATTTCCCTCAAACAAGGTGAAAATCAGAGCCAGTCTTGGAGGGTGTCTTTGCCCTCTATTTGTACATCATTCTTACACACCCAAATGCACATGCACATTTACACACACACACATACACATACACATGCACACACACACACACACACACACACACACACATACAGGGAGACAGAGAGGGTGGGATGGAGGGAGAGGGAGGGGAAGAGGAGGGGGAGAGGGAGAGATCAGACATTCTCCATTCACTAGTTATTCTACCCCTAGGAATTCTTCCTCTAAAAGTGTGCTACGGCATCGACAAAGATACTCAGTAAAGGACTTGGAAATGTATAAAGAATGAGTGAGAAATGTATGAGAACGTATGAAGACGTAAGCATCCTGGGAGCAGGAGTTAGGTACATGTGGGACGAACGCAAGGCTAGATGCCCTGCAGACACCGAGAAGAGTGAGAGAGATGTGTTTGCATGGGTGTGTGTGTGTGGGGTAATCCCTAATATACCTTGTTAAGTGAAAAGTGGTCACGGGGCTCTGAAGATGGCTCAGTGGGTAAAGAGGCTTGTCACACAAGCCTGGTGACCTGCCCCACACGGAGGAAGGAAAGAATGGACCCCTGCAAGATGACTTCTGCACACATTGCAACATGGACCTACCTGATGTAAGAATTAAAGGAGTATAAAGAAAGGCAAACATTTGGGGGCTGGAGACATGGCTCAGGGGTTAAGAGCACCGACTGTTCTTCCAGAGGTCCTGAGTTCAATTCCCAGCAGCCACATGGTCATTCATAGCCATCTATACCTGGGGATCTGATGTCCTCTTCTGCCATGTAGCCTACATACAGGCAGAATACATATATAAATATATATGTTAAATAAGCCTTTAAATTAAAAAAAAAAGAAAGGCAAACATTTAATACAAATAACAGAGAGTCAGTGACAAGGGTGTCTCCTGGCCAGTGCACTTCCCCTGCAGGAAAGCTCGGGTGTGCATCCCAGGGAGGATGGCAGCCATGAGGTAGAGGCCTGAGAATGAGCCTGAGGGCGCAGCAGGCTCGGTTGTGGGCCACAGAACACTTGGAAGTGTGGGGGAAGCATAGCATTCAGAAGTTTTGAGGGTCCTCCTCCCCACGCACAATGTAAATAAGAGAGAGCTGAAAAGCACCCGTGGCTTTGAAAACAAACCTAAGACTGAATAGACTCAAAGCCGCCGTACAAGGTTCTGTGAGTCTGATTCCCCACTCCCCTGCGGTTCCCTCCTGGCCTCAGTCCCTAATATACAATCTATGAGGCCACTTTGTGCTTTATAACGTCTCTTGACTAGGGCCGCAAATGGTGTTGTTAGCAGTAGCTTCTCCCACCAGCTGGGGCCGGAGCAACCTGGCCTTCCTGAGGTTGGAGCAGGTGGGAGAGCCTTTGGAACCATGTGAGGGCTTTCATTCACTGGTTTCTGATTAGCCCAATGGCGATGGTTAGGTCCATCTTGCCAGGCCAATGGCAATTCTTCCTACATATACCTCCAGAGCCCAGTGCACTGTGGTGTCACCATCGCTACGGCAGATGTTTAAATTAATTCATGGATTCTGGGCAGGTATCATGAGTTTGGATCCCAGCTGGGCAAATTATTGTCTCTGGGCCTTACGATAATTTTCTTTGCTTTTCTGTGTTACATAACCAGTAAAAGTGGGTTAATTGTAGTCAAGCGCTCACTCAAATTGTGAGGGCTAAAAATGAGGGATAAGTAATGCCAGGAGCCATTTGGCATTGAGCCTGAGTTGAGACAGAGATAATATTAGCTATCGCTGTGCACGTGCAGGAGTGTTTAGGTGTGGGCTGGGGGTATGTGCATTTTGAGGTTGGAAGTCATCCTTGGGTGCCATGCAAAGACTGTCTCCGTGCCTTTTAAGACAGGGTCTCTTATTGGTCTGGAGCTCACTGAGTAGGCTGGGGTGGCGGGCCAGCAAGCCCCAAGGGTCCTCCTCAGTCCTAGGATTATAGGGATGTAACATCATATCTAGCTTATCTATCTATCTATCTATCTATCTATCTATCTATCTATCTATCATCCATCTATCTATCTATCTATCTATCTATCTATCTATAATCTATCAATTATCTATCTATCTATCTATCTATCTATCTATCTATCTATCATCTATCTATCCATCAATCATCTATCTATCTATCTATCTATCTATCTATAATTTATATCTATCTATTTATCTATCTATCTACCTATAATTTATATCTATCTATCTATCTATCTATCTATCTATCTATCTATCGTCTATCTATTGTGCCATGTGAGTGGGTCAGAGAACAATTTGCAGAAATCCTTGTCTCTTTCTACCACGTGGGTTCTAGGAATTGGACTTAAGCTTGTCAGGCTGGCAGCCACCACTATCACCTGCTATGCCATCTTGTCAGTCACACCCAGCTTTTTCTTCTTTTCTTTTTCTTTTCCGCCTTAAAAAAAAAGGTGGGTTGTGGAGATCTAACTTAAGTCCTCTGTTTTAAGCGATCTACCTCCCCACCTACCATTCCTATCATTTTCTTGAAATACTTGAACATGTAGTTAGTCACTTGCTGATTTTCAGTTAAGTTAGGCTATGGACTGACTACAAAGCCTTTGACACACAGGGGAGATGCTGGCATTGTCTTTTCTGGTGTAGTGATTTGGGCTTCCTGGACTTGCAGAGCCCAGCTAGTTAAGCCATGACTTTCTTACAGGAAACCTTTCTCATCTGGCTACTAACCGTGAGGGCCATTGTTATCCAGGAGTCCCTGGAGCTCCTTTTGATGAAAATCCTGTTCAAGGGACTGAGGAGATGCTCGCAGGTCAGCGGAGTGTTTGCAACACCAGTATGAAGATCTGGGTTTAGATCCCAGATCCAGAGCTCATGGCAGGCCCCTGGGAAGACAGAGAGGTGCATCTCTGGGGTTCACTGGCTAACCAGCCTCACTAAGACAGTGAGCCCCAGGCTCAGTGAGAGACCCTTTCTCAAATGACAAGGTGGAGAGGGCCCCAAGGGGATAGCAACCCCATGGGAAGACCAACAGAGTCAACTAACTGGGACCCTTGGGGACTCTCAGACACTGAACCACTAACCAAAAGGCACACACAAGCTGGACCTAGCACCCTCACATCTATAGCAGGTGTGCAGCTCGGTCTTCATGTGGGTCCCGAACAACTGGAGTGGGGGCTGTCTCAAAAGCTAGTGCCTGTCTGTGGAGTAAGTTCTAGCTGGGCTGCCTTGTTTGGCCTCAGTGGGAGGGGATGTGCCTAGCCCCACAGAGATGTGCCAGGGTAGGGGGCGTCTTAGGGGATCCTTCACCCTCTCAGAGGAGAAGGGTAGGAGAAGTTAGGGACGGATTATGGGAGGGGGGACTGGGGGGCAGCAATCGGAATGTAAAGTGAATACATAAATTTTTAAAAATTAAAAGTACAGTCATCTTAAAAAAAAAGATAATGTGGAGAGAGATTGAGGAAGATCCTTGATGTTGATCAATGGCTTCTATACATTTCATGCTTGGGCTCATACACACACACACACACACACACACACACACACATACACACACACACACACACAAACACACACACACACACAGAGAGAGAGAGAGAGAGAGAGAGAGAGAGAGAGAGAGAGAGAGAGAGAGAGCAGAGATCTTGTTTAGATCATTGAAGAAGGAACGTGGAGTGTTTGGAGTGGCCCAAGAGGACAGAAAACTGAATATAGAAGACTTGAGTGTGTGCGTGTGTCTCGTCATGGGGAAGCGATAGAAAATTTCAGGCTACAAAGGAGAAATAAAAGGGGAGGCCGTGCTGAGGAGGCTGTGCCACTGTGGCCATATTTCTTGGAAGGTAACATGATGAAATAGAAGAAAGTATGGACAAAAGACACACAGAGCCTCTGGAAGAGGTTGGTCCTGGCAGAGGATGGAGAACACAGATCTTAGGGGTCTTGGCAGAGGGAGTCCAGGATGGGGGAACAGGTCCTCTTCCCACATTAGACCTCTGGGAAGGGAGGGGCAGAGACAGACAGTCCACAGAGCAGTGTGCTGGGGCTCAGTCAGAGGCTGCAGATGCGTTACTGTCCAATTTGTAGAGGGTTTGCCCAGGATTCAGGAAGCTCTGGGTTCCATCCTCAGTACCACAGAATCCTGGCATTGAGGGTGCACAGGGTCACCCCAGTACTCAAGAGGTGGAGGCAGGAGGGTTAAAGTCTGTGGTCATTTACCACAAAGAGAGTTTCAAGCTAATCTGGGATGCACAACACCCTGTCTCAAAGTAAATGAGTAAATTAAACAAAAGAAAAATAGAAAAAGGGGATGGTAGACTTAATTGTGGCTTCCTGTCGTTAGGACACTGATTTGAAGTCAACGAAACAGATTGTTTTGAAAATACTTTATTTATGTTTGTGTGTGTGTGTTCTCTCGCTCTTTCTCTGCTGTGTGTGCTCTCTGTGTGTTCTCTCTCCTTTATCTGTGTATGTGCTCCCCCCACCTGTGTGTGTGTGTGTGTGTGTGTGTGTGTGTGTGCGCGCGCGCGTGCTCGAATTGCCATGGTGCACATATGGGGATCAAAAGACAACTTCCAGGAACTGGTTCTAGAAATTGGTTCTTTGGGGAGGGATGGAACTTAGGTTGTCAGGCTTGGCTGCTACCTCAAGGACTGCTTTATTACCTTTCACCAGGACGTTTCCTGTATTTGACAAACTGATCAGGCAAGACCCAAAGAAGTGGCCATTTCCAAGCCTAATGCTTACTTTTCGTTGTTTGTGGTGCCCCCCACAACCCTCCATGTGTGTGTGTGTGTGTGTGTGTGTGTGTGTGTGTGGTGTGGTGTGGTGTGTGCTCTTGCTCACGCAAACTTTCTGCCACTGAGTTACTTCCCCAGTGCCTGGAGCATTTATTTTTATTTTTATTTTTATTTTTATTTTTTTTTTATTTTAGGGTAAAAACAGACAGGGCTTCCTTCTGCATATTCCTGGCCAGTGCAGCCTCTGCAGCTCTTTCCTCCACCACCGCGTGCATATCGACGCTGCATATTTGCTGCAGTAAGGTATGGGCTTATGGAACAAGCTTTATGGGGAGTCCAAAGGCTCCTGGGCTGAGCTCTCCAGGATTGGGTCTAGGGCCACTTGTGTCATTGGCAGGCCGTTGAGCATGCATGCGGTGGTCTGCTGCTCAGCGTGCAGAAAGCCTGGATTCCATCCGTTGCATGGTCGAAGCAGGTGCAGGTGTGTGGTCAATGGAGAGAGAGAGAGAGAGAGAGAGAGAGCCACGTGTGGCATCTGCCAGGACCCTACCAGGGCAACCGACACCTCTCTATCCCCCCCCCTCCCCATCACTGCGGAAGTGAAACTGGGTCTCAGGGTATGGACAACAGAAGAAATGATTTTAAATTTACTACAGTGAAATTTCAGCTGCAGGAAAGGAGGACCAAAGCCCACTCCCTCCCCCTACCCCCGCCCCGCCTCCGCCCCCCCCTCCGAATCCAACTTAACATTGTAAGCATTTTCCTTACAGCCTCCCAAAGTTTAAATATTAATTTGCCTGTAATTGGCGGAGAAAACAAACAAGCAATTAAAACCGCTACAGAACCGACTTTCCCTTCCCTGGGCCTGGCTCTTCCCTTTCATTTAGCTCCCACCGCCTAGAACTGGCTGTAAGACAATAGGACCCCGGGCTGTGTGGAATTCTAAGCCTCGCTTGCCTTAAAGCTACAATATGGATTTAATTTATATGCAAATGAAAGCAATAAAAAGGCAGACACTGTAGAAATTATAGGGTTCCCCCCTCCCCTTCTTTTCTTAGGAGAGCACAAATCCTTTCTCTCCTCTTCCTAGGAAGACCTAATTATTATTGGTTCTCGCCACCCCCCCCTCCCCAACTCTGGGTGTAAACTGGGCCGTTTAAGGAAAACAAAAGAATATTGGAGCATTCCGGGAATTTCACAGTCTGACTGTCTCCCCCCCCCTCCTTTCCCCCCAACAGGGCGTGCTGGGGTTCTTCTGTTGACCAGCAGAACGCAGACCTGATCAAAGGCTACCGGAAGCTTTAAGTAGACCAAAATGGGGGCTCAAATATGCTAATGGATGAGCTAAATATACTTTAATCCTGTTATAATACAAGGTAACTTGGAGGCATGGAATGGGCCTGGTGGCTTTAGCCTGGATGGAGGGGCCCCGGGGGCGGGGAGGGGGGGTTGCCCTGTGAGTGTTGAATAGAAGTAGCTTCCTATTCTTTCTCTGGTGGGGGGTGGGGTGGGGTGGGGGCTTCCTTCCTCAGATGCCCACACCGGCCCCGCCCGTCCCGTTTACAGAGAGTCAACAGTTGGGTGAGCAAGCCTCCTCAGCGCTTAGATCAGTATCCTGTGACCTTCCACATTGAAGGCCCTCATTCAGCGGAGCCTTCCAGCTGTTGCCTGAATGGGCGAGAGGATTTTTTCCCCCTCTCTCCCTCTCTTCTTCTTTCTTCTTCTCTTTTAGAGTAGGGCATGGCTTAGGAGGACACTAGGCAACAGTTTTAAATTAGAACTTCCCCACCACCCCAGAGCCAGGGGGAAGCCTTGCTACAGGGCTGGCAGATGTGTTTTGGAACGGAAGTAAGCAGACCTGGAGGGGAATGGGCTTCTCCTCAATTCACTTTCTGGACGCAGCGTCGGTCTTCCTGCAACCTAGGCCTT
Organism: Apodemus agrarius; assembly: GCA_964023405.1. Taxonomy (NCBI): domain Eukaryota; kingdom Metazoa; phylum Chordata; class Mammalia; order Rodentia; family Muridae; genus Apodemus; species Apodemus agrarius. Next base: position 74,266,007 of record OZ030017.1, on the reverse strand, counting down.
GGGCCACAACTCCCGGCAGCCTCGGCCCTGTCTGCTTTCACAGCGTGAGCTGGGAGATCTATGACAATTCTTAGAGAACCAGGCCAACTGCTGGTTTCAGAAGGTTGAAAAACAGAGTTCACATTGAGGCCCAACCTCAGAGGCAGGAGCTCAGCTCCAAAGCCGGGTTAGAGGAGCGGGGAAGGGGCCCACACATCTGCCTGTTTAGTCCAGATTCCATAGAGGATATATAAACTTGCCAGGGTGTGTTTTTGGGTCGCCCGGTTTCGAAAGCCTCAGCTTGTGACAGGCAGCGGAAATGGAACTCCCCCGGTTTGCTTCTGTCTGTGCAAGCTTGGGTTTTTCCATCTTCTCTCTTCTCTCTTTCTTTCGCTGTTCTTCTTCCTTCTCCCTTCTCTCTGCTCCTGTCCAGCCTCCACTAGAATCCTGTAAACAGAAACCTCCAGGAGCTCTTTTGTCTGGAGGTGGCTGACCGCGTGAGGTCGGTTGCAAAGCAGATGAACAAATGAACGCCTGGGAACTGGGCCCTGAGGAGAGAGACCATCTCTCCGTCCCTGTCACTCAGACCTGGCATTCCTGCTTTGCGCAGTTAGAGAAGACTGTCCGGCAGGTGTTCAGGGGACTCAGGTTCCCCAGTAATCCACCTCTGTCCTGCTTGGTAGCGAAGGATGTTATCCCAACAGTACAGAGGGGGAACCTGGGGAGGAAAAAAGCCACAGTCATTGAGGGAAGTTTGGAATCTGACCCTGGTTCAACCACCTACTTACTGACATTGTCATCAGGGGCAAATTCTTAACTCTCCCGCCTGGGATATTCAATCTGTAAAATAAGGGACAAAGTCTCTCTCCCAGGCTGTTGGGATTAGGTATGATAATCTTTTCCTGGAAGCCGCTGCTGACAGGTAACTCTCTTAGGACCCAACCTTGCTCCAGCAGAATGTCATTTTTCCTGGTCATGAAAGCGTCCCTTTGGTACTTTCAAAGTCAGCAAAGGGGGAAGCACAGACGCTCTTCTGCGTGGGCCTCTAGCCCAGTATTTTTTCCTTACTTAAGGCACTTAAGTAAGTGCCTTACTGCAGGCTAGCTAAGGTGTGTCAGCTCTGTGGTTCATGGCATGTCTAAGGTTCCTTTCAAGTTCTCTTTTTAATTTTTCTGTCTTTCCTTTGGAATATCTTCCTCAAATCCCACCTAGAGTTAAGATCTCCTGGAATCTATGGGAGGTGGGGGTGGTGGGGTAGCCACCTGTACAAACGTCTTCTGCAAGTAACACAGTCTATTTCTTGCCTGAATGAAACATCTACCTCCAGCAACGGATCTCAAAGCTCAAATCATCTTTTCTGTTCTTATAACTCATAAAATGGTTTCAACTATGTAGTGGTTTCCGCCCCCCCCCCAAGTAAACAACGCCACTGGAAAAAAAAAATAATGTAACCAGCATTAATTTTTGTCAGAATAATTTGGGGCCAGTCTCCGCTGAAGATGTCCGTAACCTGGGGCTTGTCATACTGCCCTTGCTGCTGGTCTGACCCCTCCTAGCTGTAGCAAGAGGAAAAGAGAAACCAGTTCTCAGAGGTACAGGAACCCCAAACCACCTCCAGCACAACGCTCTAGGCCCATACTGAATCTAAGGGTCATTCTGGTGATACTTTTGTCACGGGGAAATTGTGCAAAGATCTTTGTCCCCATTATGGACATGTACAATATTATCTTGACTATAGTCACACATCTTCTGGTTCACTTCCACAAACGCTGTAGCTAACATGTGGATGGCGACGGCGTCTTCTGAGGGATTCCTCCAGTTCCTTTTTCCAAACTCTTCATGTCACACACATTCATTAACATCTCCCCCCCACCATGTCTCATTACTGTCTCATCAAACATTTATTATCACTTCAAGATAGATAATTAAAATTTTATACAGTTATTTCTCTATATGACAATCCAGCAGATTTCCAAACCTGTCTTGGCTACCCCAGCGCTCAACGGACACCCTAACAATTGGATCAGAAAACCACACGAACTTTCAATTTGATGTGCAGAAATCTTCAAGACAAGATCTAAGATTCATTTTTTGGATGGAAGTTTAGACGTCTGGCCAGACAAAGCTTGTTCTTCGTCAAACAAATAGCTGGATTCCGGTGATAATATTATCAGAGACACAAACAATGTATATGGGTGATTTTAAGGCTTCAACTGGATTTGTTAGAATTGAGTACTCCCAGACAGCAGAGGCAATAAATGTAAAAAGATTAGTGAAGAATTACCCTTTCCAGATGCCTGTTACATTTAGGATTAGAGGTCCTGATACGTTTTATATATCACACAAACTGCACAGAGCGCGAAAGTATCAGGTTCATGAAGAAGAGGAAAGGTCTTTCTTCCCTGGAATTTAAGAATGGAGGCCAGTTTTTTTCAGCTACTTACAGCTCGGAAGAGAATTTCCGGATGGTGGGAAGATACAGCGTTAACAAGAAAGGCGACCCCTTTTTCTTCCTGTGCAATTTCCCAGTCTAGACCCTGAGCATTCATCTGAGCCCAAACTCAGCCCCAAGGGGCCTGGCTCAAAATTTATCAAATCATACATACTTGGTTTAGGGGAGGCACAATTCCTCATTCCAATTTTTTTCTACCAAAAAAATAATCATTGCCAAGCTCCGGAAGTCTAGGGTCTCTCCATTTTTTTTTTTTTTCATAAATAGGCAAACCAGAGACTTGCCCATTTCGTTCTATTTAAATTAATGCCACTGATTAATGTAACCTTTTCTTTAGGGAAAATATGAATGCTGGGCTTCAAATACTCCTTACTCAGTCCAAAGAAGGAGGAGGCTCTGAGTTACCAAGCCACAGCTCTTACTTGATGAAAACCACAGTCTCTCCAGGCCCTCAAGATCCCAGGGATCCCAGGCTGCCCTCCAGCTCCTTCTGTAACAAGAGGATGACCTTGAACGCCTGGTCCTTCTGCTGCCACCTCCTGAGTGCTGGGATTACAGGCTCGTGCCACCATGCCTCGTTTACAAAGTGCTGGGATAGTACGGTAGTTTTGTGCACGCTAGGCAAGCACTCTGCTCCCCCCTCCCCTTTCTTTCCTGTGTGGCTTTTGGTGCTCTAGTAGGATGTTTGATATGCATTGGACAGGTGGGGCAGGGGTTGGAGAGGTGAGGCAGGAGGCAGGGATGCTGAAGAGGCCAGGGGATTACTGTAACCATGACTTTTGACATGTATTATGCCGCCCTGCCAGAGCAGGCACTGGACTCAGCAGGATTTTGGAGGAGAGCTTGTAGTTTTAGCAGATGCTGGGGAGATGCTCCGGTCTGCGTGGGGATGGATGGTTATGTACGGCACATCTGACGTCACATGCTCAGCGCTTAACATAAAATCTCTTCTTCTCATCATAGGGTCTTAGCAGCGATCACATACCCATCAGAGGACATCCTTTAGAACTGTTTTCTCCTCCTACGTGTGGGTGTCCAGTGGAACCCAGATGGTTAGATGTGGCAGGGAGCACCCTTACTTGAGGAACTCCAGTTCCCCATTAGCATGTAGAAGGCAGGGAGCCCAGCTGCAAGTACATAGCTTCAACCCATTGGCTTCTTTGTGCTCTTCTTTGATGAGCATGGAAGCCCCAGACTATAGCAAGAGCAGCAGGCGATAGATTGTCTCAGCATCTTATAGGTTGTTGTCTTGGGAATTATTTCAGAGTGTGGGAGGGCTCAGGACTGCAGCGCCATAGGATGCTGTGGAGAGAGAGTTCTGGGAACATGGCGGTCTGTGTCAGGACTCGTAGGCCCAGAGTCCTACCTTGATCCAGTCTTTACTGGGCACACACAGTGATAAATTTGCAAGGCTAAGAGCTTCTGAGGTGGGGTAGGCGGTGGCCTCTCCAGGATAGAATGTGAGCCCTCCGAGGAAGGTGCCAGACTGCTGTTGACTGTTGTGACTCCTATCACATACCTCCCTCCCTCTTGCTCCCCATGACCACCTACGGGCCTTTTGTCAAGAAGTGTGTGCAGCTGAATTTAGTCCACGTCTACCTCCTACGCCCTCTTTCTAAGAGGCTGAGATGCTCTTTCTGTTGCCAGCCATCTTCTGAGCCCCCTCTCTTCTGTCCTCGGATTATAGGCACTTGAGGCTCAGCCATTCCCCCTCAGGCCTTGATACACAATGCCCTGTGACAATTTGTGAGTCTAAGGAAACTTGCAGTCTACAGCTTAGTTGATCCTTTGGACTGGAGTAGTGGTCTGTTTCCAAACAATTTTATATTTGTGTGTGTATGTGTATGTACAGGCACAGCTGTGTGTGTGTGTGTGTGTGTGTGTGTGTGTGTGTGTGTGTTCATGCACATGTGGTGGTGAGAGATCAACCACCCAGGATATTATCCCAGGAGATGACACCCTTGTTTGGTTTTTAAAGCGAGCTAGCTTGCTTGCTTTTTTTCTTTCTTTCTTTCTTTCTTTCTTTCTTTCTTTCTTTCTTTCTTCCTTCCTTCCTTCCTTCCTCCTTCTTTCCTTCCTTCTTCCTCCCTCCTTCTTCTTATTTAAATTGAATCTATCTATCTATCTATCTATCTATCTATCTATCTATCTATCATCTATCTATCCATCTATATACCATCTATATATCTTCTATGTGCGCAAGTGTACCACAGCATGCCTGTGGACATCAGACACTTGGAGTTGTTGACTGTCTCCTTCCTCCATGTGGGTTCCCAGGGATTGAACTCAGGCCATCGGGCTAGGTGGCAAGAGCCCTTATTTGTGAGTCCCCTCACTGGTCCCCCACTTTAACTGCTTAGAAAGGGTCTCTCACAGAATCTGGAGCTCCCCATAGGACAAGACTGGCTGGTCAGCTTGCCCCAGGGACCCGCCTGTCTCTACCTTCCCAAGACTGGAATTACAAGCACATTCTGCCTCTTCCAGAGTTTCACATGGATACTGGGGCTCAAGCTCAGCGTCTCCACCTGCTAATAGATTAAGCTATCTGGACCAGTTCTTTACTTCTGATTGGAGACACAATTGAAATTTGTTGTTGTTCTGTGAGGTCATTTTCATTATAAACCTGTGACACAGACAACTCTGAACCACCTTGTAGGGTGGAGAAAAAGTGGGTTTCAGAATATTCTAAAGTTTGGGAATCTGTGAGAACTCTCTAACAAACATGTCAATCCTGGGACCTGCATGCCAGATGTGACCCAGAATGGCTATGGATGTAGCTCACTACTATTACTACTACTACTACTGCTACTGCTACTACTACTACTGCTACTACTGCTGCTACTACTGCTGCTGCTGCTGCTGCTACTACTACTACTACTACTACTGCTACTACTACTACTACTACTACTGCTGCTGCTGCTGCTGCTGCTGCTGCTGCTGCTGCTGCTACTACTACTACTACTACTGCTACTACTATTATTAATTTATTTATTTTGCTGCCCTCCATTTTTGTAACTTTAGTGTGATAGTGTGAACCTAATTTTTTTCGGTACATTTGTGTGTGTGTGTGTGTGTGTGTGTGTGTGTGCATATGTGGTGGTGGTGGTGGTGTGTGTGTGCATATGTGTTGGTGGAGGTGGTGGTGGTGGTGGTGGTGGTGGTGGTGGTGGTGGTGGTGGTGTGTGTGTGTGTTTGGCAAAGGGGTCAGAAGACAACTTTTAGGAACTGGTTCTCTCCTTCCACTATGTTAGTCTCAGGACTGAACTCAGGTGATCATGTCTGCTAAGCCATCTCATTGGCTTTTTGTTTTAAACTTTGAAGATAACAATTTTGCGTTTGTGATGTTGACACTTTGGACATGCTTTAAAGGTACTTGGTATTCTCTTTCCTTCAAATTCATGTAAACGCAATATGCATTCACGACAGTCTGTTTGGCCTGCGACGGTTCTGACATTGCTTCACTGGGTCCAGATGTCTTCTTGCATCTTGGCAAAGGTCTGGAGCAGCAGGCAGGAGCACAGGCTGGGAGCCGCGAGGGATGGCTCCTGCCAGAGAGACAACATAGGGTAGTGAGGTCCACGGCAAACTGGTGTGCCAGACTTAGTCTCACGGGGCCACAGCACATCCCTGAGGACTTGGCTTCCTCACTCAGACTGCAGAGGGACACCCTAAACTTTTAGGGTGTGTTTCCGTGGCTTTCTGTCCTCAGGGCTCTACCAGTTTTTTTTTTTTTTTTTCTCTAGTCAGGATTAGGTTTCTGTGTCTGCCATACAGATCTGGCATCCCCAGGGACACAGTGAGCCAAAGAATAGCTCTCTCGCTTTAACTGGGGCTCGGACACTGGAAACCTGGGGTCATCCAGACTGGAACAGGAAGAGCTGCCAGGATCGTATGGCAGAAGCAAACGTATGTAGCGTTCAGCTTGCATTCCTCCTTAATTCTCCCTTCGCTGCGGTGGTGTCCCCGAGAAATGTGCTGCTCTGCGAGCCAGACACAGCCTAATGTCAGGCAAATCTGAGCTTACCCCCGCCCCTACCCCGTTAAATTGGTTTGATCAGCCTGGTGGCCTGGAATGTCTGAGGGCTTTCGAAAGACACAAGGGCATTTGTTGGGGGGTCTCACATATTCTCCCAAATTTGACATGGCTCAACAGTTGCAAGGCTCCTGTCTGCCTTCAGGACAGACTCAGCTCCCTGCCCAGCCCCTGCCTCCAGACACAGGACAGTGAAGACAGGCTGACTCCATTATTTTTCCAAGACAGTGTCTCTGTGTGCAGCTCTGGCTGTCCTGGAGCTTGCTCTGTAGACTAGGGTGGCCTCGAACTCAGAGATCCACCTGTACCTGCCTTCCAAGTGCTGGGACCAAAGGTGTGCGCCACCACTGCCCGGCTCTAGGCTGACTCCTTTAAACAGTGTCTGACTTAGAACACAATTCTCGTTTAAAAAAAAATGAAGCCAGGGCTTGGGGAGACAAGCTGGTTGCTGAGGTGTTTGCCCTGGAAACATGAGAACCCAGGTCTGAGCCCCAGAAAGAGAGGTCAGATGAGATGGCAACTGGTTGCATTAATAGCACCGTGGAGTGGAGATGGGGAGAACTCCGGGGCTCACTGGCCAGCCACCCTAGCCCGCTTTATGAGGTCTAAGCCAGCCAAACCCTGTCTCAAAAACAAAAGAATACAAAATAAATGTAGGTAGCACCTTGAGGTTGGTGTCTGATCTCTATGTCACTTGTACACACATGCACATGTACAGGGATGCACATGTATACCTACCCATGTACAACTAACTAACTAGCTACCTAGCTACCTAGCTACCTAGCTACCTACCTACCTACCTAACTAACTAACTAACCAACCAACTAGCTAACTAACCAACCAACTAGCTAACTCACTAGCACAGTGAGAATTTCCATGGAAAGTAGCATATAAATACGAGACAGGATCTCCTTGCATAGCTCATAGATCAGGCTGTCCTTGAACTGGAGTACCTCTCATCTCACTCCTCCAAGTGCTGGGATCACACGTGTGCACCACTACACCTGGTCAGAAGAAAATTTCTTTTGTTTCTGTTTTCATTTTTTTGTGTCAGGGTTTTTTCCTGACTGTCCTGGAGCTCTGTAGACGAGGCTGGCTTTGAACTCAGTTCTGCCTGCCTCTGCCTCTTTAGTGCTGGTATTAGAGGTGTTTGTGCGCCACCACTACCCAGTTTTGCAAAGGGGATTCTCTCTCTCTCTCTCTCTCTCTCTCTCTCTCTCTCTCTCTCTCTCTCTCTCTGTATGCATGTACATCTCTTTCTTTCTGTCTTTCTCTGTCTCCCTCCCTCCCTCTCTTCTTCCCTCTCTCCCTCCTGGCTCCCTCCCTCTCTCTTGATCTTCCAGTCTCAGCCTCCTGAGTGTTGGCCTTCTGAATATATCTTTAAGACATTTATTTTTTTATCTTTGGTAACTACGTGTGTGCATGTGTATCTGTGTGGGCATGAGTAGGTGTCTGAAGAGGCCAGAAGGTATCACATCCTCTAGAGCTGGAGCTACCCAGTTCGTTCTGGGACCCAAACTTAGGCCTTCTGTTGGGATAGCAGGTGCTTTAGCTGGTGAGCCACTGCCCAGCTGCCCTCTGACTATTCTTTACCTTGCTGTTGGTGCTCACTTAATACATTTGAGGCATGCTAGGCCTAGAGAGCCCTTGAGAGATTTTAGTACCGGGAAGGGCCCTGCTCCTCCGTGTGTTACTACGTGAGCCCATGTCCCCTAGAAGCTGAGTGTCTTGTGCTATGTGTGCATCCAGGCTGTCTGATGTCTGCTTAGGTGAGCGTGAAGTTGTTGTGGCTTTTATATTTGCTTTGCTAAGAGCTAGACTCTCTAGGACGAGATGGGACTTCACGGCATCCAAGTCACAGGCTGTGGGAACCTCATACTGTCAGGGTCACTGGACAGCACTTTAGAGCATTAGCTGTAGTCCGAGTGGTCAAACCTGACCCATGGTGTGTAAGATTAGAAACTAGGATCTAGGGACCTGGGCATGTGACTCGAAGCTACATATGACGTGCAAAGCTGTGAGTAGTGTCTCTAGCGCCATGATAAAATTAGCTCATTAGTTAAATAAAAATAGGTAAATTGGGATCTTGGAGAGATCTTTCATTGGGTAACAGTGCTTACATGTAAGCCTGAGGACCCAAGTTCAAATCCCCAGCACCCACGTGCTGCATGATTTAAAAAAGTTAGCCGTGGCTGCATGATTGCCTGCAGCTTCAGTTGCAAGGATGGGGGTGCTGGGGGTGGGGTCAGAGAATCACTAGGGCCTGCAGCCCCGCTCCAAGTTCAGTGAGGAGACATAAAGCTATTATGTATTTTCCCTGTCACAGTATTATAATGTAACTGCAGCTTTTATACAACAAAGGAGGCGAAAATATAGGGGTCAAATAGTAATATTTGGCTTTTTTGAGGGGGGTCTAAGAACATAATATCTCTGGAAAACATCTGCATAAAACATAGAAATGAGACCAAGATGAAGGCACAAAAAAAGTAGCTCTAATAGTGTCAATGAAGCACAAAAAAATCCAGAAAGGCTAGAGAGGCCTGGTGGGTCACACTCAGGAGGCAGACACAGCATGGGTGCCACAGTCTAGGGCCAGACAGAGACTTAGTGTGTGGCCCTATCTCAAAACCCCAAGTCAATGGCTGACGAGATGACTCAGTGGGTAAGGATGCTTGTTCTTTCTGAGGGCTGGGGTTCTGTCCCCCACACCTACAGAGGGTAGTTTACAACTGCTTCTCTCTCTATCGCCAGGCCTCTTCTGGCCTTCCTGGGCATCTTCAAGCACAAGTAGACACACCACACACACACACACACACACACACACACACACACGTAAAAAAATTGCATAAATAAAAAATCTTGAACCCAACAAACAAACAAAGAAACAAACCAACCTTACTAGTGAAATATAAGGAGGTTGTATACGGAATAAACTAAAGATGTGTAATAAAGGTAAATTAAACAAAATAATTCATTCGTTATAAGAGAAAACATTTTATTTCACTCAATAATATTGTGAGTTTTAGGGGCTAGGAAGATGTAGAACCCCAGGTAAAATCTGGAAGCAGAGAGTTCCGGCGTCTGAAATCTCAGAATTCCGCTGGAGAGAAGGGAGGAAGATGGGACAATCCCTGAAGTCTGTGGGCCAGCTCACCTGGTAAATGAAGCAGGAAATAACAGAGACACTATGTCCCAAACTTTGAAGGACCAATACCTGAGACTCTGAGCTTCACCTTTATGCTGTGACACGAATATACTCAAAACTTACACGACTGAACACACACATCAGCATCCACACCACACACACACACACACACACACACACACACACACACACACTATTAGTTTCAGAGTAATCCAGTGGAATACATTTTAATGTTAGTTTAACTTTTTTCAACGTTTAATTCAAAGTTCTGGTGCTAAATTCAGCTTTAAAAATACTTTGCTTTAACGAATGTGGAGCCAAGAAAAGAATCTTTGCAAACTCTCCGACCCAAATGGGAGAAATGCCCCGTTGGCTGTGCTTACTAAGTCAGGATGCTTATAAGAAATGCAGCAATTACGCTCAGGGTCTTACTGAAATTCATCTAGTCAGCTAGTCGGTTTCCATCTTCCTTAATGTCAATTTGTATAAGATAATCAAAAGACAAACTTTAACAAGTGGGTCTGAGAGCCACTGACGCTCTTCTTCTGGAAAGTGTTTAAATAGGTTCAAGATTGTTTCCAAGTTTGGAAAGTATGTGAGCGTCAGAGCTGTTTCTAAAGGCATAATATGTAGTTGTTCGGCAGACAGAACGGTACAGCCGAGGAGACACGTCCACACATCTGTGCGTGCGCATCTTCACAGCACACGGCGCTCCAGCAAAACTGTTTGTCACCCACTGTTAAGAGTATCGCTTCTCCCCGGAAGGGAAAGATATTTTTAAAAATTAAAACTATGCCAGCTCTGGTATTATAATAGTCTGTTTCTCCATAGAAAATCCTCGGATATAGAAGGTGCATTTTTTTTTTTTTTGTCAAAGAAAAATGGGTGATTCACCTTAAAAATCAGTTACTTAAAAAAAATTAACTGTAATACTTAACTTTTTTTTGTTCATTTGTTTGCTTGTTCCTTCCTTCCTTTCCTCCTCTTCTTCCTCCCTTCCTCCCTCCCTCCCTTTCCCTCCTCCCTCCTTCTCTCCCTCCCTTCCTCCCTCTCTGTCCTTTCCCTCCTTCCTTCCCTCCCTCCCTCTCTCGTCCCTCCCTCTTCTTTCCCTCCCTCCCTCCTTCTCTCCCTCCTTCCTCCCCTCCCTCCCTCCCTCCCTCTCCTTTCCCTCCTTCCCTCCCCTCCCTCCCTCCCTCCCTCTCCTTTCCCTCCCTCCCTCTCCCCTTTCCCTCCCTCCCTCTCCTTTCCCTCCCTCCCTCCCTCCCTCCCTCCTTCCCTCCCTCCCTCCCTCCCTCTCTTCCTTCCATTTTCAGTGATAGGCCTATACAGCCCACACTGGCCTCCAACTCACTATGTAACCAAGTATGATCTGGAACATTTTTATCCTCTTTTCATCCTCCTGCCTCTGTCTTCAGAGTGTTGGGATTGTAGCTGTGTGCCACCACATCCAGTTCATGCAGGGCTGGAGATCATATCTAGGGCTTTGCTGCTGCAACTTTAATTGTCCCCTCAAACTCTGTGCCAAACTAAACCCTTCCCGAGGGTTGCTCTGGTCATGTATTTTGTTGCAACGAAAATGTAATGAACAGGTTGGTGGGAAGAAGGTCGCAGTTCACTCTTTCCGGGCACTTTACGGAAGAAAGTTCTGAGCTGATGCTTGATGATGGAGGTGACAGGAGGGGAAGAGTGACAGGAGAAGGGGAGGATGCAGGACGCGGTATCAGAGAGAATCTTGACCCAGTCATAAACGTTTAAAGCAAGCTCCACATCAAGCAAACAAAGCCAAAAACTGGTCCGTGTGATTGAGCCAGGAGCTGAGGCAGTAGGGAGCAGAATAGGTTGCAAGTGGCCTCATATGAGAGAGGTTATGACAGCAGAGAGAGAGAGAGAGAGAGAGAGAGAGAGAGAGAGAGAGAGAGAGAGAGAGACAGAGACAGAGAGACAGAGAGAGACAGAGAGAGACAGAGAGAGACAGAGACAGAGAGACAGAGAGAGAGACAGAGAGACAGACACAGAGAGAGAGACAGAGAGAGACACAGACAGAGAGAGAGACAGAGACAGAGAGACAGACACACAGAGAGAGACAGAGACAGAGACACACAGATAGAGAGAGAGACAGAGTCAGAGAGAGAGACACACACACACACAGAGACAGAGACAGAGAGAGAGAGAGAGAGAGAGAGAGAGAGAGAGAGAGAGAGAGAGAGAGAGGACCATAGGTCAGTCTTGGACGTCATTCCTCTGGTGCAGTCCATCGTGTTTCCCTAGACACGGTCTTCTAATTGGCTTGGGACCTGCTGCCTCGCCTAGGCGGCACAGCCAGTCATCCTTGGGGGCCCACCTGTCTCCTCATCCCCAGGGCTGGGATTACAAGCAGTACCAACCATCCTTGGTTTTATTATGATTATATTTTAATTAACCTGGGTTTTGAGGCTCTAAATTTATATGCTCACGATCTCATGCTTACATGGCAAACCCTTTACAGATAAGGCTACCCCGTAACTCCTGCCCAGAGGCCCCCCCCCCAGCCCGCTGAATCTAGTGAGGGCAGGGTCTGACTGCGCTTAGCAGGTTACTATGGCTGGAATATGATGGGGTTGAGCAAGAGGAAGAAGTGTCAGGGTGGACACAGGCTATTGAAAGGATTCACACATTGGTGATGAGAACTTAGAATAAGATTCTGCACCCCGAGGTATGAGAAAGATGCCTGTCATGACAATCCTAGTAGTCAGTATCATGATCATAAATATCTATATAGAGATAGTAGCAGGGGCTAGCTGCATGCCTTTCAGAAACATCCAACCTTTTTGACCTTATGATATTGCAATGATAACGTTTATGCTGGAGAAGTGATTTGATCAGATTAAAAAAAAAAAACCCAAAATCAAACAATCACGAGCTGGAGAGAAGATGGTTTCATCAGAAGTGCTGGCCTTGCAAACCTGAGGACCTGCGTTTGTATCCCAAGAACCCACACATAAAAGGGGTGGTAGTGTGTCATTTCAATCCTAGCACTAGGGAGGCAGGGACAGGCAGACTCCCCGGGGCTCACTGGGAAGCCATCCTAGCCCTTCTGTGGGGCTCCAGGCCAGTGAGGAACCCTGTCTCAAAAGACAAGGTGGAGAGCACCTGCGCTGGGTAGTTTTATGTCGGCTCAGCCCAAGCTAGCGAGTGGAGGGAACCTAGGAAGATGCCCCTGCACGATCAGAGTGCAGGTAAGCCTGCAAGGCATTTCCTTAATCAGTGATTGATGGGCAAGGGCCAAGCCCACTGTGGGGTGGGACACCCCTGGGCTGTTGGTCCTGGGTTCTATAAGAAAGCAGGCTGAGTTAGTCCTGGGGAGCAAGGCAGTGAGCAGCACCCTCCATGGCTTCTGCATCAGCTCCTGCCTCCATGTTCCTTCTGTTTTCTTTTTTGTAAAACTTTTTTCTAAAAAAGATTTATTTAGTATATGTAAGTACACCGTAGCTGTCTTCAGACACCCCGGCAGAGGGTGTCAGATCTCATTACAGATGGTTGTGAGCCACCTTGTGGTTGCTGGGATTTGAACTCAGGAGCCTCAGAGGAGCAGTCGGTGCTGTTAACCACTGAGCTATCTCTCTTGTTTTGACTTCCTTTGATGATGAACTGCCCTTATGAAGTGTGAGCCAAATAACCCCTGTTCTCTCCAAGTTGCTTTGGTCATGGTGTTTCACTGCAGCAAGAGAAGCCCACACTAAGACAGAACCTGAGGATGACATTCAGGATTGTTGTCTGGCCTCTACACACATTCATGGCCTCTCTCGCATACCTGTGTACCTACATACACTTGAACACACATATCACACATACACAAATACTTCTCAAATCTCATAGTATTTTAAGTAAGCTTATGATTTTGGGTTGGGCCACATTTATAGCATAGCTTTTTTTTGTCACACATGACCTGGTCAGCGGGGCATAGGTTGGCCATGCCTGCCAACTGTCTGTGGGGAGATGCCTCTCATCCACCCATAGAGCCTGCCAGCATCTCTTCAAACAAAACACTCGGCAATGTCTGTTGGCCTCTTGGAATCAGTGAACACGGTTCCATTTACGCTGTAGAAATGAGCCAATGCTATAAACCAGGGCTTGCTGTTTCCTGGAGAGCCAGTCGTTAAACATTTACTAACCCATCGCTACTAACACGCACGCTCCTTTTACTATCTAGCCTCTAAGCACTCCCTCCCAGGGTGCGCCATGCCACACTGTGGCCCAGGGATCTGCTGCCTAGACGGCCTGCCTCTCGGCCTGAGCTGGCAACACTCCATCTTTGAGCTGTGTGGGGTACATCTGGGTAGCTGGTGAGTACACATTCTGAACACACGGTGATTCAAACTCAGCAAACATTAATAAGCTGACACTGTCTGCTGGGAACAGCACCTGGCACGGGGCGGCTGGGATGAACTCCGTCTCATCTTTTCTCCTTAAACCGGGACAAATGAACCAGATTCCAAGAAAATAGGTGCCAGGTCCCCCGGGGGAAACTGAAAATGAAGAATGAGTGAGGTTTCTGGAAGATTCGAGAGAATAATTTGTTGCAAGGGAGGAGTGAGAAGAGCGCTGTCTGGGAGTGAGGTGCTAAGGGTGGGTGAGCCCTGGAGAACGAATAGGTCATCAGAAAGAATAAAGAGTGGAAGGAGGAATTGCTAGCTAGGAAAGAGCACAGAAGCAGGAAGGAATGGGACATGGTGCTCTGGTTTCAGTTCTGCGATAGAATACCCTGACAAAAAGCAGCTTCGGCGAGGAAAGGGTTTATTTGGCTTACACTTCCAGGTCACAGTCTTATCTTTGAGATGGAAGGTAAGGCAGGAATCCAAAACAGCTAGCCAGGCACACCACTTTCACAGTTAGGAGCAGAAAGAGAATAAATAAAAATGCATGCATGGATCCTTGTTTGCTTGTTTCGTCCCGGCTCGCTTCCCCCTCTTGTATCCGGTTCAGCATTTCCTGCCTAGGGAATAGCACCGCCCACAGTGGCCTGGGTCGTTCTTCTCCAATTAACAATCAAGACGATTCCTCCCACCATGCCTGAGGGGCAGCACGAGCTAAATAATTCCTTACTAAAACTGTCTTCTCAGCTGTTTCTAAGTTGCATCAGGTTGACAGTTAAAACTAATTGGTACACATGGCCCTGGCACAAACAACCTCGTGGTCTAAATGTTTGCATATGAAAGCATGCACCTGTGTGCATCCTAGAGGAGACCTTGAGAACCATGGTTGCTTTTAAGAAGCTGGAAGGAGATGATGTCTGAGTGTGCCAGAGGAGCAGTGGCATGGCTAGTGAAGGAAACTACTCTGGAGAGCCATTTGGCTTCTATATGCTCACAAGCACTCCAACATTCTACAGGCAATTTGGCCCATGCCGAACACAAGGACGCCTCTGTTGGCTCTCAGTAAGCTTTCAGAAGGTGGTACTGTGCTGACTAGTTGCTATTTGAGACCACTAAGATGACATGGGATATGTATGTGTATGTGTATGTGTATGTGTATGTGTATTGTATGTGTATGTGTATGTGTATGTGTATGTATAGGTATAGGTATAGGTATAGGTATAGGTATAGGTATAGGTATAGGTATAGGTATAGGTATAGTATATGTATATGTATATGTATATGTATATGTATATGTATATGTATAGTATAGGTATAGTATAGGTATAGGTATAGGTATAGGTATAGGTATAGGTATAGGTATATGTATATATGGAGGGGGGGAGATCTCAAGGTGTTGGCTACACTGATACAAGAATAAGAATATGGTTTTGTAGCTCCATATGAACACGCACCCAAATACACACAGACCTCCTCATGCATACATGTGTGTATCACACACACACACACACACACACACACACACACATACATACACACACACAGAGAACAGTGACTAGACCTAAGCTGCAGAGCCAGGGTGTCAGTGGTGAGAGGACAAAGAATCAACTCCACAGTCACCCTCAGCAGCCCCAGGAACTCCTCCAGACTATTAGAGACCTTGACTTAGGCCAAACCAGAATTTAACATAGAAAAGAACTTCAGTGCTAATCAGTTTGTGAAGCAGAGTTGTGAGGCTTTTTTTTACTTCATTTTATTTTTTAAAGATTTATTAATTATTATATCTAAGTACACTGTAGCTGTCATCAGACACACCAGAAGAGGGCGTCAGATCTCTTTAGGGATGGTTGTGAGCCACCGTGTGGTTGCTGGGATTTGAACTCAGGACCTTCGGGAGAGCAGTCAGTGCTCTTAAACGCTGAGCCATCTCTCTGGCCCCGTGGGAGGCTTTTTTAAAACAATATTTTTAATATAGATTTTGAGATAAGCTTGAGGGTTGAAAGAGAGGGGCTCAGCGGGACATGTCTGAGAACAAGGGTGTGGGCTTTTCTAAGAGTCTCACAGAGACCGAGATATGCTCTCGTATGATACAAGCACCTCAGCCTATCTGGCCTTAGCCTTTGCCATCCCTACTGTTGTGCAGGCTCTCATGGTGCATCTCAGGAGGTTGCTAAGAGGCCCTCTGTCCCTCCCTCTCTTCCCCTCTTTATAGGGTCACCCTCAGAGACACTTGATGCGACTATAGTCTGATAGGTAAACCCAGGAGTCCACTGGGGTTGAACAAAGGGCTTAGCACATTATTTCTTTCTGTGAATGAGACTCATTTTGGAGTCCTAGAAAGTGCCGGTTTATAGGCGAGAGGAGGGAAAGCCTCACACAGTTATAATGGTGCTGGAGTTCCTGCTTTTCTGCCAGTGTGGGGGGGGGAGTGTCAACCAAATGCCTGGGCGACTTCTCCTTTCTCTTCCTCATGTCCCCAGGATTTCCCTTGCCTTCCCATTTTGCCACGGTGAGGGCTCTGGGTCATGGATTTGTACTTCAAAGGCTGAGAGTTGGGTGCCTTGGGTAGGTGGGGGTGACTACCAGGTGCGGGACTTGGATGCTTCATTGTGGTCCTTTAGCCTCATCGCTTTCAGGTCGTGCTGGGAAGATGGCTTCCTCTGAATGCCACTGTGAGGCTCCAGCCTGACAGTGATTGCCAGGTTCCAAGCCTGTGACCAGTGGCTCCCAGTGGTGGTGGCTGGTGCCAGGCTATCTAGTAAAAGTGTTTAGTGGAGTGGCCTGGGATGGAATCAGTGCTCCATGAACCAGCCAGCATTTCCACGAAGCTCCTGCTCATTCACACACTCTGAATCTATCTTGTTTATGTTTTCCACTGGCTGGAGAAGCTGATATCTTGGCTATCTATCATCCATCTATCTGTCTGCCTATCTATCTATCTATCTATCTATCTATCTATCTATCTATCTATTATCTATCTATCTATCTATTAATCTATCTATCTATTATCTATCTATCTATCTATTATCTATCATCTATCTATTATCTATCTATCATTTATCTATCTATTATCTATCTATCTACCCATTATCTATCTATCTATCTATCTATCTATCTATCTATCTATCTATCTATCAATCATCTGTCTTCTCTGTGTTATCTATCTTACCTATATATAATCTATCTATTATCTATCTATCATTTATCTATCTATTATCTATCTATCTACCCATTATCTATCTATCTATCTATCTATCTATCTATCTATCTATCTATCTATTTATCATCTGTCTTCTCTATGTTATCTATCTTACCTATCTATAATCTATCTATCTATCTATCTATCTATCTATCATTTGTCTTCTCTGTTATCTATCTTACCTATCTATAATCTATCTATCTATCTATCTATCTATCTATCATCTTTCTATTTGTCTATATTATCTGCTTGATATCTATCTATCTATCTTTAATTGCATTTATTTGTGTGTGAGTGTGTATGTTTATGCCATGTGTAGTGTATTAAGGTCAGGGGTAGTTTGAAGGAGTTAGTTCTCTCCTTTCTTTATGTGGGTCCCAGAGATTGAATTCAGGCTGTCAGACTTGGTGGCAAGGCTCTGAGCCATCTTGTTGACATCATTTATTTACATGTGCATACATCTTTATATGTGTTTGTGCACATGTGTGCATGTATGAAGAAGTCAGGACCAGATGCATTCCTTAATAATCTATTTATATTATTTCTTTTTTATTTGAAAACAGATTTTTCATGCAATAGATTCTTTAAATATAATTTATTCTCCTCCTCTTCTCCCAGATCCTCCCATTTCCCCAGCCATGTCACCTCATGACTTCTTTCTCTTTCTCCTTAGAAAACAAGCAAACAATAAAAAAACAAGCAAACAAAACAGAACAGAACAAAACAGGGTTGGGGCGGGGCAAAGCATGAGAAGCACATAGACATTCAGAGACACAAGTACAGAAAACCCATAAAAACACAAAATCAGAAACCATAATATATAAGCAAATGACTAGTAAGGCAAAAAAAAAAATGCATTAGAGAAAAAAAAAATCTCCTGCCAAATCACTGAGTTATATTTTCAAACAGGATTCCTCTAAGTAGCCCCGGCTGGCCTTGAACTTGCTTTGTTAGCCAGGCTGGCCTTGCACTTGGAGATCCTCTGCCTCCTAAGTGCTGGGATTGAAAGTGTGAACCACAATGCCTAGCACCACTCTGCTTGACTCACTGGTGAGCAAGCATCTGAATCCTCCTGCCTCTGCATCCTCGGGGCCATGGTGGATTACAAAGTCATGACTCCTGTAGTCCTCCCTGCCTTTTTTAATGTGGGTTCTGGGGATCAAACTCAGGTCCTTATCCTTACACAGTGAGTACATTACATGTATCTTATGGGGCAGCAGCATGGCCTCAGCACGGAGCAGACTATGTCCTTTAGCAAGATCCCATGAAATTTGACACACATGTTCTTGTTGGAGAAGCACTGACACGATCCTCAGAGTCTCCTGGATCTGATGGAAATCTTTGCTGACCTGAGGAACAAAGCAAGATGCCCTGGGTATTTATCTTTCCGGCGACTTAAGGATGTATTATGAGCCTTTGAGCATCCCTGGGCAGAATCAAGGAGAACAGTATTCTTAATGTGCCAACGAGCAGGTTCTTTTCTGTAATCAAGTCCATATGCCTTGGGTGACCACCCCCCAAAATGTAAAAATAACCCGTCACCACCTCCTCCTCCTAGTAGCCCTTTCTCCGTAGCCAAGTTAATTCCAAATAGAACATCTGGAAATTCTATTTTGTTGCCTAATTTAAACCAGACTAAGACCAATCTGCATAAAAGTTTATGAACTTTCTGGGGGCCTCACACCTTTTATTTCCCCCATCGGCAGAAGCCAGAGACTTAGAGACTGGGAAACTCAAAGACATGATGGTCCTTTCAGGGACTGGGGAGTGTCTGCGGCTTCGTGTCCGGGGAGGGGGAGCTGGGCTCTCAAGACTCTCAAGTCAGTTGCAGGGAGAAGGGGAGTGAACGTGGGAGTGACTTGCATGCTAATGTATGCACATAAATTTAAAGGGTCTTTGGCTTTAAGCTGAGGTGGCTGAAAGGGTGGGTGTAGGGGATGTGGAGATGCCAGGTGAGGGGAAAAATGGAGTGTCAGGCAGTGACAGCATGGCCTGGGGAATGAGGGCCAGACTGCCAAGAATAAACTGGGAGATATTGTTTAGCCACAGCCCATCTGATTCGATGACTGAGAAAATCTGGAAGAGTCTTACCCCACTTTAGATTAGGGACCCCAGATTAAAGAAAACGCTAGAGCAGCCCAAAAGTGAGGGGCTGAGGGACCCTGTCTTTTGTTAGTCTGGATGAAGAGAAAAAGACTCGAAATGGTTAAAAATATTGCAAGCAAAATCTCATGTGTGTGTACCTGTGTGTGTGTGTGTGTGTGTGTGAGAGAGAGAGAGAGAGAGAGAGAGAGAGAGAGAGAGAGAGAGAGAGAGAGCACAAACCAACCATGGTGTAAAATTTATCTAGAACAATATCTGGGTATGGTGTTGCATGCCTTTAATCCCAGCACCGAGAGAGAGAGAGAGAGAGAGAGAGAGAGAGAGAGAGAGAGAGAGAGAGAGAGAGAGAGAGAGAGCGCAAACCAACCATGGTGTAAAATTTATCTAGAACAATATCTGGGTATGGTGTTGCATGCCTTTAATCCCAGCACCGAGAGAGAGAGAGAGAGAGAGAGAGAGAGAGAGAGAGAGAGAGAGAGAGAGAGAGAGAGAGAGGCATGCAGATTTCTGTGAGCTCCAGGCTAGCCAGGGCTACATAGGGAGAGCCTGTCTCAAAAACAAATTAATAAAAACATAGACAAGTATAGGACTGCCACTAGTCAAGTCAGTTCTGAAGACCAACAGCAAGGGTGGAGGACTCCCAGAGGCTTCTTTAGTATTACTGTGGAGATATGGTATCTGGGACAGCGTGGTGCTGAGAGAGAGAGAGGCAGCGCATCCGTGGTTTGGGTGGGAGGAAACCCGTGAGGAGTAATCACACTCGTTCTTGGTGCATGGCAGTTGCTCTGAGAAACTCCACACACTCTGTGGCTTGGGAGTAATACACCCTTGGATTAAGGATGGAGCTCAGCCAGGCATGCCTTTAATCCCAGCAGAGGATTATCTTGGAGGCAGAGGCAGGTGGATTTCTGAGTTTGGGGCCAGCCTGGTCTACAGAGTGAGTTCCAGGACAGCCAGGGCTACACAGAGAAAACCCTGTCTTGGAAAAAAACCAAACCAAACCAAACCAAACCAAACCAAACCAAACCAAACCAAACCAAACCAAACCAAACCAAACCAAACCAAACCAAAACAAAACAAAACAAAAACAAAAGCAAAAGCAAAAACAAAAACAAAAACAAAAACAAAAGAAGGCTGGAGCTCAGTTGGTAGAGTGCTTGTCTCGCAAGCAGAGTCTCGGGTGCCAGCCTTAGCACTCTTCAGACCTCCTGTGGGTTCCCGCACCTGTAATCTTAGTGATTGAGAAGCAGAGGCAGAAGAATCAGGTGTTCGAGGTCATCCCTGGCCACATAAGTTCCAGTCTGGTCTGGACCGTGTACAACCTTGTCTCAAAACAAAATAAGAACTGCACCTCTAGTTGTTCCCAGCTGTGCATGCTGAGAAGCTACGCATCAAGACACGGGCAGACCCACGTGAGGGTCATAGGTGATGCCTTTTTGTCGTGACTTCACATGATGGAAACGATGAGGCAGATCTCCGAGGACACTTTATAAAAAGCACTAATCCTTTCTTTTGGAACAGTGTGACTATGTCTCCCAGGTTGACCCAAGTCTGCTTGCTGTAGCCTCTCCGATGCTGGGGCTCCAGGCTCAGCACAATGGTGGATTTCCTAATCCCACTCTTGAGACTTCTACCTTCATGACCTTCACTCACTTCCTGTACTAGGTTTCTCTTTGCTGTGACAGAATACCCGACCACAGCAGCTTCAGGAGGAAAGGCTTTACTCGGGTTCACAGTGTGTGGGTAGGGATGCCACGGTGGGAAAAGCCTGTGGTAACTGGTCATATTGCATCTGTATTCAGGAAGCAGTGTGCTCCAACATCAGGTTAAAAGTATGAGCTTGCCCTCATCCATCCAACACCCTGGAGCAAGAAGCACCAGGATCTCCCCACACTGCACGCAGAGAAGCCAAGGCCAGAGCGGGAAGGCAGTTTTCCCCAAAGGCACAGAGTAGTAGTGGCAGAAACAGGATTTGGACTCAGGCCATCTGGGTTTCACCTTCATTTCTTCCTGTTCTGTTAGACCATCTCAAAAGTGTGCATCAGGGGGCTGGGGTTAGGCTGGATGGTAAGGTGATGGCTGAGTAAAATAAGGCTGAGTTTGCGTCTCGGCACCGATGTAAAAAACTGAGCACGTCTAAGACCCTGCTCGGGAGAGGCAGAGGCAGGAGACCCTGTCTCAAGAACGTAGATGAAGAAATATCGAGAAAGACATCTGGTGTTGACTTCCAGCCTCCACACGTGCGCGCACCCCCACCCCCACATATACTCTCTCCCACAGATCTCTGATGCGGTGGTGCACACCTATGATCTCTACACTTGGAACATAGAGACAGGAGGATCAGGAGTTTAAGGTCATTCTGAGCTACATAGCAAATTCAAGGCTAGCCTGGGCTATGTGAGAAGAGAGAGAGTGAGTGAGAGAGAAAGACAGAGAGAGAGAGTGAGAGACAGAGACAGAGACAGAGAGACAGAGAGAGACAGATTGAGAGAGAGAGAGAGAGAGAGAGAGAGAGAGAGAGAGAGAGAGAGAGAGAGAGGTGAGGGGGAGATGGCCCACTGATAAGAGCACTTGCCAACTTGCTAACACACACACACACACACACACACACACACACACTTCTCATAAGCATGTATGCATGTATGCACAAACATGTTGCACAAATGGAGGGGAGGGGCAACACATAGACCCCAAAAGGTTGAAGCTCTCAAGGGACAGGAGGACAGAGAAACTGCCTTATGTCACATCCTCCACCAGGAGGCCCTGATCCCTTTTAAAAATTACTGTGTGAGTCTGGTGCTTTGTAAGTCACTGAGATAATCAAATACAATTTATTTTGTAAAAAGGATAGATTTATTTTTATGTGTGCATATGTGTGTGTGCATGTGTGTGTGTGTGTGTGTGTGTGTGTGTGTGTGCACTCTCAGAGGCCAGAGGAAGGTTTCCAGGTCTATGAAGTTGGGGTTACAGGAAGTTGCAAGATGGCCTGCATAAGTGGTCGGACTTGAACTCGGGACTCCTGCAAGAGCACCCAGTGCTCTTTAAATGCTGCGCCCTCTCTCCAGCCTCCAGTTTACCTTTGGTTTTCAGACAGTTTCATATAGCCCAAGCTTGTGTTGAACTTACTATGTATCTAAGGCTGGCTTTGAACTTCCGATCCTCCCACCTCTAGCTCCCAAGTGCAGAAATCATGGCTGTGCATCGCCCACACCTGTTTTATGTGATGTTGGCGATGGACCCCAGGGCTCGTACGAATGCCAGGCAAGCACCCTACCACTGAGCTACACCCACAGGCTCTAATTTAACTTTAAGAACTTTTGTCTTGTTTTTAACTATGTGTGTGCCTTTGTGTCCATGTGTGCATATGTACATGTGAATGACAGTGCCTACAGAGGTCACTAGAGACCACCAGATCCTCGTGAGCTTGAGGTACAATGGTTGTGAGCCACCCCACGTGTGTGCTGGGAACTGAACTCAGGACCCCCGAAAGAGGAGAGAGTACTCATTAAATGTTGAGCCCTCTCTCCAGCCTCTCAGAGCACTTTTAGAGATGGCATAAAGAAAAGGTTGGCTTTTGTCTTCCCCAGAGGGGACATCCTAAGGCCCACCGGCAGTTACGAATGAGATCTTATTTGGTGTTTTGAAGTGTTGAGAGATTGTCGTAGATTAGTGTAGGCTCTACACGTCTGACCCAGAGAGGTGCAGGAGAGATGGCGGCTGACTTCAGGATGGTGCGGTCATGAGCTGAGTAGCCAGCAGGAACTGGAGGGGTAAGGTGGCTCCCCCCCTGCACCCCTCAGAGTGTCTACAGTCCTGTTGAAATGCTGACCCCAGCCCCCAGAACTGTGTGAAGTACATATCTGTCCTGGCAACCCCAGGAAACAAGCACAGCGGGGAGGTCTCGTTCTCCCAGATGCACAGAATCTCCTGGGAGCTTCGACTGTAGTCCTCCTCTTCTAGAGTTCACATTTGGTCTATGGTCAAGGCAGCCTCACTGGTTTTCAGCCTTCAACATTGAAATTTCATCTTTTGGGATGATGTTTTTCTTGTCTCTAAATGGTTCCTGAGGATTGAAGCCCCGAGTTTTCAGGAAACCTTGAGGCAGCCTGGGGAGGGATGGACATTGTAGCCAGTGGCTGATTCTACTGTGAGATCACGGGAAAGGGAAAGTTACCCAACCTCTCTGAGCTTTCCTCATTAATAGAAACAGACATATGGGGCTGGGAAGATGGCTTGGTGTGTGCATTGAACCCATGGTGGGGAATCAAAAACAAAACTGGGCATAGTGGTGCACACTTATAATCCCATTCAGAGGAAGTAGAAACAGGGATCACTGGCCGGCCAACCTATCCAACTGGCTGGATTGCAGCTTAAAGTGAGAGTTCCTGTCTCAAAGAAGGGCAGAAAGTGACCGCGGATATTTCGGTTGTCTTCTGGCCTCTACATGTGTGCACATATGTCTACATGTGCATGCAACTAGCACACATGATCGCAATAATTCCAGCATTTATTTTAGCCGGTTAGCAACTTTCTGTTACCTTAAAAAAATGACCCCCGACAATCAGGTTATCAATATAAAAGTTTTATTTTATGTTATATTTGAGGCTATGGTTGTTGGGTCTGATTGTTTTGGGCCTAAGTTACTGCAATCACACTAGGAGCACATGCATCCTGATTCTTCCATGTATATAAACCTCCTGTCCCTCTACTATCTCCAACCTTTCTCTCCTAGCTCCTCCTCTCCTGATTCCAAGTCGGCATTTGGCATGGAAGCAGTCACTCAGAGGGGCTATTTAGAAGTTCATATATTCAACTGATATGGAGGAGGCTTTGCCCAGCCTTTGTTGACATTGTCCTGGGGACGGGCATCAAAGAAGAAAAGAAATTCATCTTAGAAATAATTTGGAGATGTCCCAGATCTCTCTCTCTCTCTCTCTCTCTCTCTCTCTCTCTCTCTCTCTCTCTCTCTCTCTCCCTCTCTCTAACTAAAAAGAAATAAGTAAAAAGAAAAAAAATAGCCACTTTCACTTCATTTCTCAGTGACTTCTGTGCAACCTCAAGGAGGGGGAGCTTCATGACGAAGACATGATTAAGCTTACAAAAAAAAAAAATAGTAAACAAAGCCAGAGCCGTTAAGAACTGAGCTTGCCAAACTATATGGAAAAATGTGTTCCAGGAGTCTGATTTCTGTAGGGATGGAAGCCCAGGAGACCCCAGAGGCCATGAGGCCACAACTATATTAATTTGACTTATGCAGGGGTGAGGGGTTGATCCCAGTTGACTACTTGAGAGAGTCCGACTGTCCTTGTTGTGCTAAATTTTGACTCTACTGTGAAGCTATGGAAAAGTTGCTTAACCTGTCTGAGCAGCTAGCTCATCTCTAAAAATAGGAATGCTGGGCTTGGCGGCCACAGCCTGCTTGCTCTTTCTGCTGTGAGGTCCTGTAAAGAGTCCTAGGTCTTACTAAACTCTTGCTTTGCTAAGACTCTTTCCCCATGTCTGACCTTCTGGGGGGGGGCATCTTCAGCTAGAGGGAGAACAGGGACATCCAGCAGGAACAGGTCATTGTGCCCAAGTTGGCATGGGCTTGTTCACAGCACGCCAGATTGCTTGAAGATCTCTCCTGCTCTACCACGGTGCCTTTCGATCATGCTCCTGCTGTCATGCCCACCATGATGCATTGACTCTTCAAATGATGAGCCAAGATAGGCGGTTTGTTCCTTAGGTTGTTTTTTTTCAGGCTTTCTTTTTTGCTGTAGCAACAAGAAAGTCACGAATACAGAGATAAGTGGCTCTCCTGGGAATGGGAAAGGGATCAGAGGCCCTTTGGATGGCTACGGTATGAGAGCATGCCTCTGTTATGCTGGCCCAAGGCTCTGGGCTGTCGTGCTTTGGTTCTAGATTCTCATTTCATAAGAATAGCCTAGCTTTCGTAGGGCTAGGAGTTGGACATCGGCTCCTACTCTGGTTTCCTTTCAGTTGATGTGATAAAACACTCTGGCCAACAGCAGTTTAGAGAGGCAGAGGGTGGTTTGATCGTGTTACTCTTCCAGGCCGTATTCTATCACTGAGGCAAGTCATGGCGGGAACTTGAGCAGGAAGTTGAAGCAGAAACCATCAAGGGACTCTGCTTGTGGACTTACTCCTAGTAGAGTCACAGGCTCGGCTCCCTCTCTTCCCCAGCTCTGACCACCTGCTTTAGGATGTGCCTCCTACCATCCACTAACAGTTAGGACAGTCCCTTATAGACCGGGTCACAGGACAATCTGATTCTGGGGAATTCCACAATTGAGACTTCCTTTTTAGGTGATTCTACAGACTGTGTCAAGTTGACGCTAACTAGGAAAGCTCCCCCAAACATGGATCTGAACCCCATCTCCCAGAGTTGAGAGCTGACATCCAGAAACAGGGAACCCTTTCACATCTCTCAGAAGTTGGGGCAGGAGTAGGATTGGAAGGAGACTCCAGGTCTAAGTGGGGGCTTGCAGAAATGTGAAAAGTCTCCCACAGGTTCAAACCTTTGAACACTTAGTTCATAGCTCATCCTTCTGTTTGGGAAGGCCATGAGACCTTTAGGAAGTAGGATCTTACTACAGGAAGTCAGTCACTGGGGGCAGACCTTGAGGCATATGCTCAGTCCTACTTCCTTCTTCTGTGCACAGATTCCACCAGCCGCCTTCCTGTTCCCACTGTCATGCCTTCCCTGCAATGATGGACAATCTCTCTGGGGTTGTACGCCAGCATAAGTCCTTTCCTACTTTTGCCGGTGTCAACTGAAAACGAATTAATAGACAGGGCTAGTCCAAGAGCCCTGACTAAAGAGCTCATGTCCATTGATAGCACGTTGGCTACTTTGGTTCGTATGACTCAGCCTTGTGGCTTGGGATTTCATGCAAAAATAATTCAATTACTGACATGTATTTGGGTGAATGTTATCTTATATCATGTATGATTAAAGGTGTTGAATACTAAGACAGGGGACAACAGAACAGTTCTCGTAAAGACGTCACAGAGCAGGCAACTTGTCAGTAGTGTAAATTAAAGCTAAGAGAAAGTTCAAGTGAATCTAGATAAGAGAAACAACAATAAACAAAAATAAATAAAACAGTAAGACATAGGCGCTGAAAAGATAGCTCTGGAGGTAAAGGTACCAAGGCCTGAGCCTGTTGACCAGAATTTGATCCCTGGAACCCACATGCTAGAAGCAAAGGACTGAATCTTGCAAGTATGCACATACATATACATGTACACATATACAGATAAACATAAAAATACAAAAGAAAGGAGGAAAGAGAGAAAAGAAAGAAGGAAGGATAGAAGGATGGATGGAAGAAAGGGAAAGGAAAGATAAATGGGGAATAAAAACCAAAGCAGGTTCAAACATCAGGCTGGGCGTAGCATTAAAAGGCTAAGGTATTTGATTATTAATGTCTGAATTATAACTGGTTTAGTAAGGACTTCCCAGAATCATTCAACTGGAAAGCAAGGATGCCAAATCCATGACACGTATTCTTGATTGTCATTTGCACTCAGGGCAGACATCACTAATGGTTTACAGAACTCTCCCCTAGAGAACTGAATTTAGCTTCACAGAGTGAGGTCCAAGCAGATTCTCATCTCAGATGTGTGTGAGGCTAGAAGAGGGCTCATGCCTTCTACTTCCCCTAGGTTCCTCAGTAATTGGGTAGCTCAAAGGAGGCTAACTGCCTTGTGAATCTAAGCCATTTTCTGTCCTAGCCGTAGCTGAATGACCAGTTCAATCTAGTTCATCCCAGATTAATAGCTTCTTATCTCAGGCTTCTTTGGAGGAACACACTTTTACAGTGATGGGTACATCCACTGTTTCAGAGTTTTGTTAGGATTCTGAGTGTTAGTTGATCTCTCTCTCTCTCTCTCTCTCTCTCTCTCTCTCTCTCTCTCTTGCAGTCTCTCTGACTCTGTCTCTGTCTCTCCCTGTATGTGTGTGCATGTATGGGTACATGTGTGCAGAGGCTAGAGAACCATGACTAATATCATTCCTCCAGCATTAACTAGGTTATTATTTTTTTTGAGACAGGGTCTTTCACTGCAATGAAAATCACCACGTAGGCGAGGCCCCTTGCTCAGAAAGCCCCAGGGGTCCTCTTGCTATACCTCTTCAGCAGCTTCAACTGTAAGCTGCCACACTCATCTATTTTACTTGGGCCCTGAGAACTGAACCCGGAAGCTCGTGCTGGCATGACAAGCACTTTGCCAACGGAGCCTTCTTCTCTGTCTCTCTTAGCTGATCATTCAGTCATTTTGTCCAGACCATTTTGAAAGGCAGGATACTGCGTCAGAGAAGTTGTGAGGTCTGTCCGGTGGGGCACTGAAGATTGGGACCAGATAAGGCTGGGACCTGAATCTCCTGCCTCTGAGAATGATGTGCACTCGCAATCTTAGACTGCCCATGTGACCAGACATAGAGTCCAAGGCAGACAGCTTGTTCCTTCATTGCTTGTTGCTTTCCGTGGAGGACTACCTTTTTGGACATCTGTAGAACATCATGACGCATGTTAAGTTGGGGGTAATAAGGAATTTGGTTTCTCATGAGGCTCCTTTTGGTGATGATGGGGCTATAAGACCCACTCGGACCCTTGAACGCAGTCCCACGGAGGAGAAGCATGATGTAATTGCCAATGAGTGGTAGTGATTGATTACTGAACAGTCAGTCCCTGCCCACAGATGGGTACCTAGTGGCATGTATATGGGGTTACAAAGCTCACCCACTGAGTTCCCTGTGTTTTGAAGTAGTCATCACTTAAGCCGGTCCAGATAGAAGCATCTTCTGGTTCACTCTCCATCTTTAAGAGTGTCAGTGGAGGGGTCAACCACTTTAGCACTTAACAACCCTCTTGGTCAAGTGATTAATCCTAACTTCTAGCTTATATTCTTCTTGTTGGCTATTTCCTGTGTGGGGACAGTGTGTGGACAGCTGTCCCACTCTGTTTCTGCTCTTTAACTTTATTGTTTTGTGTGTATGGGTGTTTTGGCTGCACACATGTCTGTGCACCATGCATGTGCAGTGCCACCAGAGGCCAGAAGAGGGTGTAAGACTCCTGAGAACCGGCATTAGAGGCAGTTGTGCCCTGCCATGTGGGTGGTGGGGTTTGAACCTGGGTCCTCTGGAAGAGCAGCCAGTGTTCTTAACCACTGAGCCGCCTCTCCAGCCTCCACCCTTTCTTTTCTTTTTTCTCTTCTCTTCTCTTCTCTTCTCTTCTCTTCTCTTCTCTTCTCTTCTCTTCTCTTCTCTTCTCTTCTCTTCTCTTCTCTTCTCTTCTCTTCTCTTCTCTTCCTTCCCTTCCCTTCCCTTCCCTTCCCTTCCCTTCCCTTCCCTTCCCTTCCCTTCCCTTCCCTTCCCTTCCCTTCCCTTCCCTTCCCTTCCCTTCCCTTCCCTTCCCTTCCCTCCCTCCCTCCCTTCCTTCCTTCCTTCCTTCCTTTCCTTCTCTCTCTCTCTCTCTCTCTCTCTCTCTCTCTCTCTCTCTCTCTCTCTCTCTTCTCTCTCTCCTTTATCTCTCAGTAACTGGGCTAATGACATACCTGGATTTCTGACTGTTCTTCAAAATCCTATTTGAAAAGCCTTCCCGATTCCTCTCTGTATTCCTACATCATTTTTTTGGGTGTGTGTGTGTGTGTGTGTGCATGTGGTTGTTTGTTCACCTTGAAAGAGGACTAAGTTGCCAAGATTCGACTTAAACTTGTGGATGTCCTCCTGCCTCAGCCTCCCGGGTACTAGGATGACAGGCTTGTGCCCTATGCCCAGCTTCCTGCATTGTTTTTGGATTGGGAGAGATCAGAGTAGATCTGGTGATATCCGTCACTTTGCTCCCAGCCGCACACACTGTCCATTCTGCTTCTGGGCGGTCTCCCATCCCCACTGAGAACAGCCACAGAAGAAAAGGCACAACAGCAGCGATCAGTGATGATTCCTGTTCTGTATTCCTATAGCCCTGATAACTGTATGTTTTCTCACTGCAAAAACAGATGTGTTCACTCTCTGCCGCCCCTGAATCCCAAGTCTGTGCTGTCTAACTCATCAATTAATTACTATTGTTTCTTTTTAAAAGATTTACTTTGTATTTGGATTTCATGTATGCATGCATGCATGCATGTATGCATGTATGTATGTATGTATGTATGTATGTATTTATGTGGATGTGAGTGTGAGCTCCTATAGTATCAGATCCCCTGGAACTAGTTACAGGTGCTGGTGAGTTGAACTGGGAGAGGGGAACCAAACGCCGTCCTTCGCAGGAGCAGCAGGCTCTCTTAACTGCCGAGACATCTCTGGGCCTTAATGACCAAAGTTTTTAAAGACTCCAGTTTAACGCACCTCCTTGTTGAATTTCACTTTGAAGGTAGAAGCCATGCCTACACTGTATGTCTCAGTGATGTAGGGTGTTTCAAGAAAGACTCTGCATATTTTCTTCTTATCCATACAAATGCTTACATGGGTGTATACATCCACGGTCCCTGCTGAAAAAAACAGAAACGGAAAAGCGTGGTCTAAAGCAGTGGTCCATGGCATGGATATTCAGACCTAACTTTCTATTCTCAAAAAGGAAGAATCTTTGACAAGGGGCCAGACACTGAGATGGCTCAGCAGAGAGAGGTGCTTGCTACCAAACCCAACAACCCAAGTTTGATCCCAGGGTCCACGTGGAAGAAGAGAACTGACTCTCACAAATTATCCCCCAACTTTCAGGGATGTACATGGTGGTGCCTGTTTCTGACTCCCTAGTGCTGGGGTTGCAAGCATATATTACACTTGACTTTTTAAATGGGCCCTAGGGATTAAACTCAGGTCCTCATGCTTATGTGACAAATATGTATTGACTGAACCACTTGCTGCCCAGCACCTGTTGTCTTTCCTGTGCTTAGGGCTCGCCAAGCCAGGCATAGTGTTTTCAGACTCAGAAGAGTAGATGATGCTCTACTCAATCAGCCTTTAACCGTCACGAGTTTCCAGGAGCCGACAGCTCGGGTATGTTTTGTGTTCAGCGAGGGTCAGATCCCGTGACTCGACTTGCCCCGATGAGAAGGTAACCGGGAAGAGCCGTGGCTAACCGCATGTTTTCACAAACTCTGCTGACATGGCTCCATCCACATTAGGGCTCTAAGTCAAGGTGAGCGCGAGCCCATCTGCATTCTTACTGCAAATTAGAAAATGATATTTGAGGAAATCAAATGTCAGGCTTCTAGATTCAGCCTCCGGCTCTGGAAGCAGAAACGGGAGGAGAAGCGCTCAAACTAAGCCAAGAGGAAAATGAGGCTGAGCGCAGAGCTGGCACGGTTCCCCCCCCCCCTGCCACCCGCCACCCATCTCCAAAAGGGACTGAGATGGCAGGCGCGCCCTGCTGCCACACAGCCAGGACGGTGCTCCCGAGCAGTAAGTACCTTTCCAAAAACCCCCGATGTAAGCTGCCTTTTCCTGCCAGGCTCAGGGAGAGGTTATGAGAGACCCCAAAGATGAGACTCCGGCTTGGCTCTATCACCAGTGAGCTGGGGACCAACAAGGGAACTGGTGTGGAAACTAAACAAGGCTCTGGGGGATGGCGCTTGCCCCGCACACTTACACAAGCCCTGGATTCCATCCGTCCCCAGCATGGGAGAAACCAGATGTGATCCCAGCACAGGAAGGCGGAGGTAAGAAGATCAAAGGTTCGAGGTCATCCTTGGTCTCATGTGGTGTGATCAAGGCTCATTTGGATAAACATGCTTGGTGTGAGTCTGACTGAGGTCTGTCCCCTGACCACCTTGTAAGCACTCATCCTTCCTTTACAATAACTAAGTAAAAACGTAATTGAAAAGTGAAGAAGTTTGTATGGGGCTGGAGAGATGGCTCAGCGGTTGAGAACACTGACTGCTCTTCCAGAGGTCCTGAGTCTAATTCCCAGCAACCACATGGTGGCTCACAGCCATCTGTAGTGGGATCTGATGCCCTCTTCAGGTATGTATAAAGACAGCTACAGTGTACCCACATACTTGAAATAAATAAATAAGAAAGTTTTTTTTTTTTTAAAGTATGTATGTTGCTGGGGCTGGCGAGATGGCTTAGTGGTTAAGAGCATGTGTCACTCTTGCAGAGGACCTGAGTTCGATTCCCAGCACCCACATGGTGGCTCACAACCATTTGTAACCCGAGATCCCACAGTCATGCATGTGGTACATATTCACATATGCCTGTAAATATTTCATACACATATCTTCTTTTGATTTTCTGAGACAAGGTTTCTCTGTCTAACCTTGACTGTCCTGGAACTCACTCTTTAGACCAAGCTGGCTTCAAACACCCAGAGATCCCCCTGTCTCTGCCTCTGGAATTCTGGGAGTAAAAGTGTGTATCACCACCACCCTAGTGTATGGCTATACACATTATCTTTAAAAAGTTTGTATATTGCAAAACGCCACGAATAAATCTTGATATAAACCGGATTTTTATTAATAATATGAGTCAGAGTTGGCTTATTAACTATTACAAATGCTCCATACTGATCAAAACCAGAGGAAATCGGGGTCTCTCTCAAGGGGTGCCTGCTGACCTGCTGTATTTTCCATTCAGTATTTTTCTGTAAACATGAAGTTACTAAGGAGATTTCATTTGTTAAAATAAAATACCTGCTAACAGGACAAGAAGACTGGAATTCCCAAAGGGGTGGTGGAAGCCTCCATAACAAAACCATTTTCAGTGTAACACACTTTTTTTTTTTTTTTTTGGTTTATTGCAATGGTTTAATATTCAGAGTTTTTCTTTTTTTTAATGCTACATTTTTTATTGGATATATTCTATATTTACATTTCATTTCCCTTTTTTGGTTCAGTGTAGCACTCGTAAGTCCAGTCACAGGTCAAACCACCCACCCCTGAAGCTCCCAGAAGGTGCCGCTTTCAGAGAGAGCAGTGAAGAGCAAACCTCTTCCTGCGGTACCCAGGTGTCTCCTGCAGTACACTCGGCCTCAGAGACAGTCCCGTGGTAGCAGGGCATTCAGCTGTGGGTCTCCCACTTCTGTCCGCTTTGAACCCTGAAAACTCACCAGCCACGGGGACATCAGTCTCCACCATTTTTCTTGCCCTCTCCCTCCATGTCCACTCCAAAGTCAAGGCAAGAATTGGACAGTCACAGAAAACTGAATGCAAATAAATAAATAAATAAATAAATAAATAACAATTAAGAAGGTATCACCCTGGATGTTTGTTGAAACGAAACAGAACAAAATAAACAACCAAAAAAAGAAAACAAACAAACAAACAAACCCACCACAAAACATAGAAACCCCTTATCCCTGAAAGCATTCTGACAGGAGCAGATGGTGTTTAACACCCTTGTAGGACATTCCCATAAAGTTATAAACATACCTTCCAGAGATTGCGCTAGATAAACAGCTACAAGCCGTACAGTTTTCCATACAAGAGACGACTTGCCGTTTGGAAGCCAAATAAAGAGTCTGAGATCGGGGTGCCCCTGAAAAAGCTCAGGAGATCCTATCGGAGAATCTGAAACCTTGGCTGCGTCTCACATCCTCACCCTGCCTGTCATCTCTGAGAATGCCTGGCCCCGGTCCAGCGTGAGGGACTTGTGGGTATGGCGGATGAGGCCCAGTTCTTTCCACCCCTGCTGCTGTCCCTCAGCTCAAGGTCAAGGCCAGGAACAGTTTTGGATACCTCGCCTCTGCTCAGCTCTGCAGCCAGCAGCCAGCCAGCCAGCGTCTGAGCGGTCCTGGGTGGTGGGTGACGGCCCGGTGCCATGCACACAGATCCGCACAGGGCCGCACAGTCCAGTGGGTGAAGCAGGGCCACATCCTGAGACTTTAGGCAACTGGGGTATTTGGTAAGCATCCCATGGTGCTTAGTCATGCGGGCTCTGACTCTGCTCCTTTCTTGTTCTGTGTCCTGGGGCAGGCTGACCTTCTCTTCTGTTCCTGAGTTTCATCATCTCCAAGGAGACAACAGCTTCAGTGTTTTTGTTTGTTTGTTTGTTTATAAAAAAATAAGTACCCCAAATAGATTCCTTTTCTCAGTGCGGTGACAAAATGCATGGCTATATTAGTTACCTTTCTATCACTGTGGTAAAACACTGTGATCAAAGCACCTTCTAGAAGAAAGGGCTTGTTTGGGAATCTAGTCTGGCTGGGGGGGGATAAGGGTCTGCGTTGGAGGCATGGCAGCAGGAAACGGTGTCACTTACGTTATTAAAAGTAAGCACGAAGCAGAGACAGCAACTGGAGATGGCATCCGTCTTTAAACTCTCAAAGCCTGCCCCCAGCATATATGTCATCTGGCAAGTCGACACCCTCTAAGGCTCCCCAGGGGCAGCGCCAACTCGGGACGGATTGTTCAGGCACTTGAACCTGTGGGGGACATTCTCATTGAAATCATCACACAAAGCAAATAAGGAAGCTTGAGGGAAGTCCATCGTGCAGAGAAGGCATGGTGTCTGGATGCATTGGCGCCTGCCTGATCAGACCGAGTGTGATCGACCATGTTTGTTGTTTATTTATTATTATTCTTCAGATCGGGTGACAGAATATTAACTACAAGGTGATGATCATTAGGGCTCACCCAATCAGCCTGCATCACAGAGAGGAAACCCGGAGGATCAGAGTGGAGAGTGAGTCCCGCCGACCACAAAGGCTGGGATTAGCTGGGATGCCCCAGCTACCGTCCAAGGAGACCCAGCTTCTCTCCTATTTCTCCCTGCACTGGACACAGCCAATCACGAATGAGCTGTTTGTGGACCGACTAAGTGACAGACACTCATGGAGGAGGCAGCTGCGTCTGACATTTATCCTTTGTTTCCGTTATAGTGCATCCTTGTATCATTTACACACACACACACACACACACACACACACACACACACACAGAGAGAGAGAGAGAGAGAGAGAGAGAGAGAGAGAGAGAGAGAGAGAGCTGGCGAGATGGCTCAGACGGCAGAGGTGGCTGTCATCAGTCCTGGGATCTGGGGAAGGAGGGACCTGGCTTCCATGGCTGTCCTTTGACTTCAGTGTCTGGCACTCACAAGCTCTCCCTGAGCTTCTCTCTGCCTCTTGTTCTTTTTCTTCTTGCGTTCTTTACCCCCCTTTCTTCCTCCTTTCTCTCTCTCTCTCCTTTGCTTCCCCTACTCTTTCTTTTCCACCCTCCTTCTCCCAGACCTTCAGCTCACTGGGGGTGACTCAGTTCATCCCATTTTAATTGACCACCTACTCACGGAAGCCAAGCTCTTCAGGCACCGTGACAGGCACCAGATATAAGCCCACAGAGCCCCTCCTTCCCTGGGGCGTGCAGTCTATGAGAGAAGCCTTAAGAGTCAGTCGATTTCACCAGTTCAGCCATGGGCCCGCAGGGAGTGATGGAGCAGTGCTTGCAGGAGGCAGAGGGCAGAGACAGGACCTGGGTAGGGCCTGCCAGTGAGGGCTTCCAAAGTGCATGTGTTAGAGCTGAGAACAGAGGCCTAGGACAGCCTACCGGGCGGGAGTGTAGGTTGGCGTGGAGAAGGGTGTAGGCCCGAGGAATGGAGACAGGTGTGTGACGGCTCTGAGCTAACCCAAGGGCGTTTGCTCCATCTGAAGGGAGCGAAGAGACCGAGAGAGTCCCAGCGAGGTTCATGCTTGCTCCCTATCCCCGGGACTGAGCATTGAACTAAGTCTCGTGTGGGGATCAAACATGGGCTTTATGAGCTACAACTCCAATGCTCTTTCTGCTCTTATTTTTGGATAGGGTCTCACTAAGTGTGATGGTTTGTATATGCTCGACCCAGGGAGTGAGCCTATTAGGAGGTGTGGCCTTGTTGGAGGAGGTGTGTCACTGTGGGTGTGGGCTTTAAGACCCTCACCCTAGTTGCCTGGAAGTGAGTCTTCCACTATAGCAGCCTTCAGATGAAGATGTAGAACTCTCAGCTCCTCCTGCACCATGCCTGCCTGGGTGCTGCCATGTTCCTGCCTTCATGACAATGGAATGAACCTCTGAGCCTGTAAGCCAACCCCAATTAAATGTTGTCTTTTATAAAACTTGCATTGGTCATGGTGTCTGTTCACAGCAGTGAAACCCCAACTAAGACACTAAGTTACTCAGGCTGGATTTGAACTCTTTCTGTTGCCTAGACAACAAGTCATCCTATCCAGAGGCCAACCTCAGGTGTCTCTACCTTGTTTCTTTAAAATCATTCATCATCATCACCATCATCTTCATCATCATCATCATCATCATCATCATCATCATCATCATCGTTGTGGCGATTGTGTGTGTGTGTCTCTGTTCATGATATAGGTGTAGGCATGTGAAGGTCAGAGAGATTTTGTAAAGTTGGTTCTCTCGGGTTTCAGGGATTGGAACGGGGTTGGAAGGTTTGTGCAGCAAGTGCTTCCAGCCTCAGAGCCTCAGAGCCCCTTGAACCTGCCACTTTGCCGCCCCCTTCTCCCAAACAGCTATGATGACAAGCTTAGGCCACCAGGCTTCACCTGATCTTGATCCTTGTGTATGTGGGTGTGCACGTACGGAGGTCTCAGGATACTCTCAGGCGTCACTCCTGAGACGTACCACGTACCTTTTGTTAAGACAAGGTCTCTCGCTGACTGGAACTGGCCAAGTCAGCTTGAAGCCAGAAAACCCCAGGGATCTCCCTGTCTCCACCACCATCATGTTCTGACTACAGGCATGCACCACACCTGGATTTTGAATGTGGGTTTTTAGGAATCAGACTTGGGTCCTTGAAAGGTTAGCACGACACTGACTGGGCCATCTCCCGCCCTTCATGCTGAGGCTGCCTGCAGTGGAGGACACTGCCGAGTCTTAGCCGATGTGTAATAAAGAGATGCCATTGGCTATGTAACCAAGAGGACCCTCCCTTGGGTCAGGGCTGAAGCAAGTCCAGGAGAACCACGCCCAAAGGGTCGAGATTTAGGAGGACATAAGCAGTTGGTAAATGACGGTAAGCCTTCACAGGTGTCATCTCTCAGTGAGAAATCACCAGGCTCAGGGAGGCAGCTTTCAGCTCCAACTACACAGAGCACAGAGCTCTGGAAGCCGATTTCCCGTCAGTCTTCACACAAGACTTACAGAGTGCCCACTGTGGACCTAGAGCAAGCTGGGATCTCGGCGCTGACTGGGGTGAGTTCTGAGTAGGATGTTACTGGATGCAAGATCTAGGGGACAAACGGAGAAGATGAAATGCTTCCGGGAGTGTCCCGAGGATTTTAGATTGCTGCGGCTATGAAGACTCTGAGGACTCCACCCATCGCATCGATGGAGGGCGTTTCCACTGCTGAGAGTGGGGAACACGTGGAAAGGGCCGCATGGCCGTGGCTGCATCGTGTTTGTCTTGGAAACCTGCAGCATGTCCGCGGATGATCAAAGCACAGACACTGGCCATTCCATCTATGAGGCATTAGAGGTCAAAGGACGGTCGCTACAGTGGGGATGTGAAATGCCTTCCACTGGCTCAGGAGCACTTGTTCCTTGGTTGATGGGTCTGCCTTTGGGAGGTTACGGAACCTATAGGAGATGTCCTTTGGTGGAGGACGGACATCACTGGAGGTGGTCTCTGGGAATTTATAGCCTGGCCACCCTTCCTGCTTTTCCTCTGTGATTCTTGTGTGTGGATGAAATGTGGTCAGTCGACTTCCTGGCTACCAGGCCCGCCCCATACTCCTGCTCTTATGCCTTCCCCATTGTGAGGGACTGTGTGGGCTTTGAAACTGTCAGTCAGAATGGACCCTTCCTCCTCTCAGCTGCTTTTCGTCAGGGTGCTCTGTCACAGAGACAGAAAAGGAACTGACACAGTAATGGGCTGTGGTGTGTGTGTGTGTTTGTGTGTGTGTGTACACACGAGTGTGTATGAGAGTGTGTTGTGTGTGTGTATGCATGACCTTATGTATGGATGTGTGTGCATGTGTGTGAGTGTGTGTATGTGTGTGAGGGTGTATGTGCATGACCGTATGTATGGATGTGTGTGCATGTGTGTGAGTGTGTGTATGAATGTGTGTGTATGTGTGTGAGTGTGTGTATGAATGTGTGTGTATGTGTGTGAGGGTGTGTGTGCATGACCGTATGTATGGATGTGTGTGCATGTGTATGTGTGTATACATGAGTGTGTGTATGGATGTTTGTATATGTGTGAGGGTGTGTGTTCATGAGTGTGTGTACAAATGTGTACGGTGTGTGTATGAGTGTGTTTGTGCATGAGTGTGTATTTGAATGTGTGTCTGTGTGTATATAGACCAGAGGTCAATCTCAGGTATCTCCACCTTTTCTTTGCATTTTTGAAAATAATACATTTATTATTTTTGTTGCTTTTTAACCAACTAAACCACTATCAGACTACTAGGTGTTAGAATAACAAAGAGTTTTATCTTTTTTTTTCTTTTCTATGATTATATATTTTCTTTCTATACATTTTAAATGTTATCACCTTTCCCAGTTTCCTCTCCATAAACCTCCTATCCAATCCCCCCTCCTGCTTCTATGAGGGTGATTCCCCCACCCACCCACTCCCACCCCCTGCCCTGGCATTCCCCTACACTGGGGCATCAAGCCTTCACAAGTACCTTTTTAAAAAGTTATTCATCATCACCATCACCTCCATCATCATCATCATCATCATCATCATCACCATCATCACCATCATCACCATCATCACCATCACCACCATCACCATCACCATCATCA
This sequence comes from Apodemus agrarius, assembly GCA_964023405.1. Taxonomy (NCBI): domain Eukaryota; kingdom Metazoa; phylum Chordata; class Mammalia; order Rodentia; family Muridae; genus Apodemus; species Apodemus agrarius. Next base: position 74,228,063 of record OZ030017.1, on the reverse strand, counting down.
TCATCATCATCATCATCACCATCACCATCATCATCATCATCATCATCATCACTGTTCTTGTGTGTCTCTGTTCATGATTTATGTGTAGGCATGTGAAGGTCAGAGATTTTGTGGAGTTGTCTGTCTCCATCCACCTTCTCTTGGCTTCCAGGGATGGAACTGGGGTTGACAGGTTTGTGCAGCAAGTGCTCTCAGACACAGAGCCGTCTTTCTGGCCCACCCTCTTGTTCTGAGGCAGGGTCTCTCCATTTTTGCTTGGAACTCACCAACTCACGGGCTTGCCGGTGAGCCGCCGGAGCCCTGTCATGGTCTCCTCAGCTCTGACATTCCGAGCGTGCATAGTTGAGGCTGCTTTTCGATTCTCATGCTTGTGTGACAAACATGTCACCCACTGAGCCGTCTCCTCAGCCTGGCTCTGGGATTTTCGGACAGGGAAGGAGTTGTTAGGACCCTTATGCTATTCTGTGGCACACACACATTGAACATTTCCCTCTGCAGCCAGGTGCGCAGAGGATGAGGCCCTCTGACGTAATTCCTGCCTGCATGGCATTCTGGGAACCCAAAGTACGTCTCCATGGGCGGCCATTTGGGATCAACAGAACGCCTGATAACAGCGGCACGGGCATCTCCTCCTGTGCCGGCTGTGTGATGGTCTGTGCTCCACGTGTCACACTCAGGGAGGCGCCCTGGGAATGGGCAACTGACTAGGGTTTGCCCCTGCTCTGCCCAGTGCTCGCCAATGAGTGCGAAGCCAAGCTCTCCAGGGTTCGGGTCAAGCACAAAGCAGGGGGAGCTGCTGTTCTTTTTTCTTGTCTGTGGAGCAGTGGTTCTCAACCCGTAGCTCACAACCCCTTGGGGATCAGATGACCCTTTGATAGAGGTTCCCTGTGACCACCCTGCGTGTCAGACATGAACGCTATGATGCATAACAGTAGCGAGGTTACAAAGTAATTTTATGGCTGAGGGTTACTACAGGAGGAAGTGTGTTAAAGGGTTGCAGCATTATGTAGGTTAAGAATGACTGCTTTAGAGGAAGAGAGAGACAGAGAGAGACAGAGACAGACAGAGATGGAGAGACAGAGAGAGAGAATATGCAAAATCTCAGAACGCACGTGGCGGTGAGTGAGCAACTTCCGGCGTCAGGCTTTAGGAGTCGGCCATCTTGCTTCTCAAACAGGATCTTCCGCTAGCTTGGGACTCAGCTAGCTTAGGTTAGGCTGGCTGTCCAGGGAGCCCACATGTCTCTGCTTCTCATCACAAGATTACAAGTGTGCATCACCGTGCCCAACCTTGTAGATAGACGGGTTCCGGGACTCATCTCGTGAGACATCTGCTTCCCGATGTGAACTCTCCTTTCTCCCAGGAATAGCTGTATGAAAGCTGCAGACTCTACTGCCCTTGTATAATTTCCTACGATAAACAACCAAGATGAATTCTAGCCCAGGTTACCTCCTGGTTCTGCCTCACACAGCAAGACAAATGCACGGCCTGGCCTACAGCTCGGGCCTGTCATGTCCAGATGCCTTTGCTCGCCGTGACTGTGGTATCTGCCTTCTCTCTGTGAGCAGCGCATGCGTGGAGCCTGGGACTTTCTGTTGGAGTGCTGTAGCAGTCTTGCTCCCTGAATAACCCACCATCCATTGTGTCTGTGCGGGGAAGCACTTGATTTTGTGCGTTTCAGACTTACATTCCAGAAAGCAAAAAGGGTTTCTTCCCTATGCTTGGTGACAGTGGCGTTGATCCTGTGTGCCTCTTCTAGGGCGGCGGCTTTCCACAGTTTGGGGGATGCATGTCATTAAATGGATAACGCAAATATAGGTGTTTGTATTTATGTGTCGGTATGTGCATGTATGCCTGTGTGTTCGTGTTGAGATGTGTGTGTGTGTGTGTGTGTGTGTGTGTGTGTCTGTCTGTCTGTCTGCACAAGTGGTTGTCAGGGGATAACCTTGGACATCATTTTTCAAGTGTTGTCTACTTGGGTTTCTTTTCTTTTCTTTTTTTTTTTGAGACAGGGTCTCTCACTGGTCTGAAACTGGACAAGTGGTCTAGGCTTGCAGGCCAGTGGGTTCCAGGGATCTGTCTGTCCCTGCCTCTGTAAGCTGAGAGAATGAGAAAACAGGCACACAAAAACACCACTATACCTGTTTTTGTCTGTCTGTTCCTTTGTTTTCTTTTTTTGACTGAGCTATCTCAGCAGCCCAGGATTTTTAATGTTTTAACTTTATTTATTTATTTATTTATTTATTTATTTATTTATTTATTGTTTGGTGCTTTTGTGCATCCCTGGGCTTCATGTGGCGGCCAGAGGACAAGCAGGAGGACTCCGTTCTCTCCTTGTACCCATTGTCTCTAGGGATCAAACGCATGCGACCAGGTTTGGAGGCAGGTGATTTCACCCACTTAAACTTATTGTATTTTTGTGTGTGTGTGTGCGTACGTGTGTCCTGGGGGCAGAGGGCTCGTGTATGCACATGAGTGGAGGTCAGAGGGCATCTTGCAGGAGATAGTTCTCTTCTTCCGGCACGCAAGTCCCTGAAATGCAATTTGCAGCGGGGCTTGGAGGCAGCCGCCTTCACTCACTGAGTTGTCCGTCCTCCTCTCACATGGTTTTTTGTTTTAATTGTGAGTATTGGGACTGTTGGAGTGGATCTCAAGAAACTCCAGCTCTGGAGCAGCTTGCCTATGGATATCAGGAACTGTTACCTGAGGGCAAGAAGACCCGGGAAGATCACTCCTTATAACTGGGGACTCAGTCACCATCAGGGAAAAGGGTTTCCACCCTGTGACCTGGTGCACGGTGCAGGACTGAGCAAGCTTGTCGAGCTGGGACCGCATAGGTGGGCGCCTCCTGTTTTTGCTCATTTGTGAGACAGGCCAATTGAAGCCAACCAAACACCAGCTTTTTGAATATCTCTCTGATGGGCCCAAAGGTCTCCCGCAATGGCCTTATAAGGATGAACTCTGAATGGATGTCCTGGGGTGCGAATCAATCCATAGCGAAGATGAATTTCCCCCTCCGAGGCCTTAACCTTTCATAGCGAGACGGGCAACCAGGATAGTAGGAAATCGAAACAAGCTATGTTTAGCCGGATTTTACATACCATAATCTCTTTACCATGGTCAAGCAAGGCAGGAATGCTCAGACCGATCGTTCTGGCTCAGATCCATTCCAGAGTGGAGTGATTTACGACTTCACACCATTCTTGATTTTTTTTTTCCCTGAGAGTGAAGTTACAGGACCCAAGAATAACATTAGTCTGCACCAGGCTGGGTGAGAATGGCCTTCTAAAGGGTGGTCTCGGTCTCAGCTTTTCGCCCACAGTCTCAGACTCCCTCCAAAGTCCCAGCAGGCATCCGGGAGCACTGCTGCTGTGAGAAGCTGACAGTCTGCTGAGTTATGAGATCAGAGGGAGTCTGGCCCAGGGGCCTCTGCTGCCTCTTCACCCATGAATCTTGACTTAACCCCAGCACAGGAGACCCAGCAGGCTCCGCCTTCCTTCCTGCTCCCGTCTTGACCTACAGACCCCTCTGCCCTGTGCTTGATCTAAAAAGATAGTAAAGTGTTAGGAGAGTGGGACAGGTCAGCTCAGCCCAGGCAGAGGGAACACAACCAAGGCAAAGCCAGGAGATTCTAATGATTAAAATGAATGAATGAACGTAGGGCTCGGGAGATGGTTCACTCAATACAGTGCTCGCTCTCACTAGCACGAGACCCTGAGTTCAGAGTCCCCAGCATGCACACAAAGAAATCCAGGCATAACGTACCTGCAAAGACTGGAGCTGGGGAGGAAGAGACTGGAAGATGCTGGTCCTCGTTAGCCAGCTTGTCTATCTGGACGGATGAGCTCCAGCTTCAGTGAGAAACCCTGCCTCCGTGCCAGCCCCTGCCCAACAGGTGGAGGAGAAAGATAAAAGACACCAGCATAGGCCTCGGGTCTCCATAGACACACACACACACACACACACACACACACACACACACACAAAATAAATGGATGCAAAAAGAGAGAGAGAGAGAGAGAGAGAGAGAGAGAGAGAGAGAGAGAGAGAGACCCTTAACATAGCCCAAGTTCCTCAAAACCCATCCAGCAAGACTTGTAAACAGGTGATTGAGCTGCCGAGATGGCTTCAAGACAGATGCCTTTTTAAACAGTGTTCAGGACTCCTTTCCAGGCTCCTAGTTGCATAGTTCCTCAAGCAGGAGTGCTTCATCTTCAGACATCTGCAGCTGTCAGAGAGGTGGTGTGGAGGCACAGATGTGGAGCCTTGTGCATTAAAGCGCACAGGCGGATCCTGATCACCGTCTCAGAGGAAACAGTCGGGCGGGGGGGGGGTGGAGCTGTACTCCTGTGAACTCACCATGACCAGTGACTGAACACCGTAATTTCAGGTCTCTGGTTTTCTTGCTATGTCGTGCAGGCTGACCTTGAACTCACAGAGATCCGACTGCCTCTGTCTTCTGAGTGCTGGGATTAAAGGTGTGTGCTTTTACCGCCCTCCCCCACCCCCCATCCCCACCCTGGCTTATTTTCTCAGCTTTGAGGAGTGGCTGAGAGCTGGGGAAATGGCTAAGTCAATACAGTGTTTGTGGCGCAAGGGTGAGGACCTGAGTTCACTCCCCAGGACCTACATGAGAAAGAAACAAGCAAGCAAATCAACAGCGAAGGGCGGGGCAGCAGACTTGTGATCCCAGCGTCTGAAGAGGCAGAGACAGGTGGATTCCCTGGGGAATGGCCGCCAGTGTGGCCAAAACGAGACGTTCCAAGACAGTGAGAGATCACATCTCAGAAAGCAAGATAGATAGGTCCAGAAGGAGGAGGACATCTGTAGTTGACCTTTAGCTTCAAGCATGCAAACACACACACACACACACACACACACACACACACACACACAGTGTGTGATTAACAGGGTCCCCTCCTGTTTCCTTCAGGGGTAACGTTTCTTTTATCTCATCAAAATACAGCCCTGGCATGGGCATGCTTGTTTAAATTTGTAATGTTGCCCACGTATCTCTGCATTTGACTAGTTTGATGGGAAGAATGTTGGGACAGACGACAGGGGGACACCCACAGCTCTCTGCTGATATGGAAGGGACCAGTGTGGCACCTCTTTGCGTTCCTATGGTAGGCAAAGTCTCATGTTAACTCAGACCCAAGTGGGTTGCCCCACACAGCTGGAACCCTGAGGAATCAGCGTGCCATTAAGAACAGAGTGTGGGTGTGCAGTTCAGGGGGACAGCCACTGCTTAGCATGCATTGGGTCCTGGATCAGATCTCCAGTCCCCAACCCAACCCAACCAGCCAAAACCACACGTTCTAATGGTATCTTTATGTATCATTTCAGAGACAAAGGATTAGAAATGTTTTAAAAACTGTAGCTCATGGGGGCGGGTGAGATATTTCAGCAGTTCCCAGCACCAGCACTGGATGGCTTACAGATGCCTGTAATACCAGCTCCAGATGATCTGGTGACTTCTTTTGGTCTCTGAAGGCATCTACACTCATTTACATGCACATCCACATTCTATTTAAAAATAAAATCTATTTTAAAAACTAAGAACTCTGGTTCAAGACATACCTGAACCTTTAATGCAGGTCTAGCCAGGAGTTTAGTGGAAGAAATAAAAGAAGAGAACTTGGCAGGAACTAAGTTAGAAAGTCACACCATCTTCTTGTCAACTGTGATAATAAACACTGCTCAAGACAATGAGAGTTTTGAGGGTTATAATCAGTTAAAATAGTTTTGCAATGAGTAGAGTTTTATCCATCTCAGGTACATGTTTTACCACTGGTCTATACCCTTACTCTTGTTATTGGTGTTTGTGTGTGTGTGTGTGTGTGTGTATGTGTGTGTGTGTGAATGCATACGTAAAGATGCGTGCATCTGCATGAAGGTCAGAGGGCAACTGTGGATGTTGATTCTTCAGGAACAGTCTACCCTTTTTGTATTTTATTTTTTTTTAGACAAAGCATCTCACTGGCTTGGAGTTCATCATGTAGACTAGGCTGGCTGGCCAGAAAGTCCCCCCAGGGATCCACCTGCCTTCATCTCCTGTGTGTGTCTGGGACCACGTCCAGTCTCTATACAGAAGTTCTTTGGGTAGAACTCAAGTCTTCACGTTTGCTTGACAAGCACTTTACTGATTAAGTCAGCTCCCCAGCCCTTTAATCGGTTTTATTAAGGATCTTCCCTTGGTCAGAATGTTAAAATTGGCTGTGGGGGCCTTTGAGTTCTACGAACAGTTCTTGATCAACAGCTGCTCGTAGCAAAAAAAAAATCTCCCAGGGTTAGTGTAAAATCTCTGTCCTCACTGTTGGCTTAGTTCATCCATAATGACACTCTGGCCATTAAAAACATCATCTAAATTAATTTCCTGGCCAATAGAATGGGGGTCCCTGGAATCTGAGCTATGTATGTTGCCTGGACCATGTTAGGGCAACTGCACCAGGCATGGCCTAGGGTACAAAGAGGTGGTGATTAATTTAGGGGTCAAGCGTTTCAACATCTGGCGCCTGTAGGCTGCTTGCTTCAGTTCAGACACCTCTGCTTGGGAAGGAGGAGCCGGGAGCCCCCCTGCTGCCCTGATTTCCAGCGGAGTTGCCTGGTGAGTAGTTGCCTGGTGCTTCTCTCAGACACCAGCCCTAGGGAGAGTGTGCACTGCAGCTTGTACCACCCTGTGGTGACTTTATGCTATGACACACACTCCCTCCCTCCTTCCCTCCCTCCACTAGTCTCTCCATTCTGAGTGCCAGCCCTCTCTATGGCTAGTTCCCAGGGCCACTGTTTCGCTTCCTTCCTGTCTCCAGACATTGTGGAGGGGCTTGGTCAATCCCGAGGTGGGTTTCCATGTCTTTAAGGACCCCGAGAATCACCTGTGCTGGATTCTCACTGTCACTATGGTTTGTCCAGAGCCTAGTTAGTAAGGACTTAACCAGCACCAGAACAGCCCAGAATGAGGGGGCTTCAGACGTGGCTCAGCGGTAAAGACCGCTTGCTGTGTGCTCAGATCCACAGCATGTGTGTTGAGAGCAGAGTGAGGCTGTGTAGGCGTCTGCAACCTCCCTCGGCTTTGTGCTGGATGGAGACAGGATGGAGGCTCGCTGGGGCGGCTTAGCTCCCAGATCTGTGAGATACTATGGAGCAGGATCCAAAGTTGTCCTTTCTGGCCTCTGCATTCATATACCTGCACACGCAGAGACCGCATATACACACTCCACACAGATATACCACATACACACTAATAAATAAAATAAGCAAATTTCCTCAAATCCCAGAGCGAGCTCTAGCCTAAGCCAGAGGCAGCAGCACCCCAAGTCTGACACCCGCGAGAAGCCGGTGCTGAGAAAGGAAAGTGGTTGGCTTCTGATGCCCACAGAAGTGTTTGCTTTTTCTCTCGATGCACAGATCTCCCAAATGTTCTTTCTCCACACTGAACCCCCCACCCCCAATTTTATACATAGCAGATGGTGTTCAAACAAGTCAAGGAGCAGAAGCTGCAAAAGGCTTAAAAGAAAAAAAAAAGACAGTGAAACTCACATATTTCTTCAAACGATAAGATGAACTACAGATGTTTGAGGACTGGAGATGGTGCCGCCTGCGACTGCAGCCCCACTTAAAAGAAGAGTCCCTTATGTTTAACGTTGGACAAGCCCGGTAGCTGTCACGGCGTGATTTACGGAGGTTGTTTGTGAGATTTTATGTTACTGGAGACCTGGCAATGGAAACCCCATTCCTTCTGCCCATAGGCATTATCTCCTGGAGTCCAGGATGGGTTTGGCGCTCTAAGGCCGGTCTGTGGTCCTCTGGCTTCTTGCGTTCTGACCAATGCTTCCCTTCCATCCTGGATACTTGAACTGACCCCTCTGTGGGGATCTTGGTCCTTGGAAGAGTCCCGTTCCTACCTGACACCTGCAGTCAGATCACTCTCAAATTAAGCTTGACAAAGTTGCTAAAGGCGAAACAGTTGTGTGGCAGAATCCAGCTGCATATAGAAAACAGCTGCCTTCAAGGCTCCCCCCCCTTCTTCTTCTTAAGGAAGGAAAGAATCTCCATAGAATGTTTAAAATGTGAACATAAAGGTTATCTTAGAAAGGCCAGCAGAGCCTGTCATCAGAGAGAGCCATGGCTCTGGACAAAGCTGCCTTTGGGGTGACTTCTCACTCAGTCATAAATATAAATACCCACTGAATTCAGGGACCCAAGACCTTCTCCACATGTGAATTTCCTTCTTTGCCTGTGCCTCCCAAGGGTCTTTCTTTTATATCTTTGTTTACTTATTTATTTATGTGTGTGTGTTCACTTGCATGAATGTGCCACTTTACATATATATGCATATATGCATATATGTGTGTGTGTGTGTGTGTGTGTGTGTGTGTGTGTGTGTGTATCTTCCACAGTACAGATTCGGGGCAGCAGACTCAGGTCATCCAGCGTGGCAACAAGCAACTCCTGGGCCCCAAGGCTGATCTTTTTTATTTTAGAAAGATTTTATATATTTATTTTATGCATATGAGTACACTGTAGCTGTATTGATGGTTGTGAGCCACCATGTGGTTGCTGGGATTTGAACTCAGGAACTTTGGAAGAGCAGTCAGTGCTCTTAACCACTGAGCCATCTCTCCAGCCCAAGGCTGATCTTTTTTTTTTTTTTTTTTTTTTTTTTTTTTTTTTTAAGGAAACCATTTAATTAGAATTTGCCTACACTTAGAGGTCCCAAGGCTGATCTTAAGGATGCTGAAAGCACCATACCTTTTGGACATCCATGCCTATCCCCAGGTACAGCTAAGGTGGCCAGCTGTGAACTCAGACATTTAGGCTTATTAAAACATGTGCACATAGCCCTTCCTGCAGGTGGCTATGGAATTGGTATGAGTCCAGGCAGAGGCAGCAGGAGGAGCCCCCAGCCATCTCTGGTCTCTGGAGCTGAAATGTGTGCAGCCTTTGAAGTTACCACACCTCAGGTGCCAACCTCTGTGAGCCGCCTCAGAGGAGGAAATCACTCCTCTTTCAAGCAAGGGAGCCAATTCCCAGGGAGCTGAATGTTTCCACTAAGTAAGTCCTTGGAAAGTTATTTTCTAGAGGATGGGGGTGGGGGAGGGATGCTGGAGTGCGGTTTGAAGAATGCGAGTTAGGTAGGAGGTTGCCTGTCTAGACCAAAGAGGACCGCAGGAGGAGGCCAGGGTGAAAGTAAGGAGCTTTCAAAACCAATGCTGCTGAGCAGGCTGAGATAGCGCCATGGACGAAAAGTGCTTGTTGTGCAACCCTGAGGACTGGAATTCTACCTTAGAACCTGGAACCGGTGGTTGGCATCATGTGACCCCCGTCTGACACTCAGGGAGGGATGGTATCAGACATTTCATGGATATGCAGTGCAGAAGCAGAAGTAAAGAGAGACCTGCCTCCCAAACATGGCAGAAGGAAAGATGCCACTTCTGAAGAGTCATCCTTTCATTCCCCACCCCCCTACACACAGTGCACATCATGTATCCCTAATCCTCAAAATAAATCGATAAAATAATCTTAAAACTTTCACATCTCTGTGTTCAGAGGCAGGAGGATGGGAGGTAGGACTTCCTGAGATCTGGTCTTCATGTTTAACACAGTCATAGCCCTTGGCTCTTCATCATGACCCCGGGTTTGCTGGTGAGAAGGAGCCACAAATCTAAACCAGAATGATCTCTTGATGTCTTTGTCCTCCCTTCCTCTATATTCACACAAAACCCCACTGGGGAGCTCCTACAGTCACTCGATTCCTGCACAAAGGCTTACTTGTAAGCACACATGTTTCTTTCTTTCTTTTTTTACTTTCATGGTTTTAATTTTACATGTACCTTTTTCTTCTTTGAGACAGGGTCTTAGGTAGCCCAGGGAGACTTCGAACTCACCATGTAGCTGAACTCCAGAGGCTCACGACTTCACTTCTGAAGTGCCAGGATGAGACGTGTGTGTACAGCCATGCTCAGTGTGTGCAGAGCCGTGGATGGAACCGATTGCTTTGTGGGTGCTTGGCAGGTACTCTACCACTGGGACTGCATCTCCAGTTCTCGCCTTATACTTCTTTCCTCTGTGTGGGAATTCTGCACTGTCTAAGTGAAAGAGATGGCGACCGTGTAGGGGCCAAACTGCTCTGTGTCTGTCATGGGCCAATAAGGCTATTGCCTCTCTGCTTCCCTTGTCCTCTGCAGGCTGCACTCTTCTCTGAGCATGTTTCCTCATCTTCAAAGACCAGGGGACTTAATAGGATGATAGAAATGATTAAACTGGAGACAATGTACTGGTTCTGTGCCTGCCACCCAGCTGGTAATTAATAAGCAGTGAGCTTCCTGCCACCTGTAGGGAGATCCAGGTGAAAGAAAAACCAGACTATGGCTGGTGGGGTATGAGTAGACACATGACTGGACTGGGTACTGCATCCTAGCAACCACAACCCATCCTTAAATGATGCATGCATATAGTTAGTCCCAATTAGACCTGCAACAGCTAGAGCAGTGGTTTGCAACCTTCTTAATTCTGGGATCCTTCAACAAAGTTCCTTGTGTTGTGGTGACCCCCAACTAGAAAAATATTTCAGTTGCTACTCCATAACTGTAATTTTGCTACTGTTAAAAATAAGACTGTAAATATCTGATGTGCAGGACATCTGATATTCAACCCCTGTGAGAGGACTGTGGGTCGAGACCCACAGGTTGAGAACTGCTGATCTAGAACCACCCTTGAGTCAAGCCTCTGGGTAGAGCAGTGAGACATTATCTAGATTAGGTAAACCACAAGGCCTGCCTAGAAGGAATTTTCTTGATTAGGATTAATCAAGGGATTAATTAACATGGGAAGCCCCACCCTAAATTTGCATGGCACTTTCCTAGAAGTAGAACGCCAGTGAAAAGCTTCTGGTTTTTTGCCTTCTAGTCTTTGTCTCTTTCTGGCGAGTGCCTCTGCCAGTGCTGCTGCTGCTGCTGCTGCGTCTGTTGCTACCATCCTTCCTTGACATCAGAACCTGGTTGCTTTGGATGTTTAGCCTGGGCTGAAGAGCCATGACTATCCAAGAATCCTCCATGACTCTGGCACCAGGTTGGGATGGCGGAGGCATGTGGCTTCATGGACTGAGCAGCTCTTGCATTCTCTCTACAGTGTGAAGACAGCCATCGTTGGAGGATCTAGCCTTTATTGTACACGCTAATTGAATAAAGTTCTGGTTTTGTGTGCATTCATTTTATTGGTTTGTTCCTCTGGAGAAGCCTGATTAATACACATTCGTCTCAGACAGCAGCATCACCCCTAAGAAGTTCCTTCCCACAGCCTGGCTGAGATCTGGGTAAAGGGATACCAGAATTTTTCTTCTGTCCAGGTTCCCATCCCCACATCCATCCTTTTCCTTCTCTGCTTTTTACCTCATAGAAATGGACACACGTTGCCACCCTTGACTCCCTTTCCCTGCCTAGGTTGGGCCAATCCCAGCTCAGTTCCAGCTCTTACAGGCTTTCACTGGTTCACCAAGTTGTATTTTGTTGAAATTGTTACTTAGGTATGTCATTACTTCTCTGTTTGGGGTGAGAAGAAGTTTGTTCACGTATCCCAAGGAACAGTGTCACACAACACGCCTCCTGCCCTCAGTTCTGGTCCATGAGCCCCTTCAGGTCATTCACTGGTTTCTTTGATTGACATGCGGATACTGCTCAATACTATTTGTTGAGTGGATAAATGACGCAGACCCAAGTCTCAGGAGTTCTTGCAGGGTTATATTGATCTCCACCCCTTTCCACAGTGTTCCTTCCTTGAGATCTTTCATGTGCTTTGAGCTCGGTTCTCCAGCACACACTCCTGTGAATTGTGCTGCACATGCTCAGTGGGAGGTGGTCTCTATGCTGGTGTAGTTCTCCCTAGCCTGTAAGGTTCTGTGCCACCCTTGATGTGTGTACAGCTGGTGGTGAATTGGGAGAAGGGAAAGGTATTGAGCCACCATGGTTTACCCAGGAGTGGTTGCTCTCCAGTTCTGCCCATCCCTCTGGGGAAGGAGGGGTTTCAATCCAAGCTGAGCCAGAGTAATGGTTTCCCACAGGGCTCTTCTCTGAAGAAGAGCCAAGATCTATAAATATATGCTGTGCCTAAGGGCAAGCTAAATCAAGAGTAAATAGTTGGTGCGATGGTTAGAAAGACTGGATTAACGAACTAGTAAAGCACACCTCTGGGTGTGTCTGTGATGATGTTTCCAGAGATGAGTAGTTGATTATGATGAGTCTGATCTAACGAGTTGATTAACTTCCTGATGGATTAATAACATGATGAATATGATGGCATTATTGGGAGGTGGTGAGAGGTCAGAGGTGGAGTCTGGTTGGAAGAAGGAGGTCACTAGGAGCTTATCCTCAGGGATTACATCTGCCCTGCTTATTTCCTGTATTTCTTTTTCTCTATTTCTTGTTCTCCATGATATGAGCTTTCCTCTTCTGACCCTTCCCTGTTGTAATAGACTAAAACTATGAGATACAATAAACATTTCTTTAACCCCCACCTTGGGTGTTTGGTTGCAGTGACTCAAAAGCCTGACTAATAGAGTTGGTTCATAAATCATTTCTGCTCTGCCCTAAAATAGGCTCCTTGATTGTCTAGGGAGGAGCCTCTACCGCTGTTGGAGTAGTTGGCATCCTTGTTGTGGGGAAGGAGGAGTTGGAATGCTGAGCTCCTGACATGTGCCATTGATGACTGACCAACCGAGCCAAGCTATCGGGGAGCTCATTCTTCCCCATGGTATCTCTTACAGGACAGTGATGTTGGTGATGGAGAGGATGGTGGTAATAATAGAGTAAAGATGGTGATGGTGATGGTAGTGATGTGGTAATGGTGGTGGTGATGGTGATGGTGATGGTGGTGATGATGGTGATCACGATGATACCCTGCAGACAACCTGTCTTGTACAGCTGCAGCATAGGCCTAATGCAACCATCACATACTTTTCAAATGTATACGAATATATTCTCACTTTAGCTTAAGAATTGGACTGCACAGATGACTCTGTCCCAGGTGTTTTTGTACTGCAGTATGAGGAAGGCCCAGAAGGGGCACAATCCACAAGGATATTCTTTGCCCATTTTGGGTCCCAAACCTTCCCCTACACAGGGTCCTAGTGAAAGAGTAAGGACTTCATCATACCTGGTATGACCATTCAACCATTAGGAAACCAAATCATGGCCCTATAAGGTTCTACTCCAATGACATGATTTATGATAGGTATTTGTGGGCTTTGTGTCTTGATCAGGAATAGTCCATTGTGAAAATGCTGCTTGGGCTTGGCTTGCTGATGCTGGCAATGTAATTATGATTTAATTGATTAATAGGCACGGATGACTAGTAATTAAGGTATTACCTGTTAGCTTGGGAAAAAAAATCTCACATACCCAGCCCGTTGTTATTAGCCTATTGATGGAAGGGTGCCTTTGCTCCTGGGGAATCATAGAGTCAGTGCCCCTTTGCAGGGTGAGTTATAAAGAAAACAAATGACACTCATAAACCTATTTCTGGGAACCCACAGATTGTCCTTTCAGCCACTGTAAAGGGTGAGCTTGATTGATATGAAATTAGCCTTAAGCTCTGATCTGAAGGTGACCTGTCTAGGAGCCAGCCTTCCTGGAGGCTGGCATGGGTAGTCTATGCAAGTAGTCTACACTGTCTTCCTGGGCTTCTGTTGCCTCTTTCCTTCTTTGACTGTTGAAAACTTTCCTCTGTGGCTAACACTGAGGAACAATGTAACATGTAACTTCTAATTAAACTTTTCAATATGTGGCGAAATTGTACTGCATGAATAAGTAAAGGCTGCATAATGGAAGCCTATTAGCCCAGTGAATATACTCCTTTTAAGTCAAATTTCTATACCACTTCTGTATTATCTCCCATCAGAAGAGAACGCGCAATTACCAATTTTTATCTTATCTGGGATTATTATGAAAAAAGTAGTAAAGGAAACTTCATTCCAGGAGCCATAATGTGATTTTTGATTAATACGAGCTCTTATGTGACAAGAATATTTCTTTCCAGAAAAGTGAGCATTTGGCTTTCTGTGTGAACCGGCTTGAAAGCTATATCTCAGAGGAACGATTGTTCAGTAATTGAGCATATGCGTCTACGCAGAGGTCAGACTTGCAGGGCATTCCAAAGTATGAGCAAGGACGGTATTCTGGTTGGCATCGCCTGCCAACTTGACAATCTAACGTCACTGTGGGAAAAGTCTCAGTTGAGTATTGTCTTTATCAGGTTTGTCTGTGTGGGGTTGTCTTGATTGTTCGTTGATGTAGAAGGGCCTAGGCAACTGTGAGGAGCACCGTTCTCAGGCTGGTACTCCTGGGCTCTATAGAAAGCTCGATCAGCATGATCCTTTGAGCAAGCCAGCAAGCAGCATCCTTCCCTCCATGGCTTCTGCTTCAAGTTCCTGCCCTAATTTCTCTCAGTGATGAACTATGACCAGGAAGTGTCAGCCATATAAATCCTTTCCTCCAATAAGTGACTTTTGGTTCAGAGTTTTCTATCATCATAACAGAAAGGGAACTGGATGAAGAGGGAAAGGTTGGCTGGGCTTTATAAGTAATAGTTTAAAAACCAAATGTGTGTGTGTGTGTGTGTGTGTGTGTGTGTGTGTGTGTGTGTGTGCATGTGTGTGTGTGTGCATGTGTGTGTGTGTGTGTGCATGAGGGTGTGCATGTGTCTGCCTGTCTGTCTGTGTATGTGTCTGTCTGACTACATATGTACCATAACTCAAGGATAGAGGTCAAAGTACAGCATCAATGTCAGCCCTTATCATCTTCCTTATTAGAATCAGGATCTTTTTAATTTCTAGCTTGTCCGGGAACTTCTGAGGATTCATGTGGTGACGAGCGGGGAAAGCCTGGCTGTGCCCAGGTGACTGCAGAGGTGGAGTCCAGGCAGAACACTAGGGGTCTGGGGCATGGCCACATGTGACTGATGGCCACGGGATTATGGAGTTGAGTCTCCGGAGTGGCCTTGCCCAACCAAGCTCTAGACTGACTCACACCACGGTCCCACAGATTCTCCTCTCTCTGCCTCCATAAGAGTGCTGGGCTTACAGATGTGAACCACTGTACTGTCTGCCATTACATGAGATCTGTGGACCCAAACACAGGCCCTTCGCTTGACTGGCCTGTGGCTCATCTCCCCAGCCTCCTACTCTAATCAGTTGGTTCTTAGCCTATCTAACACAACATGGATGCATGTGTAACTGGTAAAAATTGACACAGAGATCCAGGTCACAAGTGCTTGGTAGAAGCCTCAACCTGGGTTCTGGTTTGAGCCAAGTCACATTCTCCTTTTAAAAATTTTTTAAAAAGTATTCATTTACTATATTTTGTTATGAATGTTTTCCTTGCATGCATGTATGTCCACCCTGTGCATGCCTGGTGTCTGTGGAGGTCAGAAGAGGGTATCGTATTACCTAGAGCTATGGTTATGGATAGGTGTGACCTAACCGAGTGAGTACCGGGAATCAAATTTGGATCTTCTGCAAGAACAAGTGTCCTTAACTGTGGAGCCATCTTTCCAGTTCCCAAAGCACATCCTTAAGGTATAAATGATACTTAAGACACAGATGTCCCTGATGTCAGCACCTTCTCCCATGCCAACTACATAAGGAAATGGTTTGGATCTGAAATCAAGTATTTTGAACTTATGCTCCCAAGAGAAGCAGGCTAAATATCGTTGCTTCTGCTCTTGACCTTGCGTGGGAGTGACCTGTATAGAGAACAGTCACTTGGGAAGTATCAGGGAGGACAAGGAGGGAATTGCTCCAGTCCTTTGCAAAGAACCCAAGGAGAATCAGTATCTGTGCTCAGCTGTCTTCTAGAGGTGCCAGAGATTGACCTTCAGTGCCCATGCCAGTTAATTTTGTCAACGTGACACAACTGAGAGTCATCTAGGAGGACAGAACACCAATTAAGGAAATCCTTCCATCAGACTGGCCTACAGGCCTCTGTCTGCTTGGAATTTTTCTTGAGTGTCAATTGATGTGTAAGAAACCAGTCCGCTGGTGGGTAGGGCCACACCTGAGCAGGTGGTCCTGGGAGTAGAAGAAAGGTGCTCATGACTCTGGAAGCAAGCCAGCAGGCAGCATTTCTTCATGTTTTCTGCCTCAGCCTCTGCCCGAGCCCTGCCCTGATCCCTAGCAGTGATCCACTGTGACCAGGATGTGTAAGCCAAATAAACCCTTTCCTCCCTGTCTAAGGGTTTTACTGCTGTGAACAGACACCATGGCCAAGGCAACTCTTACAAAGAACATTTAATTGGGGCTGGATTACAGGTTCTGTTACAGTCCATTATCATCAAGGCAGAAGCTCTTGGCTGGGTCCAGGCAGATGTGGGGGTGGAGGATATGAGAGTTCTATATCTTCATCCAAAGGCAGACAGGAGAAGACTAGCTTCCAGGAAGCAAGGAGGAGGGTCTTAAAGCCCGTGCCTACAGTGACACACCTACTCCAACAAGGCCACACCTCCAAATAGTGCTGCTCCCTGGGCCAAGCATATTCAAGCCACCACACTCCCCAAGTTCATTTCTTTTCTTTTCTTTTTCCAAGTTGATTTCTTTTTGCTCCCAGAGGAGCAGAAAGAAAACTAGGAGGTTCTTGAATGGCTCTGTTTGGGACTGTCACCTGCCCTGACTGTGCAAGAATCCTAGCCTATCTGGAACCCTGCTTTCCTAGCTAGGAAACCAAGATGTCACCTTCACATGGACTGTCTTAGCTTCCTGTTGCCATGACAGAATACCTGAGAAAATTAAGTTAAAGAAAGAGAGATTGATCTTGGCTCACAGTTTTGGAGGTGTCGTCTGTGCGTATTTACAAGGCTCGATAGTTTTCAGGCTGTGGTGAGTTGGAACATCATGGCAGGGAGAGTGTGATAGGGCAAAGCTGCTTACCTCACAGGGGCGGTCAGGAGTCAGAGAAAGGGGGAAGAGAAGGAGGGGGAAGACTGCCAGGAAGGAGGAAGAGAGGGGGAGGTCAGAGGGTAAGTGAGGGTGGATCAGGAAGAAGGGAGAAGGAAATAGGGAGAGGAAGAAGAGGGAGAAGAGGCAAAAAGGGGGACTGAGGGAGAGAGAGAAAAGGAGAGTGGGGGATAGAGAAGGAGTGAAGAAGAGGGACAGAAAGTAAGGAGAGAGAGGAAGGAGAGGAAACATGGCAGTTGAAGAAGATGGGGAAGACGGGAAGAGGATGAAGAAGGGAATGTAATGGGGAGGAGAAAAAGGGAGGGGTAGTGAAATGGGGAAAAGGGAGAGAAAAAGAAGCACTGGGGATAAAATACCCCCACCATGGCATGTATTCAGAGACCGGCTTCCTGGGATCAGGTCCCACCTCCTAAAATGCCTGCGGCCTCTCAGTAGCCTGTGGAGCCCATAAGCCATGGGTGAGGCCAGAGTTCTCAGGAGTTCCAACACCTCCGAACACTGCTACATCAGGGACTAAGCTTTCAACGCGTGAGCTGGTCGGCCGCTGCTCATTTCTAAACCACAACGGGGGTTTACTGTGAGAACCAAGGGTGACATTTGAAATTCCACCTCGCCATTTTGTTTTTGTGAGCCTTGGTCTCCTGTGATCTCAGATGTGTAGCTGAGAATGACTTTGAACTTTTGCTCTTCCTGTCTCCACTTCCAGAGCGCTAGGATTACAGAAGCGTTTCAGGACTCTTGGTTTATGTGGTGCTGGGAATGGGAGCCAGGGCTGTGTGCATCCTACCAACAGGGCTACAGAGCGAGGGAGACAATGTTGTAACAGACAGTCATAACTGTACCAAGTGAACCATACAATCCAAGGACTAGCGCCCGGCCACATTCTCCTAGACACCTCTGATGGTTTGTATATGATTGGCCCAGGAAGTGAGCCTATTAGGAGGTGTGGTCTTGTTGGAGTAGGTGTGTCACTGTGGGTGTGGGCTTAAGACCTTCACCCTAGTTGCCTGGAAGTCAGTCTTCCACTAGCAGCCTTCAGATGAAGATGTAGAACTCTCAACTCCTCCTGCACCACGCCTGCCTGGATGCTGCCATGTTTCTGCCTTGATGACAATGGACTGAACCTCTGAGCCTGTAAGCCAACCCCAATTAAATGTTGTCTTTTATAAAACTTGCATTGGTCATGGTGTCTGTTCACAGCAGTAAAACCTTAACTAAGACAGAAGTTGGTACCAGAGACTGGGGCATTGCTGTGATAGGCCTGACCATGCTTTTGTTTGGAAGAATGTGTATTTTGGGACTTTGGATTTGGAAAGCCACAGAATTCTTTAAGTGGGGCTTAATGGGGCAGACTTGTAGGAATATGGAAGACAGTGGTGCTGAGGGTCATTTGAACTGTGTAGGCCTGATGGCCCAAGAGGTTTCAGTGGAGAAGAACTTTAATATGTGGCTGAGAGACTGTTTTTGTGATGTTTTGGTAAAGAACGTGACTACTTTTTGCCATTGTCTGAAGAGACTGCCTAGGGCTAAGGTAAAGAGATTTATATTAATTGCATCTGCAAAGGAAGTCTCAAAAAAGCCCAACAAAGACTTTGTTCTCTGGTTAAGTCTGATGAAGAGAATTTTGAACAAACATAGCAAGCTGAGAAAGGAAAAGTACAAAATATATAGTTTGAGTATTAAAGGGACTCCAGGAAGTGAAATGGAGCTAAATTCAAGGATATTAAATTGAATTAAAGGAGTGGTGACCTTGGGGGCAAGATTCACCCAGTTAACTTTAGGTCTAGGCATGATCATACAAGCCTTTAATTCCAGGAGGCAAAGATAAGCAGATCTCTGAGTTCAAGGCCAGCCTAGAACAGAGCAAATTCTAGGTGAAGAAAAAC
Source organism: Apodemus agrarius (assembly GCA_964023405.1). Lineage (NCBI taxonomy): Eukaryota > Metazoa > Chordata > Mammalia > Rodentia > Muridae > Apodemus > Apodemus agrarius. The sequence goes on along the minus strand of OZ030017.1, from coordinate 74,209,235 downwards.
TTAAATCTAGGCTTGGTGGACCACACCTTTAATCTCAGTGTTTAGGAGACAGGCATGCGGATCTCTTGAGTTCAAAGTCAGTTTATGGAGCAAGATTTAGGATAGCCAACAGGCAGTGAAGGAGCTGGGAAAAAGGAAGCCAGTGATAATGTAATAGAACAAGGGGGCCAATGTTCCAGCTTCTGCAAGCAGCAGAACTCAGAAGAGACACAGATAAGCCATGTGTCTCTGGCTTTTATATTCAAGAGAAGAAGGAGACTACTGGGACAATTGATGCTGGCTAGCTGGAGCTAAGAAATTAGTGGTGATTAAGAAAAAACCAGCATCACTGAAGTGAAATCCTCTGGGAAGTGTTTTCTGAGAGCACAAAGAAGCTATGTTCCAGATAGCCAAGGTTGTACCTCATGCTGCAGCTGTACTTGGTAACGTGTAAGAATCATCCAGGTGGTACTGGTTTTGAAGGCATGAAGGTGTCATGAAGAACAGCTGGGGCTTGGTACTGTGAGAGGACATGGAAGGCCATTGGTGAAAGTGTACCCTCAGTTGTAATTGACAGCCCAGGACTGAAGGGGTCATGCAAAGGAGTTGAAGCTGGGTACCATGAAGAGAGCCTCATAAGAGGCTTTGTTGAAGCATAGTTGCAGTGGAAGACCCTAGCATATTGGAGATGCCAGTACCATGGGATGACCACCAAGACCAGCAGTGGCAACGGAGTGGATCAACCTGAACTTAGAGTTCTACAGAGGGCAGAGCAGGAGAAGTGACACCAGCTCTTTGGAGATGCACAGAAGATCATGTGTGGATCTCAGACATTGGAACAAGAAGCTGTGAAGCTGAAATTGACTTGGGGTACCCAAGATGTTAAAGGTGCCAGAGTCACCAGGATGCCTACCAAGGAAAGCTGCTAACAGGGAGTGGAACAAGTTCAGGAGAAAGAACCTTGTTGAAGTCAACAAAGATGAAAAAGGAGTTGGATATCTGAAGACTGCTTTGCCATCAGACATGGAGATGCAGAGTTTGGACTTTGCCCAGCTGGTTTCCTGTCTTGCTTGGGGGATTACAGTTAAGTGATTGGATGAATCTCAAAAGAGACCTTGAACTTTGGACTTTTAACACTGTTGAGACTGCTATAGACTACAGGGACTTTTGAAGTTGGACTAAATATATTTTACATTATGCTATGTTTAAATATGGCCCCTATAGACTCAAGCTTGAACAAGTCTTTGGGGGCCAGGGAGTGGAATGTGATGGTTTGCATATGATTGGCCCAGGAAGTGAGCCTATTAGGAGGTGTGGCCTTGTTGGAGTAGGTGTGTCACTGTGGGTGTGGGCTTAAGACCTTCACCCTAGTTGCCTGGAAGTCAGTCTTCCACTAGCAGCCTTCAGATGAAGATGTAGAACTCTCAACTCCTCCTGCACCATGCCTGCCTGGATGCTGCCATGTTTCTGCCTTGATGACAATGGACTGAACCTCTGAGCCTGTAAGCCAACTCCAATTAAATGTTGTCTTTTATAAAACTTGCATTGGTCATGGTGTCTGTTCAAAGCAGTAAAACCCTAACTAAGACAACACCTTAACTGCTCTGCATGTCTTTATGTTCATTCCATCCCAGAGAAACCTTGGTTGGTACAGGAACCCTAGTCTTATTTGTTTCACCTCTGGCAGAGGTGGGGATCACTGCTGGGGGGGGCACACATTGCTAAGAAAGTAGAGTGAGATTTTGGTAGAAGGATGGATGCCTACAGTAGCACATCACCTTTAGCCAGTTTTCTTCCAGAAGTTTTTCAGATTGAAAATAATTGGGACTGGGGAGATGCTAAGCACTTGCTGTGTCAGCATGTGATTCTCAGAACTCACAGAAAAAGCAGGGCATGGAGTCTGATGCCTATAATTCTAGAGCTGGGGAGGTGGAGACAGGAGGATCTCCAGAACTCAACAGTCAGCCATTCTGGCCAAATGGATGAGCTCCAGGCACACCGAGAGATTCTTCAGAAAACAAGTATAAAGTACAATTGAAGAAGACACTCTCCATCAGCCTCTGGCTTCCACACACATGTACATACATGTGCAACTGGAGCACACATGTCAGTACATGCCCTCCCCCACAAATTATCTGGGCAAGAATGAAAGCTCTTGTACATGTCAGGATGTTCCCAGCAGCACTGTATGTAGAGCAGAAACTTGGGATGAACAAAAACATGGAGAGGGAACTTTCGTTTAGACACCCCGTGGTGCATTTAAATTCTGGGATCCTGTCTGTCAGTTAAAGGTGACCTCAGCACCTGATATAGCTGTCTCCTAAGAGGCTCTGCCAGTGCCTGACAAATACAGAGGGGGATCCTCTCAGCCAACCATTGAACTGAGCACAGAGTCCCCAATGGAGGAGCTACAGAAAGGATCCAAGGAGCTTTGAAGGGGTTTGCATAGGGGGAACAACAATATGAACCAACCAGTACCCCTGTGCTCCCAGATACTAAGCCACCAACCAAAGAGTACACAGGGAGGGACCCATGGCTCCAGCTGCATATGCAGCTGAGGATGGCCTTCTTGGACACCAAAGGGAGGAGAGGCCCTTGGTCCTGAGAACGCTTGATGCCCCAGTATAAGGGAATGCCAGGACAGGGAAGCAGGAGTGGGTAAATTAGTGAGCAGGGGGAGGGGGATGGAATAGGGGGTTTTCAGAGGGAAAACCAGGAAAGGGGATAATATTTGAAATGTAAAGAAAGAAAATATCTAATGAAAAAATATAAAAAGAATAACACACACACACACACACACACACACACACACACACGGTGATCTCATCAGGTCATCCAACATTGTGGGAGTATGTGGCCGTGGATAGGTGGGGACCCAGGGATGATACAGTATTAGTCACTTTTCTGTGCTATGATAAAAGCCAACCTAAGGAGAGTTTATTTTGGCTTATAGTTCCAAAGGGATGGGAGTCCATGCTGGGAGACAGGGGCATGGCAGCAGGCAGCAGGCAGCAGGCAGCAGGCAGCAGGCAGCAGGCAGCAGGCAGCAGGCAGCAGGAGCACCTTAAGCAGAGAGAGCAAGCCGGAAGAGGCAGAGGGTAGAGGTCTAATCTGGAAGCCCAGACCCTGCAATGTCCTTCCTCTAGGCAGCCCACAGCACCTAAACATCCCGACAACCACATCTACAGGGGGTAAATAAATGCTCACATTTCTCATCGAAACCTCCACGTCGCTAAGATAGTAAACAGTCAGGGAGGGGGCTTAGCCAGTAAAAGGTCTTGTTGCCAAATTACAGGAAGTGGGCTCGATACCCTTGATTCGTACCGAGGAGGAGAGAGGCAGCTCATTCATGTTGTCCTCTGATCTATCTCCACATACATGTCTTGGCACATGTGATCATGCAGACACCCCCCACACACACACAAGCACACTCCAAACAAACAATACATAAATTAAGTAAAAAGATAATTATTTTAGAATAGCTGACTTGAGAGTTACCTTATAGTCTCTCTTTTTTGTTTATTTCTATATTTTGATTTTTAGAAATACTTGATATGGATTGCATGTAAGTTTTAAAAAAATGTTTAAGAGCACTGGCTGCTCTTATAGAGGATGTGAGTTTAGCTTAGTTCCTAAAATAACTGCTTGTAACTGCAACTGCAGGAGTCCAATGGCATCTGAGGGAACTGTGCACACACACACACACACACACACACTCACACTCTCACACACACACACACACACACTCACACACACTCACACACACTCACACACACTCACACATTCACATACACACATACATTCACATATACACTCATACCCTTACACAGTCTCTGATACACACATATTCACATATACACAATATATATATACACAATATATATATATATATATATACATTCACACATACACCCTCTTTTGCACACACACATACACATGTTCTCTCATTCACACACATACTTTCTCTCACACATATATTTACACACATCACACACCACATGAAATAAAAATAAAACAAATGTTTAAAAAAAAGCGTGATTGAAAAAAGTCAATAATGTCCGGGAATGCGATTAGATTGTCTGGACCTCTGAGAGCCCTGGGCTTCATTCTCAGCATCATGGGAACTGGGGCACGATGACATGCACCTGTAATTCCAGCAGGTGGAGGCAGGGGGATCAAGAATTTGACGTCATCCCGTGCTATATAATCTGGAAAGGAAAAAAAAAAGGCAGCAAAATGTTTTATAATGTCTGCTTTTTAAATTGAGTCTGAAGGATAATAAAAGTTCCTATGAAAGCAGTGTGCGGTGGAGACTTCAGGGGTTTTGAGGTCCTTGTTTTTGTTTCTTTTGGAGCTGGGGTTAGGACCCAGGATGGTAAGGAATGACCCCTGACCCCTGTGCTTTCTTAGGCTGGACACCCACGCAGTGCTACCCAGAGAGGCCTATGCCTTTTTGGTATGTACCTGCGGTGCTCGGAAATTAGCAGAATTCAGTGACATTTCCAGCACCGCCGCTTCTACTTCCGTAGCAGCCCACTTCCGGCTGGCATGGGGTAACCACTTTGCTCCTCACAGCGACTACATCTGGTGAGACACAGGCTCTGAGCGCTAACTCACTGTCTGGTGCACCTGTGGTCCAAACAACTCCCCATAGGTCTGAGAAAACAGGCACTTGGAGGAAAGAGTCCTGCAAAGCAGTGCTGGAGACCCCAGACGTCTTCCAGGGGACCCTGGGCCTCTTCCCAGCTTGGCCACACAGTTGTGGGGAAACAAAAGGTGCCAGGGCTCACGACAAAGGGTAAGTGGTGGTCCCAGGCAGGCCTGGCTCCTGCCTGAAGTGGGCTGGCACCAGCTCCTGCCCACTGCTGACCAGCACTCCGAAGGAGGAGGGATAAATTTACTCAGACAGGCAGGGTAATTGGCTTCTTCCTCAGGACTGTCTCCCTTTTGAGGCAGAAGGCTATAACTGGAAGGCCACAAACACTGGCTATTTGAGGAGAAAGCCACCAAAAAGCGGGCATCCAGGGGCCCCAGGTCTTGAGCCTTGTCATTAAGACCCTGGGCTGTGGTTTGGCCAAGACTTTCTAAAACCTGTTCTGAACTCAGCACTGGAAAGCTGCCAAGCTCAAAACCAACCTGTAGGCCCTTTTTACGAGGGGAGGCCAGAGCTGCCGGCCCTGTGAGCTGACCTCAGCTGGCCTGCGGCCTGGCCAGTCCTCCCAGTCTGCCTCTCCCACCTTTCCCGTAGCCATTTAGAATTTGCATCAACAAAGGAAGCACCAAGCAATAAATATGCCAAGACATTTTTTTTTCTCGTGAATTTCTCAAGTTGTGTATGGTACCCCAAATAAAAACCTCATCTTTTCTAATTGTGAACCAATATTTAAAATAATATTTCTGCCAGGTAGGGTCCCTGTCTCAAAACATGGAACTTACTGATTTGGCTGTGCTGTCAAAGGATCCTTCTCTCTCTCTCTCTCTCTCTCTCTCTCTCTCTCTCTCCCTCTTTCTCTGTGTGCATGCGTGTGTGCACGTGTGTGTGTGTGCACGTGTGTGTGTGTGTGTGTGTGCACACGTGTGTGTGTGTGTGTGTGTGTGTGTGTGTGTGTGCATGCTTGGATGTATATATATTCCTGTGTACAGATGTATCTATGGCGGTCCAGGGGCTGCTGGAAAGTGCCTTTCTGGACTGCTCTTCACATTTATATTAAGGCACAAGTTTCATACTTGAACCCAGAACTCTTAAGAGTCACGTAGCCTAGCTCTCCAGCTTGCTTCAGGGATCGCGTGTCTGTGTCTTCTGACTGCCAGATTTGCAACCGAGTTACCAGGCTATCCAACGTTTGCATGCTAGTGTTCCAAATCCAGGTCTTCATGCTTGCACCGAAGGACTTTATCTCTTGAGCCATTTCCCCATCCCCATTTCTTATTCTTAAACAGATAATATATTTGCATAGCTCAAAATGGGTAGCAAAAAGAAACTAGTCCAATACAGAATCCAGTGGAAGCACACCCTCTATGGCAGACCCCAGAGGTACCCTCCAGTGCCCTGCCAGTTCCACCACACAGGGATTTCCCCAGCTCAGACAAACAAGGTCACACTCCTTGCTCTGTTACAGCACTCTTTGCCTTTTAATCCGACCATTTTGTTACACAAAACCATTCTGCAAATTGCTCCCCCGATGGTCCATTAAATTCATTTATTTTCTTCTTATTAGGTCTAGAGTTCTTTTGAACCAATCGATGGATTATTCTTTCTTGAGCTTGGCTCCTAGGATGGGCATTTAGGTGGTTTCCAGTCTTTTGGCCCTTGCACACTGTGCTCCAGTAAACAACAGACTCTTGGGTCACTTCCCAGAATTCCATGTGGGTGAGGGTATTTGTAGGATAAATTCCTAGAAGACGAACCTCTGGGTGACAGTCCTAACATTTCTAATTGTGATAGATATTGTCATGCTGCCCTTTATGAAAGCTATGATAATTGATATCCCCACAGCAATGCTGGACTCGGTTAGTTAGCAACCATTCTGTGAGAGTTCTACGAAATGTGACTGCGGGCTACGGTTTGCCCATAGGATGCCAATTAGTAAACTCAGTTTTTTTTTCCCCCAAGCTGTAGCAGACAAATGGCTCTGGCCCCAGCCTGTACACTTAGGGACTCACCTTCAACTCCTAGGTGCACACCCCTTCCATCTGACACGGGCCTATGGCCAGTGTTGACCTCAGAGATGACTGGTTTAGGGCATGTCATGTGAGTTAAGCTGTGCAATTATACTTGTGCATGTGTGCACGTGTGCCCACACACAAGCATACACCAACATGCTTGGCCTTTTCATGTCGACTCTGGGGCTCAAACACAGGTCCTCACGCTTGTGAGGTAAGTGCTTTACTCTCAGGGCCATCTCTGCAGCCCTTGTGGGCTGCTTACTAGATCGGTCAGCCATTATTCTGAAGTTGCCATTTGTAGGGATACTGTGGGCATGGGGATTTGAGGGAACACTTATACTCCAAAATCCTTTCTGAAAAGAGTTTCAGTTGAAACAGGAGAATAGTGTAGAGAAAGGCGGTGTCCTGGGCATAGCCTCGGAACTCCCAGACCAAGATAATTGTGCCGGATTTCCAGGTGACTGGATCTGGTCATGTCCTCACGACCTTGCCTAGGTCCTTGCTGTCAGCTTTTTAATTGTTTAATTAGCTTTTTTGGTTTAATTTAAAAATTTGAACCAGAATCTCATGTAGCCCAGGCTGGACTCAAGCTCACCCTGTAGCCAAGGATGACCTCAATCATCTGATTTTCTGTCTCTACTTTGAAAGTGCTGGGGTCACAGGTGTGTGTCACCACATCTAGTTTATGCGGTGCTGAGGACACAGTCCAGGGCTCTGCATGCTGGGCGAGCACCCGGTCAATGGAGTTGCTCAATGAGCCCTCTTTTCATCTTTTTATATGGAGAGACATTCCCTGGGTTATAAAGCCTTCATGTGCACAGAATGTACCTTTTAAAAATGGTTCCAGATGGGAGAAGAAATCACATGTACATGAATATACCTCACCTGTGTTTATCTCCGGGATCATGGGGATTCTCAGAGCTGATTTTATTGTTTTTGTTTTTGTTTTTTCCAAAGCCTTTGTGTTCGACCTTTCTGTTCAGTTCTAGTAATGACCTGAAAATCCGCCTTGCAGGCAAAGCTGGAAACTGGCTTGCTGCCCACGAAGAGATAGGAACGGGATCTGCTACACATCTGGAATGGCCTATCAGGAACATTTAGATTTAACATCACAGCAGTGACAAACCTCCCGCGCTGAGGACAGGGGACAGAGACATGTCCTGAAGCATTTCTCTTTGTTCCGACTACATGCAGCTGCCAGTGTTGGAAGATTTTTGACCTACACGATGATAATTTATAAAAGCGAGGGAAGCAGTAATGATTTATATAAGCTACGCAATGTCTCTTTGTACTTAAGGCTGAAGTAAATTAGATAGCAGCCTGGAGCCCTGGCACAGTGTTTTGTTTGAGGAAGTTTCCAGAGATCAAAAAATATATGAAAAACATTGGAAAAGGACATGAGTTTTTTTGGTAATTCTTTTAAAGGTTGGAATATTATTTCTCCTCCCAAACTCTATCAGATCCGTGCTCCCTGGGGGCCCAGCGAGCACTCACAGCCGTCTAGCAGAAGAGTCTGAGGACCACTGGCCTTCCAGAGGAGCTCCAGGACCCTCGCACCTACGGAGCTCAACAGCCAGCTTCTTAACTCTGCCCTTAATCCTCAGACCCCCCTTGGTAGTTTGCTCATCTCTGTATTCTTCAATTCTTCGTTGGAAGGAAAGCCAGGTTTTTAACCCTAAGGGTGTTGTCACATGGGGCTGTAATGAAAATTGGATTCAAATATGGCCCTGTGAAAACTTTTAGCCCCATTTTGAAGATTTTATTTATTTTTTTATTTATTATGTGTGTATGTGAATATATGCCACATGTGTTCAAGCTCCTGCTGCAGTCAAAAGAGAGCACTGGGTCTCCTGGAGCGAGGGTTACAGGTGGTTGTAAACTGTCCAACACAGATTCTGAGAACAGAACTTGGGTCCTCTGGAAGAGCTATGTCACACGTCACACCCTGGCTCCCGGGTCTTCCTGCTCTGATGACGACACCCGAGAGCTATGAGCCAAAAGGAACCTTCCTTGAGTTGCATCTTCTCGGGTATTTTGTCACAGAACTAAAAAAAGGGGGAAAAAAGTCTCATATACCTGCCAAGCAGTTTGTTGGTTTGTCAAGGAACCTTCAAATCCACCCACCTCAAAGACAGAGAGGCAGAACCTGTCTCACGGGAGGACTCGAGGAGTAAGAGATCTAGGGAAGCACAGAAATGCGCTTAGAATTTAACTCTAAACGCTATGTCTACTTTCCAGACCTCTAGCGGGAGCGCTTAGCCACCCAAGCGCTTGCTGCACAGGCGTGGGGGGTTTGGATCCTCTGGATCTGTGGAGAAACACTGGGTGAGTGTGTTGGTTCACTAAATACCAGCCTCAGAAGGTGGAGATGGGATCTGTAGGGTAAACAGGCTAGAGAGAAGCCATATTGACAAGTTCTGGATTTGACCGAAAGACTCTGCCTCGATGAATAAAACACAGAGCGATGGAGAACGATTCCTAGTGTCAATGTTGGATTTCCACAGGCATGCCCCCAGACACACGTAAACATGCACACATCCTCCACACATATAAATATGCATACATATATGAGTGCATGACACATCCGCAGACACAAGAACAAAAATATCAAAAGAATTACAGACACCAAATCCTGAGTGTCAGGACAGCGGAGCAAAAAAGCTCCAACCTCAAAGAAAATCCCGGTGGTTGGAAAGAGAGGAAAGGTTTAAGGGTCTGGTGAGGGAGGGTGAAGCAATTAGGAGAAGGATGCTCATTTGGTCATCTTGGCCAGGCACCTGCAGGCACCAGCGTCTCTGTCCCTTGCTGCTCCCAGGCATAGAGCGTCTCCTTTAGGAAGGCTCTTCGGGAGACACTGTGTGCTGTGATTAAAATCTTTTAATTAAGGGAACGTTTGCACAGGATGCAGCATGTGGGCTGAAGGAGAGTTTGCTTAAATTGGAATTTTTTTTTCTCCCTCTTAACTAGAAAAATAATAAGATGAACCCTGCTTTGTGTAATTAAGGAGGACATGTTCTGAATGGGGCCTCGGGAGCCAGGCGAGAATGAATTTGTCTACGCTTTTGTTCGTCCCCTCCTGGTTCTGATTTTAGTATCACTCTTTGCTGTGACCCAGCGCTGTGACAAAAGCAACCTCGGGATGGCGAGGTTTACCTGGCTCACAGTTTGAGGGCACAGTCTTATTTCTGTTGCTGTGATATGGTTGATACCCCGACAAAGGTAACTTAGGGAAGAAAGGGGTCATCTTGGCTCCCACCTCCAGGGTACAGTCCACCAGCGCCGGGAAGCCAGGGCAGCAGACGCTCCAAGCAGCCGGCCACATCCCATTCACGGCCACGGGGAGAGGGAATCGAGGGCAGGCATTTTAGCTCTTAGCCAGCTTTCTTTTAACTCTTCTATAGTCCAGGCCCCTCCACCACGGAACGGCGGCTCCAAATTACAGACTGAGTCTTCACCCATCTAGACAGTCTCCCACAGACATGCCCACAGGTCAGGTGAGCGTAGGGAGCGTCTGGCTGATGATCTAAATTAATCACCGCCCGGTTCATGATGGTGGCGCAGGCACAGAGGCAGCTGCTCAGCCTGCGTGGCGGGGAGCAAGCAGAGATGGATGCTGCATTCGGCTCACTGTCCCCTTTCTGCTCAGCTTATGGGACAGCGTCGCCCACATATAGGATGAGTCTTCCCATGTCAATGAACCTAATCTAGAAAATCCCTTTCGGAATCTGCTAGGTGATTCTAGATCCTGCCACGTTGACAGTCAGGATTAACCCTCCCAGCACTAGAACTCCTGACCTGCAGACACTGAGGCCCGAAGCTTGTTGTCTAGCCTTTGTGCTAGTTGCTTAGCTGATCCATCTCCGTCACTGCAGAATCCCCAGAGGTGTGCACAGGGTCTCTTTCCTTTTCTGTAGCTAAGGCCAAAGCTCCTTTGCAGGGCCACTTTCCTTGGAAAGCTCATCTGGAGAAGCAGCTAAGAAAAGAGATGATTCTTAAAAACCATTTTTTTCCCATGTTGCCATTAATATTTTTTAATTTGTATTTGGAGGGCCCCCAACATGTCCTTTCCAACTGTGACTGTCCTAAGCTCTCTGTTCAATCTCAGCTGTCCTCAGAGGCGGGCTACAAGCTGTGCGAACATTTCCTGGGTAGTTAGTTGCCTTTCGGTGCTGAACCTGGGCAGGCGAGAGAGCATGCTCACCAGGACCTTGTGCTGCTTTGACTAGGGATGGCTCTCACAGACTCACGTGTTGGAATGCTTGGCCCATAGGGAGTGGCAGCATTAGGAGGTGTGGCCTTGTTGGAGTGGGTGTGCCCTCGTCAGAGAAAGTGTGTCTCAGTCTCCTTCCTGCTGCCTTCAGACTGAGATGTCGAACTCTCAGCTCCTTCCCCAGCACCATGTCTGTCTGCATGCTGCTGTGCTTCCTGCAATGCAGACAATAGACTAAACCTCTGAACTGTAAGGCAGCCCCAGCGAGGTAGTTACCTTTAAAAAGAGTTGCCACAGTCATAGTGTCTCCTCATAGCCATAGAAACCCTAAGACAGACAGATGTCACCGCAGCTGCACATCTGGACTAACTTCCTCCCACAAGGCTCCGCCTCCTAAAGGTTCTCCCTCCACGCTCCAGTAGTGTCACAACCTGGCAACCAAGCTATCAGCCCGAGAGCCTTTGGATACTCTCATCTAAACCCCATCGTGCCTTGCTAAGTCCGAATCCAGTTGTGATACTGGATGGTGGGGGTGGGGGGTGGGGGTGGAGGACACGGCCCCGCAGTTTGGATGCATCTGCTCAGGTAGAGGATCAGGGTTTGGTTCTCAGCACCCAGGTTAGGTAGCTCGCACCTCCCCGGCCACTTTATTTCAGGGGGACTAACACATTCTTTTGGCTTCTTCAGGCACCTGTACATATATCGTATGCATATAGTATGTAGGCACACACATATGCACATCTTTTTCAAAAGGAGCATAATGACAGAGCTTTTCTGAGAGAGTCTCTTCATGCCCAGCATCCATCCAAAGTTTGGGCAGGAGACACAGGGGCCAGGAGGGTGGAAGAAACACATGCAGCTGTGCTTTCTGCTTGAAATCTTATTTATTTATTTATTTATTTATTTATTTATTTACTTACTTATTTGTCACTGTGTGTGTGAATGTGTGTGTGTATGTGTGTGTGTGTGTGTGTGTGTGTGTGAGTGTGCCTGCCAACATGGTATATGTATGAAGCCATGTAGTCCATGTGTACGCATGAGGTCAGAGGGCAGAATGAAGTTAGGTATCAAACTCATGTCAGGCTGTGTCGCCGAGTCATCCTGCCAGCCTCTCCTCTCCTGTGCTTGTTGCATCAAATTCCCTTATACCCAGGATCTCACATGCCCGGCAAGAGCTCTACAAACTGACCCACACCCTCAACGGTGCTTCTGCATTCAAAGAATAGTCCTCAACTAAATGTGTGCAGAATTAGAAAAAAAAAATTAAGGGGTCAGGGATGGAGCTCAGTTGGCAGAGTGCTTGCTTAGTACAGGAAAGGTCCTGGGTTCGATCCCCAGCATAGGCTGAAACGGGCATGGTGGTGTGAACTTGTTATTCTGTTTGCTAGAAGGAGGCTTCCAAGTGGGCTTCCTCAAGGGCCAGGCAAAACCATCTTTGGAAGTGAGATGTCCTTAGTCCCTATGCCTACCCTGATGTTTACTTCCTTCCTTAATGTCCCCTGACTAGAGTCAAGCAATCAGTGAGGTTCATGCCTTCAGAACCCTGTCTTTGGCTCCCCAACTTTCATAGCCCAATTGTGTCCTGGAAGATTTTGTTTGTCAGTCTTGTCTTAGGAAGGGAAGACCTCAGGTAACTGTGAGCTTCAGGAAGGGAGGGGTGTGTGTGTGTGTGTGTGTGTGTGTGTGTGTGTGTGTGTGAGAGAGAGAGAGAGAGAGAGAGAGAGAGAGACAGAGAGAGAGAGAGACAGAGAGAGACAGAGAGAGAGAGAGAGCATCATGCATGTCAGGAACGGTACAGGGGGACAGCCCCATCTGTTGTATCAGGAAAGTGTTGAGGAAAAGTCTTCACCTCATGATAGAGTAAGATATACTTAAGTCTAGCCTTCCGTGGCCTTCCTTCCTTGACCTATTTTAGTGGGCTATAATGTTGGGTGTGCCCAGATCCTCTGTCTGGAGTTAATTGGGATTAATTACTGCTAACTCCATTGTCTCATTTATGTTGGCTAGACTCATTAGTAGCTTTTCAAAACGCTTTAAGGATGAAAGGGTTGCTGCTTATAAAGCGAGTCCCCAGCTGTTCTGTGGAGTCACCGCCTTCCTCCCCAGTTATAGGGACTCTGTGGTCACCTGGCCGAGCCTCTGTAGGCTTTGGCCCTTGGTGTGATGGCTAATATTGACTTTCACCTCAATAAGGCTAGAATCGCCAAGGTGACAAACATCTAGGAATGTCAGTGAGGGGGTTTCTGGAATGGGTTGTAATGCGGGAAGGCTCACACTAGTTTTAAGTAGCGGCACTGGTCCATAGACTCAGGTCTCAGGCTGATACAAGGAGCCGATGAGCCGAGCACCAGCATCCATGCTAAGCATGTGCAGAGGTCAGAGGAGAACCTGCAGGAGTCAGCTCTTCCCTCCATCATGTGGGTCCTGGGGATTGAACCCGGGTCTTCAGGCTAGAAGGGCCGATATCTTTACCTGCCAAGCCACCTCTCTGGTTCTAAAAGTTCCTATTCTTACCATGATTCAGGATTCAAAAGATTCCACAAGAGACACATTATCAAAACTTGGTGTGCTCTGAAACTCCCCAGGGACAGGCCGTGGATTCCCCCATCTCACTATGTTTGTAAATGCAAGAAACAAAAATCATTCACTGTTTCAAAAGCCACAGATTTTCCTGGTGTGATCGGATCATGGTAACAGAATGCTGTACTCTGGCTGACTTAAACAACAGAAAAATGTTCTTGTAGTTCCAGAGCCTGCCATTCAAGTCTGCGACTGGGGTGCCTGTGTGCGTGAGTCCTGGAGACAGAGGGCTCTCGTCTTATTTTCTTGGTTGGCAAGCGGCTGCTTCTTGGCTATGTTGTGTGACTATGGACAAAGATTTCTGTGCTCTCCTCTTCCTACAAGAACACAGCCCGAGTTCCTTTTTGCATTGTCGTAACTGTAGTACAGTAGAACCTGACATTTTAACTCAAGATTTCAGGGGTTGGGGGGAGATGGTTGCTGATTAAGTGCTTGCCTTGCAAACATGAGGATCTGAGTTAATCACTAGAACTCACTTGGTGGTGGGGTATACTTGTAGTCCCAGTGCTGGGGAGACAGAGACAAGTAAATTCCTGGGGGTGGACAGGGAGTCCATGCAACTCCAGTGAGAGGGTCTATATCATAATCAAGGTAGATAGTGCCTGAAGAGTGACATTTGAGGTTGGGCTTTGACCTCAATATGCACGTGTCTACATATATGCATCTACCCTTATGCATACCTGCGTGTGCACAAACACCTCACACATGCTCTCCACCACATATCTTTTAAAAGAAATAAGTGGGGTTTATCTGTAAGCCTCATAACAAATTACAGAAGAAAGCAGGAAAGGGTCTCAGCCAGTTTGGCCAGCAGGAGGCTTTGAAGGCTAGCAAAGCTCCGCCATCTTGCTGAGGGGCGTGTGCTATGCTGGGCTCAGCCTCCCCAGCTCCCTCTATCTGCTCTCTGTCTTCCAGTGTGATGCTTGTAGCCTGAGCCTGGCCCTGACTGCCAGAGGATGCCGGGGCGTTCAGAAGGTGCCCTGTAAATCAGGGCTGTAGAGGAAGGATGGAGAACGTCAAGGCGGGGGGGGGGCACCATTCTGAGGACAGCAGGAAATGAATGCGCTTATTGGGATACATGAATAAGGGGACTCCAAGTGTCTGAGGGGTGAGTTAGCAGGTGCCAGCGTCACCCAAGCAGCCTCAGGCTTGCCAGCTGCCACGGTGACAGTGGAAGTGAGGCTATGAATCACAGTACATGTTCCAGCCAGTGGTGGGCGTTTAGAGACTAGTTCTGCTTCAAGATATCTATTGCCCACGTTCCCTTTATTAATACAACTTGGGATCCAAGCAAGTGACTTTGGATACATTATGGGTCACCTAATTTCTTAAGCACTAGCTGTATACATGAATTGGACAAAGAGTGATACAAAATCAACAAGTAAAAGCCATATGGAATTTTAAAGTTTGTGAAAACAAACCCATGTTAGAAAAGATCAGCTCTGATCTCCAAAGGAACAAGAGGGAGGGTTATTCTGGAGCCGAATGTGACCTAAGAACACCGATTCCGGTTACCCCCAGTCCCTCAGTTCTGTGTTCGAACGTGTAACAGGTTGTTTGTTTTATCTTTCTTTTCTCGAGAGGAATCAGTTATATCTGAGCTCCCATCATGGAAACTGAGTGATCAGTCTGAGATAAATGTAGCAATTCCTTAAAGAGAAAGTTCCTCATCGATAAACTGCTTTTAAAAAAAGATTCATTTATTCTATATATGTGAGCACACTGTAGCTGTCTTCACGCACACCAGAAGAGGGCATCAGATCCCATTACAGATGGTTATGAGTCGCCATGTGGTTGCTGGGAATTGAACTCAGGACCTCTAGTGAGCAGTCAGTGAATGCTCTTGACTGCTGAGCCATCTCTCCAGCTCATCTACAAATCTTTTATGAAGCGTGTGTGTGTGTGTGTGTGTGTGTGTGTGTGTGTGTGTGTAGATCCACACACATACATATATGTACACAGCATAATGGCACACACCATTAATCCTGGCACTCAGGAGTCAGAGACAGGACTCTGAGTTGGAGACCAGTTTGGTCTACGGAGTGAGTTCCAGGCCAAGCAGGGGTACACAGAGAAACCCTGTCTCAAAAAACACAAGATAAATGATTTTATTTTTATTTACAGGTGTGGGTTTGTGGATGTGAGTGCGGTGCCCACAGAAGCCAGGAGAGGGAGTCGGACCCCCTGGAACTGGAGTTCACAGTAGCTGTGAGCTGCCTGACGTGGGTGCTAGGATCTGAGCTCTGCTCCTCTGCAAGCGCAGTACTCAGTCTTTGCCACTGAGCTAGGCCTCCAGCCCATATAAATTGTCTTTGCAAAGGACCAAGTGGCAGTCTTCAATCTTGGTGACCTTTAGAACTTGAACTGTGAACTTCCATCCCCCGAGACTGACTTTCTTCTGCTTTGCTGGAGAGTGAGCCGGGAAGTCGAGAATCAGTAAGAGTTGGCAGTGGCTAGTCTACGTGTTTATTGTAAGAACTTTGGCGCGCACGCAGTTATAGGAGACACCAAAGGACACTGAGCAGGCAAGATAGAGGATGACGAGCAGATACAGGAGTCTGCTCTTGGATAAAGGATGGTTATCCAGAAAATGTCAAAGACTCCCTGCCAGCCAATCATAATAGGAAACAGACAGCCCATCCAAAGAATGGCATTGGAAGCAGTGGAGATGACTCAGCCAGCCAAGGGCTTGCTGTACAAGCACAAGGGCCCAGGTTTGATCTCCTAGAACCATGCAGCAAAAGCTAGGCATGTGCTGCACACTTCTGAGTGTAGATCGCTAGAAATCCACACACATGCCCCATGGGTGTGGCAGCTTGATTGCAAATCTAGCCTCTCAAGGCAGAGAAAGGGGATGTCCAGATCAAGCAGATAGTGAGACTTGTCATATCATGCACTCTGGGCTTGATTGAGAGACCCTGCCTCAATGAATGAGGTGAAAGAGCTATTGAAGATGATTCTGGACACCAACCTCAGCCTTCAATGCACATATAGCCATGCTCACAACTCTCTCACATGTGCATCTACACACATACGGCACACACACATATACACACCACGCATATCTTGAAAATGGAAAAAAAGTCTAAATAGAACTAGTACATGACTCAGCAGTTCTGAGAGTGTATCCAAAAGAGTCCAGAGCAGAATACTGAACATATCTTTGCAACATGTTGTGATGTTAGAAGGTTGGTCACATGTGGATGGGTTCGACTAGCTTGAGAAGATGGGAGAAAGCTCTAGAAGTGGACCCTAGGGGTAGTTATACAACCATGTAAATATAGCTACTAGCAATGAGCAAGGAATGTCAAATGGGTGGAGTGGTAGATGTCATGCTATATACTTCTAAGTACAATTAAATATATATATATATATGTTTGTGGTGTGAGTGTGTGTATCTGTGTATATAGATGCACACACATATAGATACACACACATACACACACATATGCTGTAAGCCTTTGTGAGTTTGTGTGCCCCTTGTGCATGCAAGAGCCCGTGCATGCAAGAGCCCATGGTGGCCAGAAGATGGCAGCAGATCCTCGGGAAATGGAATTATGGGTGCTTGTGAGCCACTGTCTGGGGGCTGGGAACCAAACCCAGGTCTTTTGCAAGAGCAGTAAAGCATTCTTCACCCCTGAGCCATCTCTCCAGCCCCCAAATAGTCCCTCTGTCTCTCTGTGTCTCTCCGCCTCTGTCTCTTTGTGTGCTCACACGTGTGAATGCACGTGTGCACATGCCACAGTGCAGGCGTGGGGAGAAGAGAGCAGCCGTGGTTGCGGGTCCTCATATCCCACCTTGTTTGACTCTAAAGCTCCTTGTTGGTTGTTGCTGCATACTCCAGGCTAGCTAGCCTAAGCGCTTCCAGGTTCCTGCCTCTGCTTCCCATCTCGCTATAGGGGTGCCGAGGTTACAGATGTCCACCACTGCATCTGGCTCTCTGTGGGTGCTGAGGGCTTGAACTCAGGTCTTCACCCTTGCACAGCAAGTGCTTTTCTTAGTCTCAGGCAAAACACTGTAAAGCCGCTGACCCACATCTGTCCTGTGATGTCCCTAAAGGAGCCTTCCACACACACTGCTCTTCTCATTCTACCCATGTCTATTCACGTCCATATCCACAGGTGCAAATCTTTCTCTATTCTACTGCTGCCCCTGAATTTCAGATGGAACTCTAATTCAGCTCTCGCAGCCTGTACTCGCTGGGTCCGAAAGTGTGAATGTTTCCAAAGCTTTTAAGTCAAATTAACAAGATGTTTCCTACTCCCCCCTTGCTCCCAGCCCTTCCCAGTGGGTGGATGCCATTTTCCCCAAATGGCCTTCAGTTGCATTCCCAGCCTACAGCCCATAGAACAACATCCATTGCAGCCACTCACGTGGTCTTAAACATCCCATAGAAAGGGTGTGGGGTGTTTCTATCCCGAGAGTCAGCTTCAGGGCTTCTTCAGTAGAGGAGTTAGAGGCGGGGGTGCCGGTGGAGTGCAGTGGGCAGGCGTCCTGGTGGGTTCTGAAACTGGCAAGAGGTCCTAGAGGGGAGGCTGAGGGTGGAGAGAGACCTACAGCCGGGTCTGTGCTCATGTGTGTCAGCAATGGTGCCCGAGCTGCAAGCTGTGAGGAGGGCTCAAGGAAACTGAAGCCCTGGAATTTTTGAGGGAGGGAGGGAGAGAGGGAGAGAGGGGGAAGGAGACTCGGCCAAGCAGAGGCGGAAAACCGAGTGGGTAAGAGTGGGTTTGGAACCCTCCCTTTGTTTATGAACAAGAGTCTTCGAGATACACAATCCGAGCTAGGGAACCCTGGAGTGTGGAAGGGCTTGTCTAACATCTTGATCTACTTTCCTAAACTTTTTGGAAAGAGAAAATCCCCCAGCCCCAGTGCCAAGCCACCCCCCCACCAACCTCTCTATTTGTAAAAACCCATCTGCAGTTCAAGGGAAATCAGATTCATGTGTTTTCAATTCATTTACACTTAACGTATTAAAATATTGCTTTGTAAGAGCTATTTGATGTCCAGGAAGCCATTTGAGTCTCTTAAATAAATCTTTAAAGTCCCTTTTTCTTAGAAACAGGAAATTGCATTTTGCCAAATGCAAATTAACTTGCACCTCATAAAGTTCAAGTTGAGCTCAGAGCATACACCGAGTGAGGGTCGAGTGGGTTTCAGACTTGGCAAGCTGGTGCAGGGCTTAATCTAAACCAAAAGACAGCAATTGGAGCTCCGCGGACATTCCAAAGGATGGTATTATTGGATTCCTTCAGCGAAAGTCTACTTCACATCCAGTTACGCTGCCAGTTCTTCAGCTCCCGGTCATCAGAATGTCTCCCCTGTTCTGCCCCTTCTCTCAGGCCTGAGCCACAGGACAAACTGGAAGACTCAAGGTTCACTTGGATTAAAGACTATGCATTTTGATGGGTTTTCTCTGACCTTATTGTTCCCCACCAAGTGACAGTACAGTGTCACTCAGAGTATCTGCTTTTCTTACGTAGCACAGGTCCCTTCTATCCTTTTCATCTGTCTGGGTGAAGTAGAGCAGGTTACCACTGTGAGCTTCCTTCAGCAGCAGAGAAAGAGAGGGCCGTAGAGCTAGGGAGATGACCCAGGCAGTAAATTGCTTGCTGTGCAAGAACAAGGAACGGGAACCTGAGTTAGATCCCCAGAACTCACATAAAAGGGCTGGGCTTGGTGGTGAGTGTTTGTGTGTTAGTGCTGGCTAGGCCCTGGATGCTTTGAGCTCACAGAAGCACTCAGGCCCTCATAGGGTATTCCAGAGGAACATGGAAGAGGCAGTTGGCTGGGCGTAGGTTCTGGAATACTTTCTAGGGGTGGAGCCGCCTGCACTAGCCTTTGTGATGAGCAGTTTCCATCGCTAGGCGTTTCAGATGGAAGTAACAGCAGGAGTGAAGGCAGAGAGCTCAGACGTAGCAAGACAGAAGGGAAAGACGCTAAGTCCATTGCAACTACAAAGCAAGTTGGGAAAATGGGAGGGGGCGAGGGACAGCTGTACCAGCCCTTGTCCACCACTGTAAACTTGATCATTGAGAATGTAAGACCCGAAAGAAAAACGAGGGCACCCCAGCGCCCCACGCCTTGGAAGGGGTCACCCCATTCACTCACGAGAAACAGTCTTGATGCAGATAGCAGGAGGATTTTTATTCCAGAGCTCTGGGATCACAGCCATTCCCTATGCGGGGTAGGTGACTGTGAACACTGGGTGCAGAAACAGGACTGCTTTTATAGATTTACAGCAAAACCCACCTAACACAAGCCACTCCATAGCTTCCAAGCCAATCAGTTTAAATTATCCGAGCCTGCACTCTCTGAGAACCAATCAGTTTCCTATAGAGGCCGGATAAACTAGTTAAGTCATTTCTGCTTACGTGGCTACCACGCACAGAGTCATGCCAGTGTTACGCACAGCTTCACATACGTAATTCCTGTTATGGGGCCACACATCTGCCGCAGTGACCTTGCTGAGGCGCATCCTCCGCAGTGACCTTGCTGACCCAGCGGCGTCCGCCCTTGCCTCAGCTTCTCTGCAGGAGGCGAGGCGGGAAAGGACGCTAGGGACCTTCCCAGCCTGTAGCCCTCCTCCTTTCAAAAACACCTCTGAGTAGCCTTCTGTGACCTTATGAGATGACCCGAGGTTTGTTCCTTAGGACTGCTATAATAAAAGGCCTTACTGAGTAATTTATGAATGGTAATCATCTATTGCTCATGGTCTGGAAGCCTGGATACCCAAGATCAAGACATTCTGATTAGTGTATCCAGAGTTCTTCTCCACCTTCATCGGGTCTTTGTCTTGTGTTTTCACACGTAGAAGGATCTGGGAAATTTCTTTCGCCTCTTTTTGTAAAATGTTATCTTTATTTGATGCACGCAAGCATTTTGCTTGTACGTATGCACGTGTACTACCTATTCACAGTGTTCACTGAGATCAGAAGAGGGCATTAGATCTCCTGGAGCTGGAGTTACAAATGATAGTGAGCTGCCCGACGTGGATTCTGGGAACCAAACTCTGTCTTCTACAAGAGCAGTGCATGCTTTTAACCTGCGAGCCATCTCTCCAGCGCCCTCTTAGGCTTCTTTTATAATGGAATCTAGTCATCTCTCCTAGCCCTTACCATACTGAGAGACTACCATGCTGGGGATTGGTTGTGAATATATGAATTTTGCGATGGTGTTTAGACCACAGACAATTTCATCAACTTTCGAGCATTTTTTTGACTCAAAAGTTTGTTTCAGGTTTCCTTTCCTGTTGCTGTGATAAAATATTCTGGCAAAAGCGACTCCAGGGAGGAAGGGTTGATTTTAGCTCACACTTCGAGTCCATCGTGCAGGGCAGTCGAGGCAGCGGAGATGAAGCAGCTGGTCACACCAAAGCTACAGTCCAAAGGGAGAGTGGAATGCACATGGTGCTCAGCAACCTTCTCTGTGCTGGTTAGGCTCCCAGGCAGGCCATGGCCCCACCCACAGTGGGCGGGGCTTCTCACCTCGGAATAATCCCTAGGAGGTGTGGCCAGAGGCTTGTCTCCTAGGTGATTCTAGATTTTGTCAAACTGGCAATTCTAAAGCGGGCAGTGGTGGCACATACCTTTAATCCCAGCAATTGGGAGGCAGAAGCAGGCGGATTTCTGAGTTGGAGGGCAGCCTGGTTTACAGAGTGAGTTCCAGGACAGCCAGGGCTACACAGAGAAACCCCGTCTCAAAAAAAAAAAAAAAATGCTGGCAATCCTAACATCACAAGCTATTCTGTTCCAGGTCTGAAATCACCATTAGCCTCCCCTCTTCCATTTTTCTTTTCCATCCCTCCATCCTTTCATACAGGAGCTACTTGGGCCAGGTTGGCTTCCAGCTTTGGTGCTCCTCTGTCTTGGTCTCCCGAGGGCTTCAGTTACAGGTAGAATATGTGTATGTTCTCATCAGTAGAGATCAATGTTCATGATTGTTATTGTGCATCCATTCTGCCCTCGGTGGACAGAATGTGAGGAAATTTGTCTATTTTTAAAATTAATTAACTTATTTGCTTTGCATGACAACTGTAGTTTCCCCTCCCTCCTCCACTCTAAGTCATTATCCTACCCCACCTTACTCCACCCTACCGCACTCTATCCCACCCTACCCCACCCCACCCTACCCCACTCTATCCCACCCTACTTCACCCTACCCACCCCACCCCATCCTACCCCACCCCACCCTCCACTCCTCCTCCCTTTCTCTTCAGAAAATGGAAGGTGTCCTGTGGATCTTAACCTGCCTTGGCATATCAAGTTGCAGTAAGACCAGGCACATCTTCTCCTATTGAGGCTAGACTAGGCAGCCCAGTTAGGAGAAAAGAGATCCAAAGGCAGGTAACAGAGTCAGAGACATGCCTGTCCCCACTGTTAGGAGTTAAACATGAAGTCCGAGCTACACAACTGTTTTATCTATATCTATATCTATATCTATATCTATATCTATATCTATATCTATATCTATATCTATATCTATATCTATATCTATATCTATATCTATATAGATATATAGATATATAGATATATAGATATATAGATATATAGATATATAGATATATAGATATATAGAGATATATAGAGATATAGAGATATAGATATAGATATAGATATATAGATATATAGATATATATAGATATATATGCATGCAGAGGGCCTAGGTCAGGTCCATGCATGCTCTCTTGTTGGTGGTCCAGTCTCTGTGTGCCTCTATGGGCCCAGGTTAGGTGACTCAGCAGGTTTTCTTGTAGTATTCTTGACCCCTCTGGCTCCTACAATCAATCCTCCATCCCCCCTCTTCTGGAGGATTCTCCAAGCTCCTCCTAATGTTTGGCTGTAGGCCTCTGCATCTGGTTGCTGGGTGAAGCCTCTCCGATGACAGGTATGCTAGACTCCTGTCTCTAAGCATTGCAAAAATTCACCAGTGTGTCAGGGGTGGGCTCCTTCTCATGGCATAGGTCTCAAGCTGGATGAATCACTGGCCATTTCCTCAATTTCTTCTCCATCTTTACTCTCATAGATCTTGTAAGCAGTAGAAAGTGTAGGTCAAAGGTTTTGCGGCTAGGTGGGTATCCTAATCCCTCATTGGAATGGCATGTTCAGGATCCATATCCTCCTTTGCTAGGAGTCTTAGGGCCACCCTCATAGATTCCTAGGAATTTCCATTGCCCTGAGTTTTAGGTTGTCCAAGAGACGTCCCCCCCCCATTCCAGTTTTCACTCTCAGTACTCTCCCTCCATCTGGCCCCTCCTATTCCTATCCCCCCCACACTCCAATCCAGTCCCCATCCCTACCCCGCTGTCCACCCACAATATCTATTCTATTTCATCTTCTCAGTGAGACTGAGGTGTCCCCCGCCCTCTCCAAACCTTTCTTGTTACTTAGCTTCTTTGGGTCTGTGGATTGTAGCGTGGTCATCCTTTACGTCATGGCTAACGTCATGTATAAGTGAGTACATACCATGTGTGCCTTTCTGGGTTTGTGTCATCTCACTCAGGATGAGCTTCTCTAGTTCCATCCATCTGTCTGCAGATTTCATGATGTCATTGCTTTTAATTGTTGAGTACTATTCCATGGTGCGAATGTACCACATTTTCTTTATCCATTCTTCAGTTGAGGGACATCTAGGTGGTTTCATTTCTGGCTATTACAAATCAAGCTATGAACATAGTTGAGCAAGTTGTCCTTGTGGTATTCTGGAACATCTTTTCAGTACGTGCCCAGGGGTGGGATATCTGAGTCTTGAGGTAGATCTATTCCAAATTGTCTGAGACACTGCCAAATTGATTCCCAAGTGGCTGTAGATATTTGCTCTCCCACCAGCAATGAAAGAGTGCTCCTCTGGCTCCACACCCTCACCAGCGTGTGCTATCACTTGAGTTTTTGATCTTAGCCATTCTTATGGGTGTAAGGTGGAATCTCAGAGTGGTTTTGATTTGAATTTCACTGATGGCTAAAGATGCTGAACATTTAAGTGCTTCTTGGCAATGAGAGATTCCTTGTGGAAAATTCCCTGTTTGTATCTGTCACTCATCTTTAAATTGGATTATTTGGTTTGTCGATATCTAATTTTTTGAGTTCTTTACATATTTTAGAAATTAACCCTCTGCTAAATGTGGAGCTGGTGAAGATCTTTTCCCATTCTTCAAGCTGCTGTTTTTGTGTTATTGACAGTGTCCTTTGCTTTACAGAAGCTTTTTGGTTTCATGTGGTCCCATTTATTAATTGATCTTAGTGCCTGAGCTATTGGTGTTCTGTTCAGGAAGTTGTGTGTTCAAGACTATTCTCCACTTCCTCTTCTATCACTTTAGTGTATCTGGTTTTATGTTGAGGTTTTTGATCCACTTGGATTTGAGTTTTGTGTAGGGTAATATATGTGGATATATTGGTATTCTTTTATGCAGCCCACACTGAACCCAGCACTTCTACATGTAGATATTCAGTTAGACCACTACCAGACAAAGTATTTTTTGCTTCTTTGTCAAAAATCAAGTGTTCATAGGTGTATTGCTTTACTTCTGGGACTTTAATTTGATTCCATTGATCAACCTGCTTGTTTTTATGCCAATACCATGCAGTTGCTTTATTATTATTATTATTATTATTATTATTATTATGCAGTAATCTTGAAATCAGGGATGGTGATACCTCCAGAAGTTGTTTTATTGTATATGATGTTTCAAATATCCTTGTTTTTTTTTCTTTTTCCACATGAAGTTGAGCATTGTTCTTTCAAAGTCTGTAAACGGTTTTGGTGCAATTTTGGTGGGAATTGCCTTGAATCTATAGACTGCTTTTGGTAAGATGGTCATTTTTACTATGTTAATCCTACTGATTCATGAAAAGATCTTTTCTTCTTCTGATATTTTCTACAATTTCTTTCTTCAGAGACTTGAAATTCTTGCCATACTGGTCTTTCACTTGCTTAGTTAGAGTTACACAAAATATTTTATATTATTTGTGGCTATTCTGAAGGGTGTTATTTCCTTAATTTCTTTCCCAGCCCATTCATTGTTTGTATAAAAGGAGGGCTACTGATTTTTTTTTTTTTTAGTTAATCTTGTAACCAGCCACTTTGCTAAAGGTATTTATCAGCTGTAGATGTTCTTTGGTAGGATTTTCAGGGTCACTTAGACATACTATCATATCATCTTTGAATAGAGGTACTTTGACTTCTTCCTTTCCAACTGTCATCCCCCAATCTCCTTTAGTTGTCTGATTGCTCTAGCTAAAACTTCAAGTACTATCTTGAACAGATATGGAGAGAGTGGACAGCCTTGTATTGTCCCTGATTTTAGAGGAATTGCTCTAAGTTTCTGTGCATTTAACTTGATGTTGGTTATTGGTTTGCTGTATACTGTCTTAATTATGTTTATGTATGTGCCATGTATTCCTGACCTCTCAAAGACATTTATCATGAAGAGGCATTGGATTTTGTCAAATGCTTTTTCCAGCATCTAATGAGATGATTATGTAGGTTTTTTTTTCTTTCAGTTTATTTATATGGTGTATTACATTGGTGGATTTTTATATGTTGAACCATCGGTGCATCTCTGGGATAAAACCTACTTCATCATGGCGGACAATGTTTTTGATGTATTCTTGGATTTGGTTTGTAAGTATTTTATTATGTATGTTCAATCTTCATAAGGAAAATTGGTCTGAAATGTTCTTTACTTGTTGAGTCTTTGTTTAGGTATCAGGGTATCTATAGCCTCATAAAATGAATTTAACAATGTCCCTTCTGTTTCTATTTTATGGAATAATTTGAGGAGTATTAATATCATTTCTTTGAAAGTCTGGTAGAATTCTGTGCAAAGCCATCTGTCCCTGGACTTTTTTTTTGGGGGGGGGTTGGGAGACTTTTAATGACTGCTTCTGAAATTCATCTATTTATTTTTGTATTATATATGTTATAGATCAATTTCAATTTGACATCTTTCCAATAGGGAAAAATATCACTCCCAACATCCCTGAGATACTTGGTAAATGCCCCCCCCCACACACACACACATCTTGTCACTATGGGTTCCTTTTCCTGGTAGAGATGCCCTGCCCTGTGCTTCTGTTGTTTTCAGTCACCTCAGACTCCAGTATTTCATATGAAGACACTGAAACCTCGCCTCTCCAGGGTGAGAACATTCCTTCACACAGCTCAGGTCCAGCCTCAGGGGCACTAGAAATTTGTTTCATAGTTTTCTTTGCTGTACTTTGGACACATGTACTCACAAAGGTTTGAAAGCTAAAGGACTGTCCTCAGATAGTGGCCTTCAGAAGAAATCTTTAAGTGTTAGGACCTGGAGGGTGAGCTCCTCCTATCACTGTGTGTGCCCTTGAAGAGGACACGAGACGCTGGCTTCTTCCTCATTCTAATGCATTTGTTTCTTTTGTCCCTTCCCTCCCTTCCCCTTCTCTTCTCCTCCCCTCCCCTCCCCCTTCCTATTCCCCTTCCCTCCTCCTCCTCTCCCTTCCCATTCCCCTCCCCTCCCCCTCCCCTTTCTTACATTCTGACAGTGTCTCATGTATTCTAGGCAGACCTTGAACTCTCTATAAAGCTTAGCCTGACTTTGAACTCCTCTTGATCATCTTACCTCCATTTCTCAAGTGCCCTTCATGCTTAGTTTATGCAATCTGTGGATGAAACTTAGGGTTTCATGCACGCTTAGCAAACTCTTTATCCCCTGATCCATATCTCCAGCCCCAGACGGGGTTATCACTAAGACACATGGACTTATGTTTTATCCCTCATGGCACCACACTCAGTGAGAGACCCCATCTCAAGGAAATAAGGCCGACAGTAATAGAGTGCACATGATTCAGGATTTCCCTTCTTCACTTAAAATTTCATCCTCTTTACTTTTTGTATTTTGGTGGTCTCTTGGTTCCTCACGATATTCTAGGCTAGAGTTTCATAACCATACCTCTGCCAAACACTGAGTTTTCCTCAGTTTAGCCAAGGTGTTGAATTGCTCACATCCCATAATAACCGTTTTTGATTCAGTTTGCAAAAAACAAAATTAACATGGTGATTTTGCCCACTTTGACTTTCTGCCAAGGCTTTCATTCAAAGTGTTGGCTCTGTTGCCATATGGACACACTAGACTTTAACCCAAAGCGACTGCTAAGTTACTATAGAGTTATACTTTGTTATCAACAGATGAATCTGCCAAAATTTTACAAAGTCTGGCCAAGATGTCTTGGCCTTGTAGACCCTACTACTTTCTTACTTTGGGCATGCCCCATGGGTGTCTAAGATACAGTGTTTAGTTACACTAATGATTTGGACTTGAAGGCGCTTTCAGAGAATGGGTGTCAAGCCAGACCAAGAACAAGGCAGATGGTAGAATTGCAAAGCACTAGGGGCTGTTGGAGATGATTGTAGAAAGGTAGGTTATGTGGAGAATGGGGACTTCTCATTATCTGCAGAGCAGAGAGGTGCAGGGGTCAGGTGTGCTGGGGGCTCTGGAAGGTGGCCACACCTCCTAGGCCAGCTCAGGGAACTTGCTGTGCAGCCATGAATGACCTTGAAGGTCTCATTCTCCCTATCTCCAGCTCTGAGAGATGGGATTACAGTTATGCACAACCACACTCAGTTTATTCAGTGCTGGTGACGAACCCAGGGCTAAGCAAGGCACGTTATTAACTGGGCTATATATTAGCTTCCCAGGGAGCCATTTAGGGTATCAGACCTCAGAGATCCATGTAGTGTGTTCATGCTGGAATCTTACAAGACTGATACTCTGGGTCAAATGACCGCTGTCTCTGGAAATTCAGCTGAATTTACTTGCAAAAGATCATCCCAGCTGAGCTTATTGACTCTTTACATCTCCCTGTAGTGGGGCAGGAAGGGTCACAGGACATCTGAACATCCAGCCCCTTTTCTCTCTTGGATTTCACACCCAATTCCTGCCTCATTTACCATTGCCCGGGAAGGAAGGACATCCATCGATTTATGTACTGATCCTGTGCTCCCCTCCTGGATGCTGGTGTACCCCATGATTCCAAACTGGCATCCTGTGAAGAATAACCCCTGAGAAAGATGGGGGGATCCCTTAACAAATGTATATGGGAAAGCCCAACACCATCTCTAACAAGCTGTGTTGTTCAGCGTCTGAGAAACTCTTAGAGAAAAGAAAATGGTGGTGGGGATGGAGCTCAATCAGTCGAGGGCCTGCTTGGCGTGCACGAAGACACGGGGTTCATAGGAGCATCCCACAAGCCAGGTGTGGCAGTGCACCCTTGTAATCCCATTGTGTGGGAGGTGGAGGCAGGAGGATCAGGATTTTAGGTTCAATCTTCATCAACACAGGGAATTGGAAGCCAGATTGGGTCACATGAGATCCTATTTCAAACAACAACAACAGCAGCAGCAGCAACAACAACAACAACAACAATAGAAACAAACAAGAAAAAAATGGGGAAAGGGGCAGATGACTCTTGTCATATGGTGTGTCAGGTGATACCCTGAGCCTGCTCTCTAGCAATAAGACTCAGTATGTCTTCCCAGAAGATCTCATAGGTCAAAACGACTGGCAATCACCTAACAAAACGTAAGGTAGGGTTCTTTCACCAGAGACAAAATCAGGGTACACGGAACCATGACTGGTAAGTTAGGCAATGGTGAGGTTTTTTTTTAATAATTCACAATACACTTATTTATTATTATTTCCATGTGTAGGTGTCTGATGTATATGCATATGTGTATGTGTATTTGCATGTGTGTAGGAGCATGTATGCATGCAGGTGCATATAGCCTTGTGTGTGCATGTATGGAGACACTCAAGACTGAACTTGGGAGTCCTTTGGGATTTCTCAGCATCTTATTCATTGAACCCAGAGCTTGCCAGTACTAGCTAGTTTCGCTAACCAGCGTGCCCTGTGGCTACTCCGCCTTTGCCTTCTGAGTTCTGGAATTTCCATGGCCACCCTTCACTTCCTTGGCTTCGGGGACTCGGAACTCCTGCCCTCATGCTTGGTGCCCATTCAGAAAGTGCTTTCCCCAATGAGCCACGCCCCCTAGGCCAAGAGTGAGATGTTAGACGCGTGTAACGGGTGGCTGGCTCTTGGATGAGCACGTGTGGCGATTATGTGCATGTGTGCATGCATGTGCTTCCTCCCTCAGAGAGCGGTGAGCTGTTTAGAGCAGCATGAAGGCGTTCCTGATGGACACAGGGAGGAGTAGTCTGTTTCTAAAGCTGTCTTTTCCCGCCCTCTCCCAACCCCGTTTTGAAATGTAATTTTTAAAAATTAGCTTAGAAACTGGCAGGTTTTTCTTATGGCCTTTTCATAGATACTTTTTTTTTTCATGGCCCCTCCTCTCTGCTCCCTTCCAGCCCCCACCCCGCCCCCATCCCACGGAAACGCTTCCCTCTCCCACTTTTGATTATATATGTTCTAGGCATGTGTATTCACTCTCAGGCATGTGTATGAGTAGGCAGACTTGTGAATGCAGGAGCACATGCATGTGGAGCCCAGGGCGTGGCACTGGGCGCTCTCCTCCGCTGCTGTCTACTTTGTCTTTTGAGGCAGGGTTTGGTTCTCACGGGCCCAGAGCTCACCAAGTAGACTGGCTGGCTGGTCAAGCAAGCCCAAGGGGCTAACCTGCCTCGGTCTCCTCAGGGCAGGAATGACAGGCACAGGGCCTGGCCTGGCTCGGGTGGCCCCTTGGGTTTGAATTTAGGTCCTCACGTTTGTCCTTCCAACTGAACTGTCTCCTCAGTCCCTTATCTGGTTTGACTTTGGGATCGGAGATAGGCACCGCCTTCCCCCCTCCCTGAGTGGGGCCACTGCTGTGGCTGGCTTCGTACTCTCTAAAAGCATCATTCTCTGTCCCGATCCCCCTGCACCAAAGACCCCCCTCGGAGCCCGTGGATGTCTCAGGACTCTAATGGGGGCAGATGAAAAGGAATGTTTCTTCTCGGCTTTCCGGACATATTCAGGTCTTAGTCTGGGATGTAGGAAGTTCAAGAATATAAGGGGGATGAATGGAGGGTGGGTGAGAAGAGGGTTGCGCGCGTGCGCGCGCGTGTGTGTGTGTGTGTGTGTGTGTGTGTGTGTGTGTACTTGTGTGCACACTTGTTGTGCGCCCCTCTTTGTATAGGGCAGGTAAGAGGTGAAGGCTGGAAAGGGGGTGATCACGGAGATCTGAGATTGCTGCTCTCTGCCTGGCTGCGGTTGGCATCTGCCTGAGTGAGGAACCTTCCTTGGTCACCTCAGCAGAGCTGCTAGGTGCCCCGCCCATCGGTGTGAGGTGGGGACAGCAGGGAGCAGCACAGGGGCCCTTCATTCCATGAGGCCGTGGAAGGTGTCAGACACAGCTCTCCTGAGGGGCAGTGAGTAACAGGCTTGCCAGTCATCCTCCTTCCCTCCCCTCTTCTCTCTGTCTCCTCCTTTCATTCTGCCCATCTTAACCTTCTGTCTGTCTGTCTGTCTCGAATCTTTCGTGTGTCTTTTTTACTCGCTCTCCTGCTTGTCCTTTCCTCTCCCATCACTCTCTCTTTCTCTCTCCCAGATCTTCCTTTCTTTCCCCTTCCTTCTCATTCCCACTTCTCCTTGTCTCTTTCTCGCCTTCCTCTCCCTCTGGCTGTGTCTAATTCTCTCCTTTCTCCTTTCTCTGCATCTCTATCTGCTCCTCCAATTCTCCTTCCTCTCCTCCAGCATGCTTCTCCGTTGCTCTCATCTCTTTTTCAAATTGTCTCCTCCTCCTCCTCCTCCTCCTTCTTCTTCTTCTCTCTCTCTCTCTCTCTCTCTCTCTCTCTCTCTCTCTCTCTCCCTCTCTCTCTCTCTCTCTCTCTCTCCCTCTCTCCCTCTCTCATCTCTGTCTCTCTAGTTTTCTCTAGGTAATTCTTTCCTCTCCTCCCCTCTTTCCCTCACTCTCCCTCATCTGTCTCTGTCTGACCGTCTGTCTCTGTCTCTCTGTCTCTCTGTCTCTGTCTGTCTGTCTCTCTCTCTCTCTCTCTCTCTCTCTCTCTCTCTCTCTCTCTCTCTCTCACACACACACACACACACACACACACACATACACACGCCCCTCAAGCCTCTGTATTAAATTACTGTTGAATGTCTCCAGCGCTCAGCACCAGGGTCACGTGACACAGCACACGGGGATTTGCTTTTAAATCTCGCCCAAGAGAGAGAAACGAAAATGACTTGCAGGATTTTGACACAATGATCAGACACAATTTTTTTTATCCCCCACCCTTGAATAAATAGGAACTTGTCAGATGCCATTACCGTATCACACAGATCAGAATTCGTCTCAGTTTTTTTTTTCTTTCACTTTTTTTTTCTGGTGGTCCTAAAAGTAATAAAGAGTTATAACTGCATTCCAAGTTATCTTTAAATCGTTGACGGTTCCATGACCAAAGATTTGTCTGTCCTGAAGGCGGATGGAGTTGGAGCTGATTTATCCCCCGGAGCTTCAGGCCTGTCGGCTGCTTCATTGAGTCATAAACTACCACAGTGGGCTCTGGCTCTGATCACTACGCTCCAGCCACTGGGCCCTAGTTTTCTTTCATTTAAACAATTATTTTAAAGTATTTGTGTACTGTGGTGTGTGTTTAATGTATGTAATTGATGCACTTGTGTAATGTATGTAATTGATGCACTTGTGTATAATGCATGCATGCTATGTTTTGCATGTGTAATGTGTGTGGCAATGCATGTGTATGTATAATGCAAATGCGTGCTATATGTTTGTGCATTTGATATGTGATATGTGCTGTGTGATGTGTATAAACATAATGCATGTGTGCGATGTGTGTTTATTTTATATGTGGTATGTGGGGTGTGTATATGTGTGTGTGAGTGTGTATGTGTATTCATGCCTGTTTGTGTGTGTGAGTATGGGTGTTTATGTATGATTGCTTGCATAGAATGGTCAGAGAACAACCTTCCATCTTTTTCGAGGTGGGGCTATGTGCTGCTCACTACTGTGTATGCCGGACTAGCTGACTGAGTGCTTCTAGCGTCCTCCTGCCTCTGCCTCTGATCTTGTAGGACTGCTGGGGTTACCGATGTGTGCTGCTCCATCCTGCCCCGTGTGTGTGTTCTGGGATTTTGAACTCAGGCCCCCATGCTCACCTGGAAAGTGACTGAG
Organism: Apodemus agrarius; assembly: GCA_964023405.1. NCBI lineage: Eukaryota > Metazoa > Chordata > Mammalia > Rodentia > Muridae > Apodemus > Apodemus agrarius. The sequence goes on along the minus strand of OZ030017.1, from coordinate 74,177,701 downwards.
CCCCATTTTGAGACAAGGTCTCCAGCAGTTCAGGCTGGCCTCAGACTTACTCTGTAGCTGAGGATGACCTTGACTTTCTGACCTTTCTGGCTCCACACTCTGCATGATGGGATTTAGGATGTGTATGTCCATGTCCAGTTTACTGGGCCTCGGTTTTCTGATATGAGATCTTTAGAACTGAGTCCTAGAGGTTCAGAGGGGAAGGCTTGGACTCATTTTCCACTTCTCGTTTCTATTTGTTTAGAAAGAAGAAATACCCATTCTAATAGAGACCTCCGTATGACCCAAGCGATGCTCAGAAATTATCCCGTGCCATTGTTGCTGCAGTCAGGAAACAAATTGCTGCTCTCTCTGATTCTTCCTCAGGGGACACTGACAGCTCTCTGATGGGTAACTTTGGGTTTAAAGTCATACTTGGGTTCTCTTGCTTGGACGGCCTTGATGATCAAGGCAAGCGAAAGGTGGAATTCCCTCAACGTCAGGTGAAGACAGAGGTTCGCTGTCCTGCATCCGAGTCTCCATGGCCACCCCATTGGCTTCTTTCTAATGAAGACAGATGCCAGGTGGCTCTGGTTTATCCAGCCACTCAAAGGTGTAACTGACTTCCCAATTTATTAACAATGGTGATTCATTACCGTGGCAATTGGGAAGAAACTGATTACCTTTGAATATCTGATGAGGTAATCCTGCCTCGAGCCCAGGTAATGAATCACCATTTGCCCTCCCTCCTTTGACCTAATTTTCCAAACCATGTACCTGTATAAAATATCGTGCGGGGTGTGGGGGGCACATCTATTTATCTTACTGGGAGTCTCTCCTTCTGAATTCAAGAGAGAAGACAGCCTGCCACCCAGGAGAGAAGATTCATGAACGTTCTGGGTCTGGAACTCACCAAAGCTCAGGCTCCCACACGGTCAGTCTGGGGAATGACAAAGCATTCTCCCTCTGCAGCCTGGGGCTCTGGCGTGTGCTCCGGAGACCTCGGAAGTCTAGAGGGACAGTGTGGTCCACTTTCCTCGTGGATCCAAAGGGAATCCAAGCCTTAATCTTTGTTATATTTTATTTGTTTGTTTGCTTGTGTGTGTGTGTGTGTGGGGGGACACATGTGGTGGTCATGGACATTTGCTGAAGTCGATTGTCTCTTTCCATCGCATGGCGTCTGTGGTTCATCTGCAGGCAGGCAGGATTGGCCGCAAGTGCACTGACTCACAGAGCCATCTCACCAGTTGCCTCTCCCCAAGCCTTGATCTGATAAGGCTTGGCTTTCTTATGACAATTTGTGAGTTTGTGTGCAAGCAGCATGCGAGTGTGTATGGGTGTATGCACGCATGCACTCGTATGTGTGCCTATGTATAGGGGCCAGAAGGACAACCTCGGCTGTCATTATTCCTCAGGGGCCGTCCCTCTTGGTTTTCGTTTGCCTTTTGCTTTTTGAGACAGGGTCTGCCATTGGCCTGGAACTCTCTAAGGTGGTTAGGCTGGATGTTGTTATTGTCTGTATCTCTCCGGTTCGGGAATTACATGTACAAACTCTCACCACCCCCCCCTTTTTATATGGTCTCCGGAGATTGAATCAGGTCCCCATGTTGTCACACACTTTACTTTCTTCACCTCCCTGGGCCAATACTTTCTTCTTCCTTTTAAAAACCTTTATAATATCTTAACCAGGAAGATGTGGGAGTCCACAACTGCTAGCTTAAACAAAGTTCCCATGGGTTACAAGTGGATCTGACTACTAGTGGCCAGCTATAAAGGTTGATACTTGCAAGCTATCACTCAGGTAAGCATAGAGGTTCTTAGACATGAATGTCTACCTTGGTAAGACCAAGGTACTTTTGACCAAACATGGTAGTTTTGTCAAGGCATTGTGGGAAAGAGTCATTTTCTCTTGGTGGTGTGTATGAGTGCAGGCACACCACACACACACACACACACACACACACACACACACAGCTTTGGTGAGGGCCATATTGATACATTTTTCACTGTGTTTTAATTTGTCAGGTTTTTAATCTCAAAAATGGAGAGTCTGGATCATAAATGTACATAAGACCATTTACCTCAGATAGGGAATCCGCAGCAGTGCAAGGCAATAATCTACCAACGTCACCTTGGAGAGCCCATGAGTCTCTTGAGGTTGCTTAGAGGTGTATGGGTGAGGGGGTTACAGCATCAGTGATGACTTAAAGGGAGCTACGTCACTGAAAAGGATACCTTAACAGAAGGGATGGCTCAGGGAAGCTGTGTTCCTGGAGTTCTCTGAACAACTTAGAGGCAGTTCCACAGGTCACATGACCTCACAGCAACTCTGCTGCTCAGAGTCTCCTAGCATGGGCTCGTGGGAGTGGGCCTCATGAATCTTCTAAACTCAGCTTTTCCCGACATGTGACACTTATTTGCTTCTAGAGTCTTGAGCCTCCCCTTCAATGGACGCTCTCAACTTGTTGAAATTTGCTATATGGTGCGTCATAGCCAGGAGCAAAAGGGATTGAGGAAGGAACCAGGATGCCACAATTCTCCTAAAGAGCACACCTTTTATAGGTCAGACCCAGGACAAAGGCTTGGTTGTAGAGAAGAAAGGAAGAGTTGTGGGATGTATAGCATCATGGCTGGAAGAGAAAGTTCAGTGGTTAAAGGCACCTGCTGCTCTTGCAAAGGACTTGAATTTCTTTTTAAAGATTTACTTTATTTATATGAGTACACTGTAGCTGTCCTCAGACCCAACAGAAGAGGGCGTCGGATCCCATTACAGATGGTTGTGAGCCACCATGTGGTTTCTGTGAACTGAACTCAGGACCTCTGGAAGAGCAGCCGGTGCTCTTAACCACTGAGCCATCTCTCCAGCCCAAGGACTTGAATTTGGTTCCTAGCACGGATGTGTGATGGTTCACAACTGTAACTCTATCTGCTGCTGCCCTTTGACCTCTGAGAGCACTTGTATTCATGTGCACATCCCCACACACATACGCATGATTAAAAGGCAGACAATCACATCCATTCCTGGCCCCTCCGCTTCTGCCTAAGCAGAAAGAGATGTGCTGTTGTGTTCCGCAGTGGCCCGAGCCCTGCTGCTTTTCTTATAGCGGAGTGACAATCCGTTATAGCCTGTGGCTTGGATGGTCACACGTATTCTCTGAATGGACGAGGGCCGTATTTCCATTTTCTTGGTTTCCCTGTAGTTTTCCTTGGAAAGATCATATATCTAGAACTGTTTCAAGATCCGAGGGTTCCGTGTTCCATGTTAGGACCCTTCTCTGTGGTGATCTCCCATTCCCATGAGCCTCAGAGCTGTGCTTTGACTCTGGGGTCTCTGAGTTGTGGGTCCCCATGATAAGCTTTTCTGAGCAGCTCTCTCCATTGCATTTAGTTGAGTCCTAGTTCACGGAAAGACGCTACTCATATTTAAGGTGGGCTTCTTATTTGTTAAACCAATCGAGAAACTTCCTCATAGACATCACCAGAAGTTAGTGTCCTGGGTGACTCTTCAGCATCTAATAATAATGGTGTCATCCCCCTCCCCTCCCCCCACCCCCACCCCCCGAAAAAAAGAGGATATTTGTTACTCATTAGATTTGGGAGAGGGCTGATTCCGGATAGAGGCTGATCTTGATCATGGAAGACATTTGCAGTGTTGGAGTTAACCGTAGGCCACAAGCTTGGGGTAGGTGTTTTTGCAAGTGGTGGGTACAGGGAGAAGAGGGGTGCAGCTAAATGAGCCACCACGAACAAGGCAGGCTTCCTCTTTCAAGAAGTAGCAAAGCGTCCAGCAAATACATCTCTATGGCTGAGCTGCAGAGACCTGAATCCCGGAGACAAAGGGAGAAAACTAAGACCCTGGAGCCAGGGAGGGGGTGGGGGTGGAAAAACTGATAGGGCCACAGAAAATGCCAATCACGTGTTTCTGGAGCAACCGAGGCGGATCTCCATTTGTAGCCTGCAAGGCTAGAACTTTCATTTTGTCAGATGGGGACTAGGTTCTGGAGCCCAGAGAGTCTAAGAAAGAGAAATTCAAGGTCCATCTCAAGACACACTTCTAAACTTCCATTGGGTAATGTTTAGGTCCCATGAACAGGCAGATGAGACGCTGACTTGTGAAGACCAGCCAGCCTGGGTCACAGAGAATGCTGCCCCCGGGGTCAAAAGTTGTGGGCATTTGAGTCTAGAGCACTTGCTGCAGAGGAGGATGGAAAATGGTTCTGTCGGGAGGCTCGCTAGCAGGCAAGGGGTAAGCAGGAAGAGCCAAGACTGAATGGAAGTGTTTACCCCGCCAACGACCATATCGTTAACTCAAAACTTTTTCTGGAACTTTTCTCGTGTTAGAGGCTCGTCTAGGGCTGGAGTCACAGATGGAAATGCCTCCAGGTACTGGCAGACGCTGTGAAAGAGCGAAGGACACGCTCTACCAGCGATGGCCAATGCACGGCCAGCTGGCGGCATGTGCCCAGACCTCTTCCTCCCCCTTCTCCTCTCCTCTTTCCCCCGTCTCTTCCCCACAAAACTGCAGAAAACAAAACCAAACCAAAGCAAAGCCAACAAAAATGGCAGCTTCCTAAGCCTGCTAAGTGTAGGAGCTTTGCATTCAGGTTCCTACACGGGCAATTCGCCCATCCGAATATCATGTAAGATGGACGTGCGGTGACCACTCAGCGCTCCAGCCCAGCGGGTGCCAGTGGGAAACCTTATTCAACTTTCGTTTTCCCTGATGCTCGCTCTCACTCTGGCAGAGTGGAGAGGCTTGTTCTCGCAGCACTTTCAGTTTCAGTGGAAAAGATAAGCATCACACAAGTAATTACCCCACAGAAGCTAGGAGTTGAGTGTTGACAGGAGAGGCCCACAGACCTACAGGAGCTTGAAACAACGAGGTCGCTTGACAGGCGAGAGGGTGCTCTCTTTTCCTGTGAGTGAGGCTCCTGCCAAGATGAAGGAGAACAGAGATGAGCTTCCACTGAAGCTGGGTCAGGCTAAGGGCAGTATGGAGAGCTCCGTATATGAGCAGAGGCCCAGAGGATGCATCCCAGAGCTGGTAGGGAATGATCGCAGATGCTGAAGCTGGAGCAGCGGGCAAGGGACGGAAGGGAGAGCGCTCAAGGATCCACTGGGGCTTGGGCTCTATCTTGAGCTCACTGTATGGTGGTAAGCAGCTGTTGTAATACGAGCTTATTAGAAAGGATGAGTGCTAGTACAGGGAGATCTCGCAGGAAGGCTTTTCGCGGGAGGTGGGGGTGGGGTGGGGGGGAAGGGAAGGTCCAGCGGGAGGGAGGTAAGAACAACTTGCGTGAGGCTGGTGGTGATGGAGGGGCCATCATTAGAGTATACTCGTTTTTTCCTCCAGGTGTAACACGCTCACTAAATTGTCATTTTCAATCAGAGACTACTATGGCCTGGTAGCCATGGCAACTGAGCAGAACAGCACAGTGTTATCCAGGTCTACGGTGAAGAAGAGGGGAGGGTTACAGGACTCTCTGGCTGAGATTGCAGCCATTAATTCCAAATGATCTTGGGAGATGCTATATTGGAGCTGGGAGGTTAACTGGACAGCGGACGCCATGAGGCAGCGCCACCGAGTTCATCACTCAAGAAGGGTAAGTACTTTGCGGCGACGTGGCTGTGTCCGGTGTGCGCATGCTCCTGCAAGTAACCCTTCCCTGAAATAACCCCAAGGAAATAACTGGACCACCAAGTTGTACTTCAATAGCATTGTTATTTTGGTCTGTTGTTATCAGTGCCTTCTCTGTGTGGTGAACAGTCCTTTGTTCTTATCTCCCAGGAAATGTTCACGCAACTGACGTGTAGGAGGAACCAGGAGCCCTGGCAACAGATGGCTCAGGGAAAGAGGACCGAGATGCTGATGGCGACACGGCTCACTGCAAGTTTCTAGTCTGGACATCATTGGGGGCAACAGGTGATTGGTCGGAAGCAGGGCAGCTGTAGGGTCACCTGCTGGGGAGGAGGAAGAGGCCGAGCTTTGTCACGTCGGGTCTCTCTGGTTTTTCCTCTCCATCTTCATTGGCTACCCTTCTCCTACTGATTTGAACCACAGTTGCATGGGGTCAGATTGGATGCTGTGTTTCTGAGTCGGAGGGTTTGGTTTGAGTCGAGGGAGCCGCATTCCCACTTCTCCTATCCCCCCCCAACTCCCCCTGCCCAAGCCAAGTGAAACCAGATGTCTAACAAGGTCTTGGCACCAGAAGGCTCATTTAAACCAGGATCAAGGGCTGGAGTGATCGAGGGAGGCTGGGGGGGGCGGTTTGAAGCATCGGCCACATGAGATGATGTTTAGAAACTGCCTACCAGCAAGGCTCCTCCTCTGGCCTTATCTTTGTTATGACTGCAGCAGCCACAGCAGTAGCAGAGACCTGGGGAGTCAAGGACCAAAGGGCTGATTCACTGCTGGTGGTCGCAGGCCTCCTGGGAGCAGGGCTGGGCGTGAGGCAGGGATGGAGAGCTGTCGGTGCTTTACCTGGGGAGGTGGAGAAGGAAATGCATGTCCGCTCCTGAGGATTGTGATGGAGCGCATGTCTTAAACCAGCAACAGACCCCAGGCTCACCAGGCCAGGGCCCATCTCCACTGCTGTGCACCGCTACATCTCAATGATGGCACAAGGACCTGGGGGAGGAGGAGCCAGGAAGATGCTTCAGTGGCTTATCACCTCTCTACTGCCTGTAGCCCCTCAGGAAATAAGAATGCTATGCAAGTGATGGTTTATTTAGGGTACAGTGATAAGAAAAAAATACGAACGCATCCATTACAGCTGCATTATATTCAAATAATTTTGACCCAAGTTTGGTTCAACCTACCAGTGAGTCCGGGAGGAGTGAGCGCCAGGGACTTTTGGAGATGCTGTTAAGCTTGCTACACAAATCCCTCTCATGTACAATCGTCAGGACGCGACGCTAGAGATAGTTAAAAGATGGGTGATAGAAAGTCACGCGACAGACTGATGCTTGCAGGTGGATAGATAAGCAAAGAGGTGATAGGTAAATGATAGGCAGATCTTTAGAATTCATGAAAAAGCCTCTCAGTAGTGCAAGTGACTAGAGTCCTCAGGCTTCTATGGTGAGATAGGAGCCAGAGACAGAAAGTTCTAGAAAATTCCTGAGCTAGCTGGCCTGGCATTTATCAGTTCCAAACAAGAGACTCTGTCTCAAACAACATAGAAGAGGAGGGCCGATGCCTGAGGTTGTCCTCCGACCTCTATATGTAAGACACACACACACACACACACACACACACACACACACACACACACAGACACACACACCACACAAAATAATGTACAATGGAGATGAGCAGGTTTCATGCAAAGGCCACACCATTTCTATGTGAGACCGGAATGGATGTGGGTTTCGGTATCTGCGGGGTTCTAGAAATGATCCCTGTCTTTCCTGATTGAGATAAGACTTTTGGAAGAGGAAAAGCACCAAGGTGCCAGGGGGAGCCGGCCACCAGTGTGGAGTCCGCCGCAGTGATGGGTCCCTTCTGGCTCGTGTGTATGGAATTACAGACTGGGGGAATCTGCCCAGCATATCTTGGTGCCACATGATGCAGAAAATCTACTTGAGCTCAGGGATTCATCTGCAGAGAAAGCAGAAACAGATACGCTTCCGGGGGAAAAACCAGACCGAGAGCCGGGAGGCCAGGATCCCAGGCTGACGGTGCTGTTAAGTGGCTGTGCATCCTCCTTCCCGCAGACGCCTCTGCCTCTCCTGACACTTCTGCTGCGCACCACCGGAGATCCCTGCTCTTCCCCCTGCTTCTACATCCACCCCACCGCCGTCTCCCTTCCCGTGGAGCAGGTTGCGGAGGGAGAGAGCGATGCTGGCTTCTCCCCCTGGTGCTCTGGGCCCCACTCCTCCTGTCCTTCTGCTCTGCCACCACTGATAGCAGCCTGATGCTGAGGATCTTGGCACTCGATGGCCTGGGACTCCCCGGATGCAGCTGCCTCGTCCTGTGTCAGAAGCTGTCTGCGCTCCTCTTTCTTTGTTCCTCTGACTCCTGCTCAAAGGCTCCGAGTTATCCCACCTAAGCACATGTGTCCCTCTGGGATCCATTTCCCCACTGGACCTTTCTGCTTTGTTGGGAGCAACCTGTTGGCTTTTTCTAGGAAGGCAGAGTGCATTGTCCTGGCGGCCCCACCACCTCCCTCGCTCTGTGGGTCCCCCTGCCTTTGCAGGCTGTGTGCTGCTGGGATGATTCCCCAGTGGGCTCTTTCATTTCCTGCCGCTGGTCCCGGTCCCTGGTGGGCATGTGCCCAAAGACTCCTGTTCTTGGCACTCTTCCCCTCCTATTGACTTCTCCTTTGTTACGGACTCACACAATCAGCAGGCCTTCTTCAGTCGTGGTTCAGACTTCTGCACTGTAGAGGAGGCTCTGAGGACGAACGGTGGGCTGCTCTGTCTTTGTCTCCCCCTCTGCCCCTTTAGTGTGTGTGTGTGTGTGTGTGTGTGTGTGTGTGTGGTGTGATGTGTTTGTGTATAACATAGTGTGTTACTTTTCTATTGCTGTAGTAAAACACCACGACCGAGTCAACTTATAGAAGGAAGCTGTTGTTTGGGCTCATGGTTGCAGAGCTGTGAGAGTCCATCATCAACTTTGTGTGTGTAGCGGGGGAAGCATGGCCGCAGGCAGGCGTGGTAACTGGAACAGCAGCTGGGAGCGCACATCTTAAACAGGGAAGATGAGGCAGAGAATGCACTGGGAATAGCACAGAGCCTTTTATCCCCCACAGCCTGCCTCCTGTGACACACTTGCTCCAGCCAGGCCAGTCCTTCTAATGCCTCCCATGTATCTCGAACAACTGGGAACTATGTATCAAGAAATCCGAGTCTGTCTGTTCTCATTCAAACCGCCACAGGTAGAGAAGTGATTGGTGCTAGACGATGAATAGAGATGACGGATAGACAGACGTTAGTCATGGATGACAGATGACAGAGGCGATAGATACATGGTAGAGGACTGGTGGTAGCGAGAGGTTAGACGGAATCTGGATGATAGATGGAGAAATGGTGGAGAGACAGACGACAGATACAAGGTAGGCAGATGCTGGAGGGACAGACGGCAGATAGACTCTGGAAGACGGCTGGAAGGCAGGTAGAATGTAGTGCTTGGCTGCGTGAACACGTGGAGAGCCAGGCCTCATGCGGCATAGGCCGAGAAGCAGCACACTGGCCGGGGTTTTAAGAAGCCACTGCTATGGCTTAAAGGTTCCTTCATGCCATAACTTCTGTAGGATTTTATTTCTATTCAAGCAGCACTAAGAGAGGGGTCTTTCATCATTGGTGTTCTGTTATGATGGTGTGGGGCCCTGGGGGGCTGATTGATGCCTTCATTTGGGGTGGTGTTGGTTATCTTGGCCATGAGTTAGGTATAAAAGGCAGGGTTTGGTTCTCTCTCCTCCTTATGTTTTCCTCTCACCTCTCATGTTACATGACACGCACTGGTATGTTATGACAGAGCAAGAAGCTCCCCTCCCTCCCCACATGTGGTCCCTCTGTGGTCTAGAACCTTCGGCAAATACATTTCTCTTCTTTAGAAAGGACATCCAGTCTAAATATTTGTTCTTACACCCACCAATAAGTGTAGCCCTCACCCCTCATCAAGGAAACTTCTCTTTGCAGCAGATCATTACAGAAAACCCACAACCAATCAAAACGCAGAGCTGCGGAGCGCTGTCCCAGTGGGCATGCCTACAAAACACCCAAGGCTCGGGGAACCTTGGGGAAGGGAGAGCGGAAAGACCTTAGGCCAGATGATCAGGGCGCTCGTGTTAGGTTTTGTCTCCTAGGAATGCCTAAAGCAACACCATAAAGCCTCGCCAACATGGCTTCCTAAACTCGATCTGAGCAAGACCAATAACAATAGGCATACGGAAGTGGATGGAGGGAAGCCCATGGGTCTCAGCGCCACACCAAGAACTACAAACAGTGAAGGAATGCTGGACATGGGAGAAAGAAAGAGTCCTCCCCAGGGAAGAGCACAGCAGCTGGCTCTCCAATACCAAATGGTCAGCCCTAAACACATACATGTAAGTAACACTATACCCACTGAGCAGGTTGTGTTTACATGTTTAGGAATATATGGGTGTGTACGGATATGGATATGTACATGTACGCAACTACAAATAACACAAAAAGAGGCCCTGAATTTGAAAGAGAGCGAGGAGGAGTATGTGGGAGCTTGGAGGAGGGAAAGGGAAGGGGAGGGGTGAGGTGATTATAATAGAAAACATAAAAGAAATAAGACTGTGTGTGGTGTACGTTACAGCAATAGGAAATGGATTAAAGTGAGCTCTTAGTAGCACACACTAGGATCTTACGTGCGAGCTTACCCCGAGGCCAGACCACGGGGCTCCAGGCTGTCCCGAGGGGCAGATGTGGAGAAGGACAGTGCTCCCCGCCCCAGGAGGATGGGTTTACTCTCTCATGAATCTGGGGTGTCGGCTGAGCTTTAAGGAAGCAGCTCTCCCCACACCAGAAGCCGAGAGCCTTGAGGCCTTGGAAGGTCATGGTTAGGAGAGCATGGAGACCCTTGTCATAGTTCTTCAAACCATCCCAGTGCAAGGAAAGTCTGCCCCGGAAGGGGTGCTGGGTGGAGAGGGAAGGAAGAACCCAGACCTCATAATCCAGGAGCTACAAATCAGTAGATCTCCTAAGAAGAGCAGACAGTGAGCCTGGGAGCCCTGGGCAGGAGGGCTGGGACATCTTAGAGGCCTGACATCTTGTCCTGGCTAGTTTTATGACAACTTGACACAAGCTAGAGTCATCAGAGAAGAGGGCGCCTCAGTTGAGAAAGTGCCTCCATGAGGTGTGGCTATAGGGCATTTTCTTAGCTCCTGATTGATGGGGCGGGCCTAGCCCGTGGTGGGTGGTTCCATCTCTGCACTGGTGGTCCCGGGTTCTATCAGAAAGCAGGCTGAGCAAGCCATGGGGAGCAAGCCTGTAAGCAGCACCCCTCCACGGCCTCTGGGTCAGCTCCCGCCTCCAGGTTCCTGCTCCGTGCGAGTGCCATGCCTCATGGCCTTTGATGATGAACTGTTGTGCGTGTGGAAGAAACCCTTTCCCCACCTTGCTTTGGTCGTGGTGTTTCAGCACAACAGTAGAAACCCTGACTAAGATAAGACTCGGGTGGATTCAGGGGACCTCATAGTTGAGGGACTTCTTTGTTTTGGCACCTCTATGTCCCCCATGCTTTCTTCCTTCCTTTCCCTCCCTTCTTTCCTTCCTTGCATCGATCCATCTCCCTTCTTTCTTCTCCTTTTTTCCTTTGGCCTCTCACTGGCTATGTAGCAGAATATGACCTTGAACTTCTGCTCTTCTGTGTCCATCTAGGGAGTACTGGGGTTCTCAGGCAATCACCCATCATGCCTCTTATCCAGTACTAGATGGCACTCTAGGGGAGCACTCTAGGGGAGCACTCTGTCCACTGGCTACGCCCCCAGGCTCTCTCCTTGATGTGCCAACACACATGATTTTGAATCCCCTGTAGCCTTTTTTTTTTTTTTTAAATTTAATTTAACTTTGTTTAGTTTTTGGATGGGGCTGGTCTTGAACGTACAGCAATCATCCTGCCCCAGCACCGGAGGGCTGGGTTTGCAGACCTGAGTTCCCACACCCTGGCCCCTTGCTGTAGGTACATCTGATAACTCTCAGAAGAGTCCAGAGCACTGAAGGGAGGACTCGTTGTCCTCCTGTGGGATTCAGACTCTCCCATGACCTTGTGAGAGAGCAACGGTCCCCTGAGCAGCCATTGACAATGGCAGCATACCTGTCACTCAGGGGCCTCTCTTTCATGCTCTGAGTCATTGTCGGGTTGTTTCCTTCCTGTGGAAAGCCCTTCCTATTGAGTTCCTGTAAAACTCTAAGGTTATTATTCCTTGTGGATGTGTGTGTGCACACGAGTGTGGTATTTCGCAGTAGCGCATGTGCATGGGAGCACAGTGTGTGCAGAGGCCACAGGGGGACACCGGGGGTCCTTCTCTATCACTCTTCAGCTAAGTCCCCCAAGACAGGGTCACTTACTGACCCCAGACCTGGGCTGGCATCCAGTGCTCCCAGGATTCCTCCTGTTTCCCTGAAATACTGCACTGAGATGGACAGGCTCACATGTGACCATGCCCGGCTTTACACGTAGGTCCTAGGAGGCCGTCACGCATGTGTCCCCGGTGCCCCTCTACTGTCCTATCGCCCTGCCTCCTCTCTCTCTCAATCGTTCTGTATGAGTCTGGGCAACGTGTTCTGGGGATGGCGACCTTTGATTCTTCTCCCACACGTCTGTGAAACAAGCTTTGAATGAATGAAGGCGTCTGTCCTGACACGTGGGCCTTTGGAGCCTCGGTCTGAGAAGTGGCTGTCTGCCACCCGCTGTGCACGCGCTCTGTACTGTGTCCTGGAAAGCCCTCTGAAGTTCCCATGTCTTCTCTTTCAGACCTCCTTCCCCTCAGCTACAAAAAGCCGGGCGCAGGAGAGGCACGCAGGGCCCCGGGTGACTTGGTACATCAGTAACTGCAAGGGACAGAAACATCTGTCAGCACACGATGTCACTGATCACGCTCATGGTTTTCATCCTGGCTACTGACATCCGCCGAGCCCAGAACTCTGGGATCTGAGGTGCGAGTGTCAGCTCAGCTTGGTAAAATGCCACTTAGCCTGCTTTTGAGGGAGTTCTGTCTGCCATGTAGCCTGGCCCGGAGCAGGGAAGCAGGCAGGCCACGGACGCAGGTGACCATGAGGGAATCGGTAAGGAAATGGGTGCCACATACTTTCTGGGTTTAAAGTGACATGTGAGGGCATCTCCTGATAGTGCATTCTTGCTGACAACTTGTACTCTGACAAGTTGTGTAAGGTGACAAGGGTTTAAAGATGTCACTGGAAGTTTAGTCATAGCTGATATGTGGAGAGCCAGAGGAGAGGTCAGATATAAAGAGAAGTGATTCTGTGAGTCAGTAACAAATTTCAGTGAAATAAATCTGACAAGGAATTAGCCTTCATATGTAGAAAGTACTTACGAACCAATAAAAGCTAGGCTACAATAGCTGTTCAAGCTGATGGGGAAAAGCTTCATGAAAACAAAGCTATAAATAAGCAGAGCACTAGACAAAGAAATATGTTTTTCTCTGTTAATAATAAATTTACATATAGATATTAAAAAATCTTAATTTTAACCATTGAGCTGGCAGAAACATTTCTTTTTCTAAAAAAAAAAAAAAAGGCCATGGAGGTGGCTCGGTTGGTGATGTGCTTGCTGCATAAGCGTGTGGACCTGAGTTCAGATTCCCAGCAGACATGTAAAAATCCTGAGATGGTGGCACACTGCTGCAACCCTAGTTCTGGGGAAGTAGGGATGGGCAGATACCTGAGGCTTGCTGTCTAGGCAGCCAGGAAGCTGTGAGCTCAATAAGAGAAACCATTTCTAAAAAGCAAATAAACAAGCAGGTAGGTCACAAGTAGGAGACACCTAGGACAACCTCTGGCCCTCACACAAGCACAGGTGAACACACACACACACACACACACACACACACATACCAACCTTGGCAAACCCAGCATTTTATCTGGCCCGATTGCTCAGGGAGCTAGGAAGCACACTGTAAAAAGCCATGAATTCCTTCACTTTCAGAACAGAATTCTAGTGCGTGCTGGTGGTTACCAGATCCCTGCCTCATCAGGACCAAGGCCCATTTCCCCTGCGTGGGAAGTCCTGGCTCCCGCTGGCCATGAGCGAATAGTGATTTATTCTTAGTCCATCAGGGTGTTAGGGGGACATCTGGGCAGTATGGAGGGCAAGCCGGTTTGTTTTCCTAGTGCTATGGCAAGCCCGGGCAGCTTCCCCAGCTGGGCCAGGCTCCCAGCAGGTGGCCCGGGACTCGTATCCTTAGCAAATCTTTATCTGGCCCAACGAGGACCATGAAATCCAGCCAGACCCTGCAAAGATGACCCTGCAGCCCCAGTGCCCTCTGAAGCACTCGGTCAGGCTGGCTTCCATTTTGGGTCCAGCGTGGCCACTGAGGAATGCCAAACATCTGGGCGCCTGGCAGTCATGAGGTCACCAGGTGTTCCAGATCCCCCCTACCCGCCACCTCCCCCCTGTCGCCCCCTATCCTCCCACCCCTCCTGCCCTGGTCCTGAAGGAAACTTCCCAAGTCTCTTCTCCAATTCTACTGTTGCCATCCTAAACCTGAACAGAACCTTAGCTCTTTTTGGGCAGGGGGGAGAGGCGCAGCGTCCCACTGCTTGGAGACTACCATTTCATAGGGGTAATTGGACGCAGGTGTCCCCAGGTGCTAACACGCATGCTCCCACTGGAAAAGTGGGTGAGAAGTGAAACCACATGGGCTACTTAGAAATAAGTGAGGTGTGAGCTTCGGCCCACGCCTTCTCCCGCCCTCCCCCGCCACCTGCCTTTGCCCCCGTAGGCTCGGGAGGAAGGCCCCCCGCACTCCCACTCACACGTTACACGGTATGGTCGTGGTTTCCTGGCCGGTGCTTTGCCGGGGCGAGGAAGGCGCAGGACAAAGTCTGCTCCGAACCTGCCGGCCTGGTGTGGAAATCGGGGGTTTCTGAGCCTTCTGCACAGGGACAGGAACTGTACTTCATAGGGAAGTGGAGGACAGTCAGAAAGTAAGTCCTGAGCGCCAATGAACGTGGGCGTTTGTGTCTGGAAACTCGAGGACCCTGTGAGCACTTTTTAATACCCTCTGCTTTTGAGACAGGGTCTCAGTTATCCTAGGTTTGCCTTAATTCAGTATGCCACCAAGGAAGACCTCGAACGTCTGATGCTCTGACCT